>CM019071.1:3035276-3596980 GCA_009667805.1 Leptobrachium leishanense | reverse complement strand
TTGGACCTCATCGCTACCTTAAACCCTGCTACTTTACTGCCTGACTGTGAAGAGGATCCAAATTATGAATGCCTCCCAAGTCATGGAAGAAGTGTTCAGTAGCAGGCCAGATTTGAAAGACGTACCCCTAGACAAATACGATCTACAGCTATATGGATGATGGGATGGAAGTCTCCGGCTATGCAGTAGTCTCAACAGAAGAAGTTATCAAAGCAAAGCCACTGCCAGGCCATACATCTGCACAACTAGCTGAAATAACAGCTTTAACCAGAGCCTTGAAATTTCTGAAGGCAAAAAAGTAAATATCTATATAGATTCCAAATACGCCTTATGACAGTCTATGCACATGGCGCACTCTACAAAGAAAGAGGCCTACTCACGTCTTCAGGACAATAAATTAAATATGCTGCAGAAATCACGGCCTCCTGAAGCAGTGTGGAAACCAAGTGCTGTCAGCATCATGCACTGTCGTGGCCATCAAAAGGCCCGTGATAAAATTCCAAAAGGTAACAGACGCGCGGACCAGGCCGCAAAAGCAGCTGCGGAAACCACCACCGCAAAAGAAGCTCAAGCTAAAGTATTGATCTGCAAGCAAGAGCCTCAATCTTCCATGCCAAATTACGAGTTCTATATGAATTTTTAAAAAAAAAAAAAAATTTGAACCCCACGGGGAGTTCATTGAAATAATATTGAACAAATGGCAAGATGATTATGAACTGTTAGAACTCAATCATGATTATATCCAATGGCTTTTCTCCAACAAGGACACAAGGCCGGAATTTCTAACTCTACTCCCTAAACCCGCAAGAAACACGTCACGTCTAATGATCAACACCTCAGAAGTTCAGCAAAGACTACGCAGAGTTTACAAGATGATGCTGAAATTCTTCGGCGTAAAAATAGTGGGGGAGGAGGAAGACAAAGAAACAACTGAAGTTGAACGAGCAGAAATTTCGCGTCACGATTTGAAAATTGATAAATAATTCTCACAATAATCTACGAATCACACGGATACTGCACAGTCTGGAGAATTGGGAGCAGAAGAATACCAAGTCCCACTGGTGAGGTTCTTCCTCAAGGAGATCCTTATCAAGAACAGACTGCCAAGAATGAAGAAAAGTGCAATGGACTTTTTCATACCAGCAGTAAGAGATTCACAAGACAGACAAGATTTATTGTTTTTCGCATGGCGATACTATTTCCCAAAAGAAGAATTCATCTGGGGAAATTATGGAGAATGGCACGATACAAACCAAAACCAGTGGTAGCTGCACTTCTACCGGCGCCACTGAGCGAATGGACACTGTGTACTCAGAGAAAGAAAAGAAGTGGCTGACAGAAGAACCCGGAGGATATGGAGAAGATGGATGGTTCCAGATGGAAAATGGACGAGTGGTCCTACCAGCAACACTGGCTCCTGAAATCATAAGAGCACTTCACGCAAGTACCCATGGAGGGAGAGAAATGATGGAAGCAACAGTTGGAGCCACATTCTACGTACCAGGATTGTCAGCAATCTGCAAAGCAACAGCTCAGCAGTGTGTAACATGTGCCAAGAACAACCCGAGAACAGGCCCCAAAGTTCGAGAAAAGTTGAAAGAATGAACCGTACCCTAAAGACTTTGATGTCCAAACTGTGCCAAGAGACGTCACTAGGCTGGTTGGACTTGCTGCCGATAGTCCTTTTGCACATTAGGTGCAGACCAACCCCCCAATTGAAGCTACGTCCATACGAACTTATGTTTGGACAGCCAACCCCTCTGATTAATGGACTAAGGGGGGACCTTCGGGCATTGGAGAAATTAAACTAAATGATCAGGTAGTAATGCTGGGTAAATCAATGCAGAAGTTAAATATTTGGGTGGGGATAATATACCGTATTCTCTGTATCCTTCACTGTATGAGTATTGTCCGGGTGACTCAGTATGGGTAAAAGAGTGGGAAAAATGATCCACTAGGTCCAACATGGAAAGGTTTTTATTTTGTTCTGTTATCAACCCCTATAGCAGTAAAGGTTGCCGAGGTGGGTCCCGTGGATATATCACTCCAGAGTAAAAAGCAGCTGCCAGTCCTGAGCTAACATGGAAGGTCGTCGCCAACGAGACCAATCCGCTGAGGCTGAAGCTGACAAAGACCACAGTCACGAGCACCTAAATGATCCTAACCCTGATGATTCAGAGGATCAACAAGTGGGTGTTTTGATGGGCACAGGCCCTGACCACCTGCCAACGGGGGATAACCACAGGGTGCTTTTTAGGGGCCCGGCCCCCACCCTTGATCATCCAGAAATGTTTTTTATTTTTGAAATTCCGGTGGGGAGGGATTGGGTTTATGTGACTGTAAAAAAGAATTGCCCAAGGAATTCTGACACGTCGGGGCATTGTGGTGCTGATTTTATATTTTGCTAATTTGATTTATGGACTCTCGTGTGGAGTATGCTCTAATTGTACGGGCAATGTGGGGAAAGTGGATATTTCCCATATCTGGAATAGTACGCACCCGGTGATGGAGAACCGTACCATGTGGAGACAAAAACGAGAGGCGCTATCTGGAACCAACCCAAGAGGACATTTACTTGTGCAATTCAAATATGACTATGCTAAAAAGTCTGGGCAAACTGTATGCTGGGTGTGTAGTAGACTGCACCCAGAGACAATTTATATACCATTTGCCTCTGTTCCAATGAATTTGAGTATGTTTGTATCAGGGAAAAGGCAGAATCAGTCAGTCCCGGGTACCCTATAATAGGACCAGTGTATCCACCAGAATTGGTGTTTTCAACTAGGACCAGATAAAGAAACAAATAACGAGGGTGGGTTATGTAACTCAAGTCAGTTCAACTGGACATCATATATTTATATATTTAAAGCAGGACAAAAGGCGATTTATTTATATATACGATGCAGGCAACTCACTAGAGACCAAGAGGCGGTGATTGGGAATGTGACCAATGGGAGGCAGGGTGCAGTGGATATGATGAGACGGCTGAGACACCTTGCGATAGAGAAATCAAAGGGAACACTACATTCGTCACCATTTATAGTGACAGGAGGGTACCAGGTGTGCTGTGAAAGGGTGTGTTACACATGGGGGTACCACCAACAATAACGGGAATGTGTTATTTGGCTAAGCTGGTCCCAATCCAGAAACTAAGGGGAGAAGACACAAACACAGACACAGAACTACACCCTAGGTACCCACTGGTGTTGAAAGACCGAAGAGAGAATTGTTTGCGAAGATGGATCGATTATGGACATGGTTGCCAGTATGGACTGGATAGGGAGGAGAGATGATGAGGAGATTGAATAGCTATGTCAATCTGATGGATGAGATTCTGAATAGGACCAGTATGGATATCCAGCTGTTGAATCTGGAAATGCGTGAGTTATGAAAGGTGCAAATGATATATGAAATGGCGCTTGAGCAGATCAGTGCGGCCTTGAATGGATTGTGTGAAATGACAATGCACTATGAATGTTGCACCTTCATCAGAAAACACTACACAAGAAGTCCCAGACTATTACCAGGTAATTCAAGATCATCAGGAGAAGGTAGCACAGTTGCAGCGCACAGCCAGGAGGATTGCGCCCGAAGGCTGGAATCCGCTCCGGGGGTTTGGAAGCAATGGAGAATGGTTTGGTTCCATCTTGAGATTCATCTCAAAGATTGGATCCATGATACTCATGATAGTGGTGATCTTGATCATAGGGATACTGATATACCGCATAGGGCTATGCAATATGGCCACTGTGCAAGTCAGCACTGATAATTCCACAGGGTATGTTCCCAGTGAAAGAAACCCCCCTTTTTCAGTAGTTTCAGAATAGTGGAGTGTAATGGCTACAAGTGCCAGGAAAAGATCCTGACACTTGAGCCAACGGGGGAATGAAGTGGAAATAGGCTGGAAGACGGCCGCCATTGTACACAGGCGGCCATCTTGTTCAGAATATTGGTTCACTTGTATATAACTAGACAGGTTTGTAGCTGAGACTAGAATGAGGTTATACGTAGAAATTTAGGAATGTGTTTAGATTAGCAGAAAAGCAATTAAAGCCTTATGAAAGATCTTTGCTGTTTTTAGCATGGAGAAGTAGATATTCCAAGGTCGTTGGGCCCGTGAAAAGACGAAGGAGTATAAGAAGACCGGGGCCCAGGCCATCTGAATAAACATAGCCGATTAGGGAGGGAGGCACTCCCCGGAGAAAGACAGCACAAACAAATCACAGACTGTCAAACTAACGAGAAGTGTATCAATTTATAGTTATATGTGGAATGTTCTTTGTGTTCGAATTAATGATGGGAGGTATTAACCCACGTGGGGTGGAATAGAGTGTCATAGGGAAGGTGGGCTAATGGGGATGTATCTAATTATGTATTTGGGGCATAAAACCTCATGTCTCTGTGTAATCGGGGCTCACTCTAAGCGATTCAATCCTGTGTGAGCACTTGTGTGACGACACAATAAACTCTTGCCTTTCCTGAAGAGACTCGTGTTTGGACAATCCTTGCTTGTGTCTGGTCCGGCGCCGTTAATGAAGTGAACCTGTCTGACTCCGGCTACAATATATGTCTATGTGCAGGGGTAAATAATAAATATTTTGTGCTTTGGTGAACAAAAACCTCAAAATTAACATTGCTGTACTGAATTGTTACTTGCTTCATGGCGGCGGCCATCTTTATTACGTCACACTCAGCTCCTCGCAGCATCTCCTCGGGTCGCTGCAAGTGCTAAGTTAGCAGTGCTGAGCGTCAGAACGGCGTTCAATGGCAAGTTGCTAACTTAGCACTTGCAGCGGCTGAGGTATTGAACGCGCCTCAGAGATGTTTTGGAACTACTTTACCCACGAGACTCAGCCAATCAAATGAGTAGCTGAGATTCATGGAAGATGTAGTTACAAGATAAATGGAGGACCAGTGATCCTTTACATCAGGGCTATCAAACTCTGCCCCCCAGATATATTTCTGAACGACTGCCCCCATGATTCCCTGACCATTTATTGCATTGAAGGAATTCTGGGAACTGTAGGCATCAACATGGGGGGGGGGGGGGTTAACAGCCCTACTTTACAAAATACAAAAAAAGCATCTTAGCAGTTGAAAATATTTACTTATTTTATGACTTCAGAACGGGACCGGACTGACAACTCATGGGGACTGGCAATATTAGGTCATGGGGACCTCCATTGTGTCTGCCCACCATTGAGAAGCCTTCACGAGGGCCCATCCTAGGCCAGGGCCCTTGAGCAGCACCCTAATGGCCAATCCGTCCCGGCTTCCTCTGGGATACCGCAGACTCCACTTTGTGCTCCATATCTCATTTGTCCATTCAGTGAGTAGGTGCCGACATGTAGTCCCCGAGTTGTACTAGTCAGTGTTGGCACGGCTAATCGCAAAAGGCAACGTTGGCAAAATCAGGAGCATTTCCACTGTAATAAGCCAACACTGACAGGCGCAACTTGGCAATCACAGCCAAGCTGTGCTTGTTGGCGACTACTTGCAGAATGCCATGCATGCTGTGGACGCCATAGTCTGACTGGTGCGGTGATTATTATATGGACATTTGTGGGGATAGAAGAGATTCTCGATTCACCTGCATTAATACCATGAATGCAGATCCTTTTATTAGATTTTTTTGTTGTATTAAAAGGTTTAAGCGCTATTACTGCTTTCCTGTATTTATACATACCTGCATCGGAGTTGCATGAAGGATCGTAGGTTGGATCGGATTGTCGAGAGTACCGTTCCTGCTAGGGATGCACCGAAAATTATCGGCCGAAAATGGTGTTTTCGGTTTCGGCCGAAATGGAAATTCAGCCGAAAAAAACCAGCAGAAACTCTCCATTTCAAAATTGGGCCTGGCTGAGCCGTGGGCTCGCCTGAACCTGGAGGCCGGCCGCACTGCCTGCTCGGCCAGCATCCAGGCTCAGGCGAGCCCCCGGCTTGGCCTGGGTCTAGAGGCCCAGCTGAGCTGGGGGCTTGCCGGAGCTTGGAGGCCGGCCGAGTTGCCTGCTCGACCGTCCTCCAAGCTCAGACGAGTCCCCGGCTCGGCTGGAGGGCCAACCGAGCAGGGGGCTCACCTGAGTCTGAAGGCTGGCCGAGCAGGGGGCTCGGGCGGGCCTCCAGGCCCAGTTGATGGATTTTGTTGGGGGGGGGGGTGGAGAGCACATACTCCCCTACATCGGCCTTGAGACCTCCACCGGCTGCACATACTTACCTACATTGGCATCCAGCGGTGGCAGTCATCCTGCATCCAGTGTCCTTTCTCCGTTGGTCACCGGTATGA
Source organism: Leptobrachium leishanense (assembly GCA_009667805.1). Taxonomy (NCBI): domain Eukaryota; kingdom Metazoa; phylum Chordata; class Amphibia; order Anura; family Megophryidae; genus Leptobrachium; species Leptobrachium leishanense. Next base: position 3,590,697 of record CM019071.1, on the reverse strand, counting down.
CATCATGGAAGCCTTTGACCCTGGGTCAAAGGCTTTCGTGACATCATACCGGCGACCGACACAGAGAGCGGGCACTGGATGCAGGAGGACTGCCACAGCTGGAGGAGCTGGGGGCCGATGTATGCGAGTATGTGGAGGATGGCTGAGTAGCCTGCGACAGCCGGAGGACGGTCACCGCTAGAGCTCAGGACCAAAGTAGGAGGATGTGAGTATTTAAGGTGCAACCAAACAGCCATGCGAACCTGGGCCTGGAGGCCCGGCCGAGCAAGCTGCTTGGCCGGCCTCCAGGCTCAGACGAGCCCCTGGCTCGGCCCAGCCGAGCCGGGGGCTCGCCTGAGCTTGGCCGAACAGCTTGCTCGGCTGGCCTTCGGGATCAGGCAAGTCTCCGGCCTTCAGGCCCAGGTTCTCATGTCTGATTTTCGGTATCGGTTTTCGGCCAAACCGATCCCGAATTTTCGGTTTCGGCCGGAAATTTTTGTTTCGGTGCATCACTAGTTCCTGCCTATTGACTTGTGTATCCCCTTCAATAGCAAGTGATTTTCCATAAAAACACTGCCAGGACCATTTGTTTTTATGGAAAATATCTTTCTATTACCCACACAGTAAATACAGACGTGTCCCTCTAGTTTAGGTTGGGTTGCTACATCTATACAAAATAAACAACGTAGCACCAATATAAAACTGGTATACGTGATTAGACACCATGCATGTCCATCAATATTTCTTCTCTTCTAGAGTTCGCCCCTTGTAAATGTAGATATGTCAGCATTACTATAAGAGAAGACAGAGCTGAAGAAGCCTTATGGGGCGAAACGCGTTCTGGTAATATTGTTTTAATTCAATCTTTTTAATAAATGGTTTTTAGTACTGCTGCTTCCTGCAAATTGATTTAATAAGGTTTTTGGAATTACCTTATAATTCCTGTGCGCCATCCTTGGAGCCAATCGCGGCTCAAAAATATGTGAGTGTTTCATCAGCACTTATCCACCCTGACTGTACCATACGGCATTACACTAGGGGAGTGCCTTGGTATTTTCTTGTAATCCACTGCAGGGGAAATCAGTTGAAGATAACGATTCTACTTGGGGTGAATGGGTGCCTGAAAAAGTTTAAGACCCATAACGTAATCCATCCCAGAGCTGGATCTAGGCTCAGAAGAATGTGAGTTGGATATCCGTTATTCTTTCCCTTATCATCGAACTGATGTACTGCCCATTTTTTGGTCTCTGTCTTCTCTTATAGTATTGCTGACCTATATCTACATTTACAAGGGGCGAACTCTAGAAGAGAAGAAAATAAATATTGATGGACATGCATGGTGTCTAATCAGGTATACCAGTTTTATATTGGCACTACGTTGTTTATTTTGTATACATGTCATTATGGATTTTTAGAGGAACCTCCATGTACAGCGTTTAGCGAACGTGATTGGTCACTGTTCTGGTGGGCGCTTCACCTTTTCTTTTCTACTTGGGTTGCCACATCGGCCATGTTTTCCTTATCACTTATTCATGCTGAGGGGTGCAGAGGGAAACATGCAGCCCTGCAACATGTATAATTCATATGCTGCAGGAAGGAAATCAAGGCAGGTCACCTGGGATTCCTTTTTGATTTTTTTACCTGAAGCGTATGGATTTTATAAGATGCGGGGTGGCATTTTTCATGCACTGCCCATCAGCATGAATTCAAAATATGTGTCCAGGAAAACATGGCCGATCTGGCAACCCTACTGTAGGTTAGCTCTGCTGGCCAAAAAGTGCTACTACATCCTACATTATAGCTTGGGCTCTGTTTCTTTGAAGATAAAACGGTTCTCAAAGCGTTTCAAATTCTTTCAACACATTGGCTGTCATGTCCGATGTGTAGAATGTTTAGAGGAATGTTCTGGAGCCATTTGCAAATTAATTTAATTTGCAATCAGCGAAACCTCTTTGCGTAGCTTCAGAATGAGACCAGATCGAGTACACGGGATATCGGGACACCAGCAGGTCGATCGATCGTTTTGCGCAGGCGCTATAGGACTTGCGCATGTAAAATTCGCAAGTTCTGTTGCGTTGCACAATTTGTGGTTCCTACATTACGCAAGTAGCGTAAATTGCGCAGAAAAGCTTCAGGGACCTCCGGGTTCGGGAGTCCCTGCGCTGAAGAGGAGGAGCTTGGTTTTACGAAACACAGATCATGTCAGACTAACCTAATTGCGTTTTATGAAGCAGTAAGTGTCAGTATAGATCAGGGGGTTGCAGTGGATGTGATTTACTTGGATTTTGTCAAAGCTTTCGACACAGTTCCACACAAGAGGTTTACTATTTAAATTAAGAAAAATTGGTCTAGATGAGAATTCTTGTTCTTGGATAGAAAACTGGATAAAAGAGAGAGTACAGAGAGTGGTAATAAATGGTGAATTTTCAAGATGGAAACTGGTGGTAAGCGGTGTCCCTCAGGGGTCTGTTATAGGACCAATTCTATTCAATCTATTTAGAAATGACCTTGAGATAGGCATTGAAAGTCATGTGTCAGTGTTTGTATTACTTTTCCTAGTTTTGTGTCATCTGCAATGTGAGCAGGATGTTACTTCGCTGCAGAGGGATTTAGATAGATTGGGGGACTGGGCACTTAAATGGTAGACGGAATTTAATGTAGATAAATGCGAGGTTATGCACTTTGGAGTGAAGAACACACAAGCAATTTATACCCTAAATGGTACGGAGTTAGGGAAATCCAAGCAGGAGAAGGATTTGGGAATAATCATAGACTTCAAACTAAGTAACAATGTGCAATGTCAAACAGCAGCCGCCAAGGCCAGCAAGGTATCGGCATTAAAAGGGGAGTTCACGCTCGGGATGAAAACATAATTTTGCCTCTGTATAAATCAATGGGAAGACGCACCTTGATTATGCCGTGTGATTTTGGGCACCTGTCTTAAGAAAAGATGTGTTACCAATGTGAAGATCTTCTGGATTATTAGCTAGAGATCGTAAAGCTCATTAAAAAAGAAAAAAATGGGATACATACATAAAGTATCAAATCACTGTAAGGTCTTGAGCAGGGTCCTCTCTCCTAGGTACCCTCACCTACTGTGTCACCCCTCTCCTCTTAGATTGTAAGCGCTTGAGCAGGGTCCTCTCTCCTACTGTTCTGCTTAACTTGTACGTATATTTGTTATTCTGTCTCACCCATTGTACAGCGCTACAGAACTTGTTAGCACATTATAAAAATTTGGAACTGTAATTGCAATCCCTGTGCAATAAGGACAGGCAAATGCTGGGAACACAGTTCAAATACGGACATAATCCTGACATGAAAGATGAATGTCTGCCACTAGGGGACAGTGTAGCTTCGAGCAGAGGAAAAAGCGTTATCGTTGTCTTCATGTTATTGGTGTTAGAGGCGCGTGGCTGGTGTGCCCAGCTTTATGTTATTGACACTTGGATCTGTTTAGATCAGTGATATAGAAACGTGGCACCCCTGATGCTCTGTCTGCCTTATGGGTAATTGAGCATCATGGGATCTGTGGTTCCGAAACACCTGGGGCCCTATTACATTCTTCAAAAAAAAAAGCACACGAGTGAATATTTGCACGAAGCGTTAAACGTTAACGCGCATAAATCCTCGCACATTTTTTCATCCATCAAAAAATAACGCGTGTAAAACGGACGTGCAAAAACTCGCGCGCAGCAACATTGCGTGCAGAAATCAATGTGCGGACTGTTTTTTTCACACGAATCAGCCAATCAGAATTAAGAATCTTAATTGTCTCACGTTAAGTTTTTGCGCCTGTCAAAGTCAATCTGCGCATATATGCTGCAGCAATAAAAAAAACACTCACAACTCCATTTTATTGGTTTGGTACGTGTAGAATGTGTAACTATACTTTACTGCGTATTTTTTTTTTGGGCTGGTGTATTTGGTTTCGGCCAGGTTGATAGAATTTGCCGTTAACACCAGCTTTTAGGAGTTGCTAAAATTATGCGCGCAAAGGATGTGCGTTACAAACTGCGCATAGATTGTAATAACATCCGCGTACCGGCACACAAACGCATTTGTGCCCACAATGTTAAGTATAGGACGCGCGCAGTACAGTAAGGCTAGGGTCAGACTAACGCATTTTTCGCGTTGTCTGTGAAAAAGTGCGTTCGAAAAGCACGTTAAAACTGCTTTCGTCTGACCCTAGCCTAAGCTCACGCAGCGTTCGCTCAGGTTCAACCGCGGTAGACTTATACGTGTGTTTGTTGTGCTGACATTGTAATACGACGTTCAGCGTTAATGCGTTTTTTCGCACGCGCTGACATTTGCACGAAGATTGTAATAGGGCCCCTGCGGTGCATGGTTCGCTGTCTCTGGTTTAGATATTTTTATTATTTTGCGGTCTCCACCTACACATTTTACATATAATTCATAATAAACAGCTGGAAAATGCACTTTTTGTCCCTATACACATTTTTATTACTGAGCGGAAAGCTGACTGCTCTTAAAAATGACTTAATTTCTAGTTTGTACCTTTTAATAATTCCCTGTGCACGCCGTGTAATGAGATGTGCTGGACCTGGATTAAAAGACTGATAGAAAGTACAACAAAAAAATACCATTATAATACAATGTATATAGATTGTTGCAGAAGAATGTAAACTCTTACCTTTCAACTATATTCTGTCTGCCGAATACAGACGAATTGACAGCGAAATACAATACAATACAAAATATTGACAGTGCACCCAGGACATACTTGAAAACGAGAGAAATCTCAATCAGGGTTATCCAAAGAGATTCGAATTGCTTGAGAAAGGTAACCGAATGCTGAAAATCAGTGTTCGGTTACCTTTCCTGGCCATTCGGCTATCCAGAGAGCAGGCAATTCGCCAAATCCTGTCGAATTGCCTGCACATACGGTGACTGTTCGGTCCCTGTTCGAGGGCAGTGAAATCCCCATGAAAATGCACTGCTTCGGCTATTCAGAGAACACAAACCAGCAGTGAAAGGTTCCCCTAATGTCCTGCCATTCGGTGGTTTAATTCGGCAAATTTATTCAGGAGAATCCCATAGGCTTCAATGTTAAAAATATTCCCGTTTTAATTCAATATCTAATAAACCGTTCATTATAAAATTCTACAGCAAAAAGTCTCTTTATTCATTGATTTTTTAGGATACTTTAAGCATTTTTCAGATTATTTTTTTTTTTAAAAAAAGTCCGATTTTTTTTTTTTTTTTTTCAGTTTACTTATTTTTTTATAACAGCCCTCTTTATTATCATTCCCTGGACCTCCTGTGAAAATTTCAGACATTTTCGCTCAGTAGTTTCTTTGCAAACAGCGTTTCTTTTTCCCAGATTCATACAAATGGTTTTTCTAATTTATTCACTGCCTCCTCTACGTCACAGCTGCTTCGGCTCTGTGTGATTCGGCTCCTGTTCGGCTTTTTCGAAGGTTAATCCAGATGTTTTTGCTTGTTTTCAGCGTGCATTCGGTTAGTTTTCGTCAGGTTTGCGGCAGCTTTTCCCTGCAATTCGGGGACCCTGTGGTGCTTGCTGAATACACCGCAGGGTCACCGAAATGCAATCGGCAAAAGGAACCGAATTGAAGAGAACGAAAGTCACCGAACGTGCGGTGACTTTTCGAATCTCTTTGGATAACCCTGAATGTATCCTTCCTGGTAAAATACTTTATATATAAATAAATAAATAAATTTCGCTACAAATTCAGCGGCACCTAAATTCAAGATTGAATAAACAAATTGATAGTTTCCAATGGGACGAAGAAAACCGAACTGCACCAAAATTGCGGTGAAATGCCGTGATTGTCTGTGTTTTAATGCGACAGGTTTAAGGCTGGGGTCAGACTAGCGCACTTTTAACGTGCGTTTAGGCTAGGGTCAGACTGAGGCAGTGCGAACGCGCGTGCAGGCGCACTTAATCACGGCCGCACTAGCAGCAGATGCCGGGCAATGACGGCCAATATACGACGTACGGCCGCACAAAAGTCCGGCCGCGCAACGCAAGTGGAAAATGAACGCATTTTTTCGAGAACGTTAAACCGCTGGTACTGACGTACAGAGTGCGCTGCGGCCGCATAGCAGCGTGTGTGCGTGATTAGGAGACGTCAGACGCTGCTAGTGTGCGGCCAACATAACGTTCAAACAGCCGGATTTCCCTAGACTTCTTTTTACCCCATCGTCATGAAATACGTCCAGAATTGCGCATCGTCTGACCACTTAAGCGTATTCCGTGAAAAAATGCGTGCGCACGCATCGACGTACATTTTGACGGTGGCCGCAGAAAATGCGCTCATCTGTCCCTAGCCTAAGGCGCACTTAATCACGGTCACAGTAGCAGCAAATGACGGGCAATGACGGCCAATATACAAAGTGCGGCCACACGAAAGTCCGGCCGCACAACGCAAGTGGAAAATGAACGCATTTTTTCGAGAACGCAGAACCGCTGCTACTGGCGTACAGAGTGCGCTGCGTCCGCTAGCGGCGAGTGTGCGTGATTAGGAGACGTCAGATGCTGCTAATGTCCGGCCAACATAACGTCCAGACGCAAAAAGAGTTTTATTGACGATCCGTAAAAAATCACGCACGAAAATGCGCATCGTATGACCGTTTTCACGCATTCCGTGAAAAAATACAGCAATGCGTTCAGACGCACTTTTTGACGGTCGCTGCGAATAATGCGTTCGTTTGACCCTAGCCTAAACCAGCGAATTTAATAGATTTGAATGTAATAAATGGAATATCTTTTTTTAAGACTGTTTATTCTTGTTATTTTTTATAAGGCTTTTTTGTATTTTTTTATTTTGTAACATTCCTTTTTTATAATGTGGACACATTTTTACAACATTTTCACTGATTTAAACTCTTATCAGGAGACCAGATGTCCTTTTTTTTGTTCTTTCTTCAGTTCGGCGGAACTTGTTGATGCCAATTCGGCGTAATTTGGTGCAATTCGGTGGTTTTCGCCGACATCCGATAACTCCTTGGGTGACTCAAGTTTTGTCAAAATAAGGTGACCATTGGCTAAATAGTGAATTCACAGAATTTTCAGTGAAATAAAATCGCCAAAGTGAGTCGAAACGCAAAACACCGAAATTGCATTAAATTTCGGTGCTTTGTGAATAGACCCCACTTAGGGCTATATTACATTCTTCGCGCAAAAAGCCTCGCGCAAAGCGAACATTTTTGCGCCAAGCCTTAAACCTTTGGCGCGCAAATCACCGCTGGAATTACAATCCTCCCGGCTTTTTTCTGCCGCCGATCAATTGCGCACGCAAAGAGTACGCGCACAAATGCAGGCTCAGTGCCGTCTCGCGCAAAAGTCTTTGTGCGCGCAGTTTTTTTAACCCATTCAGCCAAACGCAACTGAATTGCGCCTGCTAGAGGCATCGGAGACGGGTTCTGAGTCTGACGCAAAATGAGCACATATGCTACAGTAATAATACACACACACACCCGCCATCATCCATTATATTGTTGCTGCATTCCTTTATATGGGCTGGTTTTTTTTTGGGTTCGGCCAGATTGTTCAGATATGCCGTTACCACCAGCTTTTTGCAGTTGCTAAAATTATGCGTGCAAAGGCTATGCGGTAATTACCGCAAATAGATTATAATACCATCCGCGTACCAGCGCACATTCGCATTTGCACGCACAATGTTAAGTATAGGACGCGCGCAGTACAGTAAGTTCGCGCAGGTTCACCCGCGGTAGACGATTGCGCGCGGTTGTTGCGCTATGTAATACGGCATTCGGCACAAATGGTTTTACCCCTCGCGTTAATGTTTTTTTCTCGAAGGCGCAAACGTTTTTCGTCAAGATTGTAATTTAGCCCATTGTATCTTAAAGCATGTGTATAAGACAACGAAGGTAGAAGCCCCCAACTAGAAACAGCACGAGGGTAAGTGAAGCTCAACGAGGCCCCTCTTATGATGCAAAAATCAACCCAAAACATTTTGATGAATGAAGGGTCTCGCAGCTGTTTGTAGATGAAACTGAGGCTGTTTACATGTGCAGAAAGTCAGTATGTACAGTTGTGTTCAAAATTATTCAACCCCCACTGAAATTGAGGGTTTTGGCCAGTTTGACATTGATTTTGATCATTCAGTCATCTTGCTTACAATTAAATCAAAGAGGCACGTGTAGGTCAGACAAATATAACATAACATTTATAATGAAATAACCACAAATGTCTTTTCTGTGCTCACATCATTATCAGTTTTATTCAACCCCCAAGTGACATTCAATCTTAGTACTTAGTACAACATCCTTTTACAGTTATAACAGCTTTTAAACGTGAAGCATAGCTTGACACAAGTGTCTTGCAGCGATCTACGGGTATCTTCGCCCATTCGTCATGGGCAAAAGCCTCCAGTTCAGTCACATTCTTAGGTTGCGCACTGCAACTGCTTTCTTTAAGTCCCACCAGAGGTTCTCAATCGGATTTAAGTCTGGTGACTGCGATGGCCACTCCAAAATGTTCCAGCCTTTAATCTGCAACCATGCTCTAGTGGACTTGGAGGTATGCTTGGGATCATTGTCCTGTTGAAAGGTCCAACGTCTCCCAAGCCTCAGGTTTGTGACGGACTGCATCACATTGTCATCCAATATCTCCTGGTACTGAAGAGAATTCATGGTACCTTGCACACGCTGAAGCTTCCCTGTACCTGCAGAAGCAAAACAGCCCCAAAGCATGATTGACCCCCCGCCATGCTTCACAGTAGGCAAGGTGTTCTTTTCTTCATAGGCCTTGTTCTTCCTCCTCCAAACATAGCGTTGATCCATGGGCCCAAACAGTTCTAATTTTTTTTCATCAGTCCACAGAACACTATCCCAAAACTTCTGTGGTTTGTCCACATGACTTTTGGCATACTGCAGTCGACTCTTCTTATTCTTTGGAGACAGCAAGGGGGTGCGCCTGGGAGTTCTGGCATGGAGGCCTTCATTACGCAGTGTGCGCCGTATTGTCTGAGCTGAAACTTCAGTACCCACATCTGACAAATCTTTTCTCAGTTCCTCAGCAGTCACACGGGGACTTTTCTCCACTCTACGCTTCAGGTAGCGCACAGCAGTTGAAGTCAGCATCTTCTTTCTGCCTCGACCAGGTAGCGTTTCAACAGTGCCCTTTGCCTTGAATTTGCGAATGATGCTTCCTATGGTCTCTCTTGGTATGTTTAACATCTTTGCAATCTTCTTATAGCCATTGCCCTTCCTGTGAAGAGTAATCACCTCTTCTCTTGTCTTCCTGGACCATTCTCTTGACTTCACCATGTTTGTAACCACACCAGTAAATGTCTAGAAGGAGCTGAGTATCACAGTCATTTTAAAGCTGCCTAATTGGTGCTTATTATGCTTTATTTCTGCTCCGTGACATCCACAGGTGTTTTCAATACCTGATTGAAAACACTTGAATGAACCTCTGTTCTTCAGAGTGGTAGTCTTTAAGGGGTTGAATAATTGTGTCAATGAAGAATTCACAAAAGAAACATTTACTACTGTATTACAAAACCAATGGATGTCATTTTAGTTGCATATGGTTCTTTAAAAAGTCCTTGTAGGATTTCATTCTGAATACAATTACAAATGTACACTAAATTCCCTAAAACCCTTTACAGCATTGGGGGTTGAATAATTTTGAACACAACTGTATATGAATGCTTTGTGTATATGTAATTTTCACGCAAATGTAATGATGGGAGGCCCCTGTGTGAGTGCGTCCTAAGGCGACTGCCTATTTTGCCTAGTTAGAGCACGTCTGCCTCTAATCTCGTCGATACCGGAGATGGTACAGAGCCAGGATTCTTATTACAGCACTAAAGGAAACTGTCTACTCCACACATTGTGCCAAAATAATATTTTGGAAGCAGGAGACATCATGATTGGTTGGTCTATAGAGACTGACTCCATATTCAGGAATGACGTGTTAATCCCCGCCCCTATTAACATGGCTGCCTTTCTCTTCCATCGCTGCCACCATCAAGTAGTGAAAGAGGGATGGAAGTGAGATCTTCTTGCTCCCAGATCTCTTCACTAACTCAATGAAAGATGGTAGTCTGGAGAGTGAATCAACCACTGGTCCATTAACACAAGGCCAGAGTAGCAGAGAAGACGTTTAATAGTGGACAATGAGATAATACTGGCAAAGTTAGGGCAAAGATGGCAACATGGGTGGAGAGAATAAAACATTGAGATGATGAGGATAAGATCATGAGTGGGTAGAGCAGAACACAGGTGAGGATGAGATGGTGACATGGTAGGAGAACATTGGATAAGGGGGAGATGTTGACATGATGGAGAGCTTTGGGAAGAGGGGGTCATTGGGTAGGGAGTGGAGGATATTGGGTGAGGGGAGATGATATGGGTGGAGAGAAGAAAACATTGGTTTAGCAATAGCTGATGACATGGATGGAGAGCCTTGGCATTGGGGAGGTGGTTATATGGGTATAAATTGGATGACATTGGGTGGAGAGATGATGACATGGATGGAGACTCTTGGGAGGAGGAGGGTTTGTTATATGATTGGAAAGAGGATGACACGGAGTAATGGTGAGATGATGGCAAGGAGGGAGAGCCTTGGGAAGAAGAGAGGTGGCTAATTTGATGACAAAGGATGACATTGAGTGATGGGGAGATGTCATGGAGGGAGAGTCTTGGGATGAGGGGGTAGTTATAAGAATGCAGAGAATAATATTGGTTTAACAGGAGATGACGTCATGGATGAAGAACCTTGGCATGAAGGGGCTATATGAGTAAAAAGAGAATGAAACTGGGTGAGGGGAAGATGATGGCATGAGTGGAGAGCCTGGTGATGAGGGAATATGGTTCTATGGGTGGAGAGAGGATGATATTGGAAGAGGGGAAGAAGATGACATGGGTGGAGTGTCCTGGGATGATGGGAGATGCCTATATGGGTTTAGAGAGGAGGACATCGGGTGAAAGGAAGATGATGACATGAGTGGAGAGCCCTGGGACGAGGAGAGATGGTTACATGTGGGGAGAGAGGCTGCCACTGGAAGAGGGGAAGATGATGACATGGACGGAGAGCCTTGGGTTGAGGGGAGATTGGTATATGGGTGGAAAGAGGATGACGCTGGGTGAGGGGAAGATGATGACATGGGTGGAGAGCCTTGGGATGAGGGGAGATGATTATGTGGGTGGAAAAAGGATGACGTTTGGGTGAAGGGAAAATATTGACACTTGCATTTGGAGAACAATGCTGCTGAGAATACCAGAGACTGGGACAAAGGTCACATCGGGAAAGGGGAGACAGTGTCTAATGGTATCCCCACATGTGTATCCCAATTTGACTCTAGGTTTCCGCCATTAGTTTCACAAACACAATGTTTAGGTTTGACTTTACCTGCAGAAAACGATCCGGGTTAGAAAATACAATAGTTTATTTTAGGCCCATCTTATGTTGTTTCAAGTATTGTTACATTAGTCAGAGAAAGATGCCAAATACCCACAGGAGAGATCATTCAATTTGGCCAACAATGACCTGACAGAGTGTGCTCCACTGGTTACCGGACTGACCGTACCCGCAGGCACATGCTCTCCAAACTCCGATTTTACAGAAAGACCCTGGACTCGGTATTTCTTAAATGTTTTATATTTACACAGAACGTCAAAAAGAACCAAATACAATCAGAATATCTTTACTGACACATTCATTTCGGGACCAGCAGCTCCTGTCACCAGGGTAAAGAGGGCCCCTCGGGTTATGGCACCAACCTCTGATATGAGTGGAATTACCCTTTTTTTGTTTTTCCCGCCTCCCTCCCCATCCAACCACAAGTTCCATGCGACCTTTGAGGCCAAGTTATTTATAATCTCCCCGTGTCACAGGAAGCGGAGTTAGATTGTAAGCTCTTTGGGCGAGAGACTCGTATCACTCGTTCGGCTCCACGCAGATTGACAGAATTAGAGAAATAAATAAATAGACTTCAATAATAATAATATAATAATCATGATAATAATAATAATAATATGAATTGAGTGATCTTTCGTCTCCCAGATCAGCTGCCCATATATAAGGAGGTAAAATGCACAATGTACCTGTATTACCAGCTGGAAGGGTTGACCACCCCACACTCCAGCAAACTCTTTCTTTCAGAAAACAGCAATCTTAACTCGTGTAAACTGTTCTGGAACAACCAACCATCACTTCTCATAGGAGCTTCTCTGTGAGCGCCACCATGGAGGCTCGTTACTTCAAACCACTTCACCAGCTCCAGTAATGCCATGCCACTGCAGGCTACTGTTATTTTTCTGGAGCCACCAGTCATTCCTCAACCTATTGGGCTACTCCAGAGCCCCAAAACATGTCTTCCCCAGTAGGCTACATCTTTCTGGAGCCTCCAGTCTTTCCTCATCCCAGTGGGCTCCTTCTTTCTAGACCGGACACACATTTCTGACACCAGTAGGCTACTGGAGCCCCAAAACATCTATCTCCACCAGTAGGCTACGTTTTTCTGGAGCCTCCAGCCATTACTCAGCCCAGTAGGCCACTTCTTTTTATTTTTGAAGCCCTCTCCGTTATTCCTCATTCCTAGGCTGTCTACCTCCGAAGCATCTTTTCTATCCACATTCCGACAGAATTACCCTTTCTGGAGCCACCATTCACGTGTCACAGTTTCCGACCTTGTACACTTTTTTGTGCAGTCATTCGGCCATCACTCCCTGCTACTCAGTGTCTCCAGACATCCACGTGTCCACCGCTCATTAGTTTCTGAAGCCCGCAGATATTTTGCACTCCTGCAAGCTGTTTCATACTGAAGCCCCAGCCCTTTCTCCTACATAAAAAGCGGAGTCTGTGTGTGTGGGGGGCACCAGTCGTTCCTCACTCTTGCAAGGTGCTTCTTTCCGAAGCCTCCACCGCATCTCAACACGACGCTTCTCTCTGGAGACCTCAAATCATTTGCCCTCCTGCACGCGGCTCCTTTCTCAAGCTCGCAGTCATTCTCCACTCATACGACCGGCTCCTAAAGTCATCTCTCAATCCTGTAGAACATGTTTTGTTTTTCTGGGGCGGCCGGTCAACCTATCCTATTGCACGTTGCTCAAGTCCTTGTGACCTCATCCATTCTCAACCCACAAAACGACTCATTCTGGACCCCAGACATCCACCTCGGCTTGTGTTCCTCCTTCTTTCTTTTGTACAATGCGTGCCTTATTATATTTAATCTCTATAGCACCAAGGTCTCCTCCATTGTTCCGTCGTGGTCGATACATGTACGTCTCAATCCCATAACTGGTTTCCTCTACATTCTTTCAACGTCCGATTTATTAGATCTCTCTCTCTCTTAATATATATATCTATTTATCTCTATTTCAATATATATATATATAGATCTATAGATATATGTACATAAACTTGTCTTTCGCGTCACCTTTTCTAATCACTTATATGAATTTACGGAATTGTCCTCCTTGTCCTATCCCGGCGTGACAGGAGTGGCCTCAGCTGGTTGGCTCAGTGAATATTTGCTTGTTCCGCACAGAATAGAAAAGTGGGAGGATAGAGGGAGATTGGTGGGGAACCATAAATAAATTGGGGGAGCATTGGAAAAAAAAGTGAATTCTATAAGGGGAAAGTTACACTATGGGTGAAGGACCAGTGAGGAAATGGGGGAAAGAGCAGGTCGGGTGGGATGCAGAACTTGGAAAAGGTGTGTGTGTTGTAGATGGTGGTTGTCCCCTACAGTGCAGATCTGTCAGTGCGAATCCCAGGGCCTTGGACCTGAGACGGAAAGCGTGGAGAGGGAAAACGGGGGAAACAAAGAGACTGGAGAAAAAAGAAGAAGGTTCAGTAGAGTGGGAGGTGTGGGGGGTGAAAAAAAAAACGGAAAAATGCATCGGTAAAATTGGAGGGTTGGGGTTTACATGGTTAGGAATAGTTCAGTGCGATGTCCCCTTCTCTCTCTCCTCTCCACTTCGCGTGTGTTTGGGGTCACACAGATTGTCGGCCGCAGGTCTGGTCGGCACACAGAGGGAGGGGGTCAGAGTCGGGGAGGAAAAGGAGGATCCCAGACCCTCTTCCCCGTAGGCTCCATGACAGATGCCTCGGCGGGGAAATCCCAATCTCCCTTCCTCCCACCCAGGCTCGTTGATAGACCCCTTCGGCTCCGGTTAGTGATGGTCACTTGAGTTTAGAAAGTCTCCATTTTCTGTGATTTGGAGTCGAGGAGGCAGAGGTGGAAGGGCCCCATTCCATGGTGTCGCCAGCCTCAGACGCGGGTCTGCTGAACCCACGGAGGGAAACTTCTTCTCCTGTAGGGGGGGAATAGAGGTAGAAATAGAGCTTACTTACTAATGCTACGCCGGGCGACACATACAGATACAAGTCTATGGATACATAGTGTACAGAGACACAGATATCACCAATTTCACAAAGATACACCCACTTGCACACACGTTGTACTTATAACTGAAGGGGTTTATACACGTACATGCACGTAAGCTACACGGTGACATATATATATATATATATACTGCTATAACAGGCTTTAACTATCACGGGGAGGCATATGCACATAACACAGAGGCCCTGACGAGTACGTAGACATATAAATAGAACTACAGTAAAATACAAGTGTCACGTTCCCAGTGAGGGATACCAGGGTGTGGTGCAAGAGTAGGAACGTACAAAGGCAAAACTGGAGCTTTTTGGGTCGAAAAGCCAACTTTGGAGCAGTGACTGTTGGTAGAAATTTTATATTGAAGTATTATTTTGTCCCAGTTCCTCCAGGGATGCTCCAGGTTTGCCTTTTTTCGACTAGGATCCATCATGTTTTTTCTGGCGGGTGACAGAGACCTCTCGGAGGAGCCTCTGTTGGTGATGACAATGTAGCGGTGGGTTTCAGTGGTGTCAGGTGGTGGTGTGCATGCGTCTCTATGTGGTGGGATTTTGTAGGGAGGAGGGGTGGGATATGTGGCTCCTCCCCACCGCTGGGTGACAATATCTCCTCCATCTTGTTTACCTGGTTCCAGCAGGTGAAGCCGAGATAATCGGTGGGGCTGGGGCATAGTGGAGTAGGGGTAATCTCTGGCTCTCGGTGGACCTCCCTCGGCAATCAGCTGCTCCCGCCGATGCCAGGTCTGTGACACAGACTCTGTGATATGAAGTCAGCACAGGGCATACATCAGAGACAGCAGACAGAAGTATGAGTGGCCCCATTCATAGAAGGGTACCGCCAAGAGCCGAAGAGCACCCCTCCCCACTTAGCTATGCACGCAATGGAAATGGGGGCACATGCTGGCAAGCGGGACTCAGACACTTACCCCCTGTGCCAGACGGGAGGGCAAAACATGGAAAACGTAATGCGATGCCCACCCTCCTGACACTGGAAAGGGTGGGAAGGAACCAACATGAAGATTAATGACACAGGGTAGGGTGGCACCTCCTCAACTGGCATGAACAACGGGAGTCAACAAGTGATCAGATACAAACTCACAAATGTGGATCCAGATTGGACAACATAGGGACAATAAAAACTACTCTACCCCTCCCCCCATGCTCGGCAAGGTTTTCGGAGCCTATGAAGCCATCATGGCAGTCTAGGTGGGGCCTACCTTCTGCTCCGCGACTCTAGGACATTATACATCTATCACAGACTCCCGCCGAACCATTCATGGACCCCGTATACCTGTCACTTCACATTATTTCCATTGATCTGCGTGATGTCTGAATCTGGATACCCAATCACAGAATGGCACCTTTAATGTTACATATCCCAATATGTCTTAAACATGGCGCGCGTATCTACGCAGGGAGCCCTCCGATGAAAGGGGCGCACTGTTTGCCTACTACAACACAAGGCTGGTATTAATCACAGGTACAAATAGGTTATAAAAGCGAAAACAACATTAAACATTGATACTGTACACCCTGCGGACATTCACCTCTACCACCGGAGACCGCGGGGAGAGGGGGGAGGGGCTGGAAAGCATGGCGGCCACTCTTGGAGTCATCACAGCATAAAGGATGCCGTTATTTATTTATTTGTTTCCTTATATCAAATAAATAAATGTTATTTTAATGATGGGAGTTTTATAGGAAAGATAATTCTCCCCCATTTTAATCTGTCCTAAACATGGAAACATGTACGGGGAAATCTCCATAGTTTTGCTATAGGGGTTATTCAGAGAGAGACGATCTGGCCCCGAAATGTCACCGAACAGTGACATTTCGGGGCCGATCGGCTATTCAGAGAGCAGGCAGTTCGCCAAATTTTGGTGAACTGCCAGCAAGTACGGTGCCTGTTCGACGGCAGCAAAATCCCCCATAGAGAAGCAATGGTTAATCTATTCACAGACACCGAACAGCAGAGAAAAGTTGCCAAATTGCCCTGATGTTCGGTGGTTTCATTCGGCAGGTTTATTCAGGAGAATCCCATAGGCTTCAATGTTAAAAATATTCCCGTTTTTAATCAATATCTAATAACCGTTTATTATTTTAATCTGCAGCAAAAAGTCTCTTTATTTATAGATTTTTTTAGGATCTTTTAGGCATTTTCGGGATTTTTTTCAGCAATTTTTTTCCCGTTCTTTTTTTGAAAGCGTTTTTTTCTTTTTTCTGTAACAGCCCTTTTTATTATCATTCATAGGATCTTAGATGTAAATTCCAGACATTTTCGTTGAGTATTTGTTTTGCAAACAGCGTTTCAGTTTTGACACTTTGAATCGTATTGTTTGTTTGGTTTTTTACCCCGTTCGTCAGCTTGTCGGCTTTATCCGGCAGCTGGTCAGCACTGTGTTTAGCGGCTCGTCAGCTTTTTCCAACGTGTTCAGCGTGTTTTTTGCGGCGGTTCTGGCGGGTTTTCTCTGCACTCTGGGGACCCTGCGGTGAATGCTGAATTCATCGCAGTGTTGGGGAAATTTGATTCCCCGAAGTGCGAGGAACGAGAGAGCATCGAAATGTCGGCGACATTTCGGTGCTCTCTGAATAATCCCCTATATCTTCCCAGCCCTAATGCACCCTCTCAAAAAACATCACTATGAGGAGTAGTATGTAAAGAAATATCGCTACAATCCCATAATAACTGCTACATTATGCTTTTATAAGAACCCTAAAGCCTCTGCGATGCCGCAGCGTCTCCTCCGTCCGCTCCTGAGGGCTGCGGAGCCGAAAAAGGCCCAGATCTGGGAGGATATTCATAATGTGAACCCCAGTGCGGAGGACGTCCCAGTAGCGTCCTCCGTACTCTCACAGAAGTCATGTCATTAAAAGGTCCTTGTATCTGCCTGAGGTCACAGCATGAGTGAGCTCGTCCTCCGTGCTCCCGGCTAATTGGCTGGTGGCTTTTTTAGCCTCAGATCAAGGAACCATCCCAATTTCCGAACTACAGGGGTTACGTAAAAAGACAATGCAGTTCATGTACCTGGGGATCACACAGAAGTCGCTCCTCCAGCATAAGGCATGGGATATAACGGACGCAGTCGCCTCGTTTGTTTCCACCATTATTTACATTTAGAACATGGGACGTGAGGTTTCTTTTCGATGTTTTACATAATGTTTATCTTTAAAATCTCTTTCTTTTTAGATTTTAAGGAAACTCACGCTGCAGATTCTCATCAAAACAGGAACGTTTAAACGCGAGTGGATCCGGCATTAAAAAACAGGAGGTTTAGAGAGGTTTAAATATTAGTAAATGTTATGGAACCTGCAGGATTCTTCATTCTATTGCTCCGGGGGGGGGGGGGGGGGGGTCGGGACCGCGCTGTGCGCACACAGGTCTGTTCATTTTCTGCATATAAAAAAACAGCAGAAATAATCTTTTTTTCCCCTTTTGCTTCTTGGCTATCCATCGTCTCTTCTTTACGGTGTGCAGTTTAGTGAATAAACCCTGCAGTATTAGCCTGCGGAGACCTCTCCATCACCTCGTCTTCCTGGATTACAATAGCTAATAGGCTTCTTTTTATTTATTATTTTATATTTTTGCAGGTAGGTAGAGGCAGGACTATATATATATATATATTGCTTCAGATGCTGACATCTCACAGCTTATCCCCCAGCCCTCCCACATGTGGTGTCTGTACGCAGGGCAGCCATCAGGGGGTGACAGCCCATGATATGTTCAGGGGAGCAGCGGCTCAAGGGGGCCCTTAAGAAACGCTGCGTAGCTTGTTGAGGTTCCTCAGATGTAAGGGCCCCTCCATGCCACACTGAACTGCCATCGGTATACCAGGAAGTTTCCCGGTGGGCCGCAGCATCAGGGGCCGGTAAGAGCACTCTGGCTGATCACTGAAGAAGCAATTAGTCTGGTCGGGGCCCGACCAGTTGGTCTGTAAGGGGCCCGACCAGTGCGTCTGTAAGGGGCCCGACCAGTGCGTCTGTAAGGGGCCCGACCAGTGCGTCTGTAAGGGGCCCGACCAGTGCGTCTGTAAGGGGCCCAACCAGTGCGTCTGTAAGGGGCCCGACCATTGGGTCTGTAAGGGGCCCGACCAGTGGGTCTGTAAGGGCCCCGACCAGTGGGTCTGTAAGGGGCCCGACCAGTGGGTCTGTAAGGGGCCCGACCAGTGGGTCTGTAATGGGCCCGACCAGTGGGTCTGTAAGCGGCCCGACCAGTGGGTCTGTAAGGGGCCCGACCAGTGGGTCTGTAAGGGGCCCGACCAGTGCGTCTGTAAGGGGCCCGACCAGTGGGTCTGTAAGGGGCCCGACCAGTGGGTCTGTAAGGGGCCCGACCAGTGCGTCTGTAAGGGGCCCGACCAGTGGGTCTGTAAGGGGCCCGACCAGTGGGTCTGTAAGGGACCCCAAGATCTGATGGCAGCCCTGTCTGTACGAGCCAAGCCTCTTTCTGTTGTTTATATTGTGCCTGATACACTGTTGCTTGTGGATCTTGTTTTTTTTTTTTTTTCTGATACGTGACATCATCCTAGTGGTCCATAACCTTCTCCACCATCTGAGGTCCTGACGGTTATCCCCGAGATCCGAGGCGATTCACGAGTACTCCCACCCTAGGCAAAATAATATTTTGCCGCCCCTCCGCTCCCCAGTGTTTCCCACCATATATTGTCTCTGCTCCCTTAATGCGTCTCATACTCTTGTGGGATCTAGACCAGGGGACGGCAGCCTTGTGGGACGGCGGAGTGAGCTCGCAGGCAGAGGGCGCTTGCAGTTAGAGAGCACCTTTCCTGGGCTAACAGCAGTAAAGGGCTGCTGCATCAAAAAACAGACGTAACCTCTGCCATAGTGCCCGCTGGTATATTAGCTCATAACGGCACCCCCTCCCCCCAGTGGCGCCCTAGCTGCCTAGTTGGCTTAATGGATGCACCGGCCCTGCGAGTACGTGTTGCATAGAGCTCACCCTGTCCTAAACTTGCTTAGCATCATGGGACATGTAGTTCTGTATCAGCCGTGATTCTAAGGCTGGCAGCTGTCACCGACGATGATTTGAAGAAAGATTATATATATATATATTTTGCTTGGTTATGTCAGTGCGCGTCTCTCTGAAATATCTTTTATTCGCCAGAAAATATTCCCCGTTCTTCCCATGTTGTTTTGGGATGT
Source organism: Leptobrachium leishanense (assembly GCA_009667805.1). NCBI lineage: Eukaryota > Metazoa > Chordata > Amphibia > Anura > Megophryidae > Leptobrachium > Leptobrachium leishanense. The sequence goes on along the minus strand of CM019071.1, from coordinate 3,571,205 downwards.
CCTGAGTGAGGATTATACCGTGTGTGTACATATACAGTGTATATAATGTGTGCGTGTGTGCGTGCGTGCGTGCGAGCAGCTGGATATATAGATATTTATGTACACGCCTATATAATTGGTTAATATGTGCTGCAGTGCTGTTCGGTGGGAATGTGCTGAAAGCCGACATGTAGCGGTGCCTGCGACACAGACGGTCTGTGTGTGGGTGTGTATGTATGTATGAGATGCTGGTGAAATCTCTGTTGTCGTGGTAACCTTGGAATGTTGCCCCGGAATATGACGTTTTTTAAAGTTGAAATAGTCCACTGGGACCGGGACTGATTTGAGAGAACCTGTACGGGGGGGGACGGGGGACGGGACGTCACAGAAGCTCAGGGGTGACAGGGGGCCCTGTGTCCTCTACGTGTGGCCCGTGACGAGGGATGAATAAATGTGTAAAAAGCACAAGAGGACCACGTGTGTGCGTGACGGGATTGGAGAGACGGCAGCAAAAAGCCCAAACTCAGGAAGGGCGGGATATTAAATGCTCGGCTGACGGAATATTACTTTTTTTTGCTCTTTTTGTTACAATAAAATCAGTTTGTGTTAAATTGTAGCACATGGAAGGGTAAGGGATGCGCCGGTGGAGGGTCCACATATCACGAGGAGGAGAAGAAGAGGCGGGGGGGGGGGCTTTGAAGTTGTAACCAGAGCAAAATAACAAATAATGGAGTTAAAAAGTATCCACCGCCTCGTGCTGCACATCCACCGCCTCGTGCTGCACATCCACCGCCTCGTGCTGCACATCCACCGTCTCGTGCTGCACATCCACCGCCTTGGGCTGCACATCCACCGCCTTGGGCTGCACATCCACCGCCTTGGGCTGCACATCCACCGCCTCGTGTGCTTTCACTGGAGATATGTGGTGATCTATCTCCCCCGCAGCCCCCTGGCCGTTAACCTGTTACTTCTCATGCTATTTGCCCCCCACCCTGTCGCTATAACTTGGAATTAGCGTTTGCCAAATCCACATTAAGGGCCGCGGTGCTTCGTATACTTAGTACAGGAGCTGTCAATTTGCATCACTCGCGCTTCCCATCCAGAGTCAGTATTTCTCGAAGTGCCGTCATTCAGGGCCTGGTGTTCGGTGATTCTACTCTTGCAAAATCACGTAACACATTAAAGGTTATCCCCCCCCCCCGAGAAATCCCAAACTTACCTCTGATCCCATGGTGGAGAGGGTGGGTGAGATCTGCCGCTTCCTCTCGCTCTGTGCAGCAGAAGATTGAGAGCAAATAGTTCCCAGTCTTCTTCTGCCATTCCTGTGCGACCCAGATCTCGCTGCCGGGTCACTCTTGGCTCCACAAAGTCCTATGGACTCCAGGAGCCGGTAGCAGCGGTGGCGGGGGCGCGTGACGCTGCTTCTGGTATCCGTTTGCGGTTCTCAATTCGAGACGCTAATACAGAGGCTGGGTTGGAATAGGCCTAGTGACAGGGAGCTGGTCCAGCAGGGATCAGCAACCTCGGCCCGCCAGATGTTTTGGAACTCCATCTCCCATGATGCTCAGCTGCTTATTGGGTTGACACCGCCTCATGGGAAATGTAGTTCTAAAACACCTGGAGGGACACCTGCAGCCTGCGACAAGTTGTTTTCCCCCTTACTGGTTCCCAGTTCCCAACACGACTGGAACAGGCACTTAGTATGACAAGCGACGGCCAAGGATAGGAGACTGCAGGGGTGACTGGAAAAAGGGAGAGGGCCCCGTGTGTTAATTAAGTGATACATTATTGATTCATTTCAGCTAATGTAAAAGATTAATAGAGAACACGCTGTTTTTTAATGGAAGTATCCCTCTCTCTGCTACACGTGGCGCGGAGTCAAATAAAAACGCGGGTTTATGAGGCGACCGGTGCCATGTTTTCTTTCCTCTGCGATTTTTGTTTTTTTTGTGATATAGCCATTGCAAACATCCAGGGTGTTGTTTCCCAGAATTCCTTGCATCTATTACTAAGCTTCAGCCACTGCAAGGAATCATGGGACGAGGGCAGCCATCAAGGGGTGACAGCCCAGGGCATGTTCAGGGTCCCGATTGCTCCATGGGGCCCTTACCAAACCCTATGTGCACTTTAAGTGCCAAAGAGGTAAGGTGCCCTCCATGTCTGGTCATCCAAGATACCAGCAGTTTTCCCAGTGGGCCGCGGCATCTAAGGGCCGGTCGGAGCACTCTGGCTCATCACTGAGGGATCGATTAGTATGGTCTGCACCAGGGAACACCTTTTCCTCTCGCTGGACCACCAGGGATTTAACCCATTCCCAGTAAAACAAGGTTTGCAGAAAGAGGCAAAATGTTATATTTTCAATTAGTTTATTGAAACGAGCAGCTGACAGAAGGGGGCCCTGACCAGTGGTTCAGGAGGGGCCCCAGGATTTCTGATGGCAGCCCTGCATGGGACACAGTCGGTTTGAATTTGATGCTGCGCCGTTATAAGCTGCGCCTCTTTAGGGGTTCAGACATGAATGAGGGTGATGGGAGGTGAAGGGTAGAATATGGAAACTCGTCACACTTGGTCCAGAATGCAGCACGCGGATGCCTTCCTTATCAGCAGAGGTAGCGGGATGCAAATCGTACAAAAACCATAAAAAATGTATTACCCTACACCTGCGTAGAAAACGAGATAAAATGCAATGATCTTCCCATTCTAAGCACCGGCTCTATTTATTAATATATAGAATATATTCTCTGTGCATTTGCTTGTTATGTAAACATTTATTCCCTGATACATTGGGACCTTCATCTCTTTTATTAAGATTTGAGTTTGTAGCTTAACCCTTTGCTTCCCATACAAATACTGCACTCTGATCCTCTATACATTGGATTGTGCCTGGTTTATTAACTCCCCGTATGATCTGCACAGTCTGTGTGAAACCCCTGCTTTCCATCATTAGAACCACATGATCATATAATGGCAATGTAATCTTTCAGACGAGACAAGTGTGATGTAATGACCCCCCTCGCATGCCCGCTTACCTCTTACCTACCTCTGCTATCACAGGTACACTAGAGGACTAGTGGAATCTTATCTCTAACACTGCACTATCACTAGAGGTATCTTATCTCTAACACTGCACTATCACTAGAGGTATCTTATCTCTAACACTGCACTATCACTAGAGGTATCTTATCTCTAACACTGCACTATAACTAGAGGTATCTTATCTCTAACACTGCACTATCACTAGAGGTATCTTATCTCTAACACTGCACTATCACTAGAGGTATCTTATCTCTAACACTGCACTATCACTAGAGGTATCTTATCTCTAAAACTGCACTATCACTAGAGGTATCTTATCTCTAAAACTGCACTATCACTAGAGGTATCTTATCTCTAAAACTGCACTATCACTAGAGGTATCTTATCTCTAACACAGCACTATAACTAGAGGTATCTTATCTCTAACACTGCACTATCACTAGAGGTATCTTATCTCTAACACAGCACTATAACTAGAGGTATCTTATCTCTAACACTGCACTATAACTAGAGGTATCTTATCTCTAACACTGCACTATCACTAGAGGTATCTTATCTCTAACACTGCACTATCACTAGAGGTATCTTATCTCTAACACTGCACTATCACTAGAGGTATCTTATCTCTAAAACTGCACTATCACTAGAGGTATCTTATCTCTAAAACTGCACTATCACTAGAGGTATCTTATCTCTAAAACTGCACTATCACTAGAGGTATCTTATCTCTAACACAGCACTATAACTAGAGGTATCTTATCTCTAACACTGCACTATCACTAGAGGTATCTTATCTCTAACACAGCACTATAACTAGAGGTATCTTATCTCTAACACTGCACTATCACTAGAGGTATCTTATCTCTAACACTGCGCTATCACTAGAGATATCTTCTAACACTGCACTGTCACTAGAGGTATCTTATCTCTATCACAGCACGATCACTAGAGGTTTCTTATCTCTATCACAGCACCATCACTAGATCATCATTGGGGGTTTCTTATCTCTATCACTGCATCATCACTAGGGGTTTCTTATCTCTATCACTGCATCATCACTAGGGGTTTCTTATCTCTATCACTGCATCATCACTAGGGGTTTCTTATCTCATCACTACATCATCACTGGGGGTTTCTTATCTCATCACTACATCATCACTGGGGGTTTATTATCTCATCACTACATCATCACTGGAGGTATCTTATCTCAATCACTGCTGGTATCTTATCTCTATCACCGCACCATCACTGGAGGTATCGTATCTCTATCACTAAAGGTATCTTATTTCTATTACTAGAGGTTTCTTAACTCTATCACTACGGTATCTTATCTCTATCACCGCAGGTATCTTATCTATATCACCGCATTATCTATATCACCGCACTACCTTATCTCTAACACACCATCACTGGAGGTATCTTCTCTCTATCACTGCACCATCACTAGAGGAATCTTATCTCTATCACTGTACTAACACTAGAGGTATCTTATCTCTATCACTAGATGAATCATATCTCTATCACTGCACTATCACTAGAGGAATCTTATCTCTATCACTGCACCATCACTAGAGGAATCTTATCTCTATCACTGTACTATCACTAGATGAATCATATCTCTATCACTAGAGGTAACTCATCTCTATCACTGCACCATCACTAGAGGTAATTTATCTCTATCACTGCACCATCACTAGAGGTAACTTATCTCCATCACTGCACCATCACTAGAGGTAACTTATCTCTATCAGTGTATCGTCACTAGAGGCAACTTATCTCTATCAGTGTATCGTCACTGGAGGTATCTTATCTCTATAAATAAGTTTACAGATACCGTATATTTTAATCCCTCATTTCCCCATGTATCTTTTCTCTTGTTCTGCGCTACACCTTCCTCTCCTCTCTCCAATGACTTTGTAGTTTCCAGTCGCTCTAATATTCCTGAAAATACTCTTCTCTCAGTCTCATCTCCTCTGATCTCATCACTAGGCCCGAGGCAACTTTACTACACCTCCAGGTACCATGACTATATCTTAACTCCCCCCAACTAATCCCCATATGGACCTTAGGTCTGTACTGACCCTCTAACCCTACATGTAGCCTATTATTATCGCTCTCTCTCGCTCTAATATATATATATATAGCCAAAGGTAATCTCTTTATCACTGTTGCCTAATCTTTCTTATCTCTTGCATTTATCTATGAGTGTCCTCACTCGCTCCTCTCTGGGCATTATGCGGCACATCCCATACAAATCATCTCCTTTTCACTGGAACCTACATCCCCATCATCTGCAACCTTCATCCTCTCACCTAGATGGCAGACACGGACAGGGTGTGATGGAGATGTCACACAGAAAGGCACAATGACATTGTAATTTCCACCTGAGCCTCGATAAGTCTCCTCTTCATATCGAAGGGTTCTTGCGTGTGGTCCTTCCTGATCTCCTCCTCCACCAGCATCAACCTGTGGAGGAAAGAAAGACAGCCGCTGAAAGTCCTGTTGCCTGGGCACGCAAGATGAATTTGCCTGTAGGCATGGCCACCACTGGCCCGCGGGCACCCCTCTCACCACGGTGCCTGCCCAGACACCAATAGCATTGTTTTTAGAATCTTATTTTATATTTTTTTGTAATAATTGGTTATTCCGCTCATCACCGCAAAGCTGATACCAGGGGAAGTGGATCGAAGCCTTTGCAGTGACGTCAGCCCAGCTCAAAGGAATCATGGGTAATCACGCTATAAGCGCCTCATCCTCCCGTCTTCTCGGATAATGAGCCACAGACTTAATACCCCTCCTTAGCGCTCCATATGTGTTTCAGACCCTCTCTGGTTCTCCGTGTTAATGTATCAGATGTGTTGCCGGCACTCAGGGGTCTATTTGATGTTTCACAGTGTGTTTTAAGTCAATGTTTCATGTTTTTGGGGTTGGGGTTTGGGTTGGAGTTGCACCCGGGGATCAGAGAACATTATCGGCTCCTGAGATGTAAATCTGACCCTGTCTATGCATTGTGAGCTCTGTGCTCGCGCATTTCACCCCAAGACGATCACAGCATACACAGATACAGAACATGACGCATTCCACATACCTGGAACAAACATGCGCTCGCGTGTACATACGGTGATACACACACATTCAACTGGACGTACACATATACACACGGCTGCTGCACACGAGGCACGATCGCACATCCTCACACTGCATGAAACGCGCCCAGATATTGGGCTCATTTCCATTCTCCACGCAAATTCGTACGCGCAGCGCAATTTTTTTTGCGCGCAGCGTTAAACGTTAACGCGCGTAAATTAACGCTGGTATTACGATCCGAGCACATTTTTCCATCCGTCAAAAAATAACGCGCGTAAAAAAGACGCGCAAAACGCACGTGCAGAAATCAGTGTGCAGACTGTTTTTTCACGCGATTCAGCCAATCAGAATTAAGAACCACAATTGTCTCCCGTTCAGTTTTTGCGCCTGTCAAAATCAATCTGTGTATATTTATTTATTTATTTATAAAGGATTTTACCAGGAAGGATACATTGAGATTTCTCTCGTTTTCAAGTATGTCCTGGGTTCAAGTACATTGAAGTGTTACATTTACAGAAATACTAAGTAATACAATGTAAGATATTAACAACACAAATACAGATTAACAGAAAATAAATATGTAGGAAATATAGTCACTAGGTTACATGTTTACAGGTGCATTCTGTATTGAGGTATGTTAACAGGGAAATTTTGAGTGACTTAAGACTGGTGGAAGATTTGATGGTGTCTGGGAGGTTATTCCATAATTGTGGTGCTCTGTAGGAAAATGAGGATCGAGTCACTGTCTTTTTGTATTGTGGTATTGCAAGTAAGGTGCTGGTTCTGGATCGGAGGTTATAGGATGAGGGAGCTGCTGGGGAAGCAGTCTATTCAGGTAGGGTGGCAGCTTCCCAGAGATGCTCTTAAACACCAGGCTGGAAAGGTGAAGGGTGCGTCTGGATTCTAGCGATGGCCAGTTTAGCTGTTTTAACATGTCACAATGGTGGGTCATGTAGTTACATTGTAGCGCAAAGCGGCAGAATGAGTTATACAGTGTAGTAAGTTTATGAAGGTGTGTTTGCGGGGCGGCTGCATACACTACATCTCCGTAATCAATAGCCGGCATAAGCATTTGCTGTACAATCTGCTTTCTTACCGCGGGACTCAGGCAGGATTTGTTTCTGTACAGGGCACCTAGTTTGGGGTAAAGTTTAGATGAGAGTTTTTCGATGTGGGGGCCAAAGGATAGATTAGGGTCCAACCACATACCTAGATATTTGAGAGAAGTGACTGTGGTCAGTGTGCCATTTGATATTGTCCCAACACATAGATGGGGATTTTGCAATTTGTGTAGTTTAGGTGCTGTTCCAAAGAGCATCGTTACAGTTTTGTCAGTATTTAAAAAAAGTTTGTTGTTTTTGATCCACTTTTCTACCTCTGTGAATTGTTCTTGCAGCACGGCCTCCAGCTGCGGGAGATTTGGTTTGCTGGTATAGATCACAGTGTCGTCTGCGTACATATGTACAGTTGAGGCTTTGCAGACGTTGGGCAGATCATTTATGAATATTGTGAATAGCAGGGGGCCTAGTACTGAGCCTTGGGGTACACCGCAAGTGACTGGGAGCGGGAGGGAGGAGCTGCCAGAAATTGACACATATTGTGATCGGTCGGATACATATGATTGAAACCAGGTTAGCGTGCGATCACCAATGCCAGAGTTTTTAAGTTTTTCTAACAAGATGCCATGGTCTACCGTGTCAAAGGCCTTGGCAAAATCAAGGAAGATGGCTCCAGTTAGGTTTCCTTGTTCCATCCCAGCTTGGATATCATTGCAGACTTTTAAAAGGGCGGTTGTGGTTGAGTGATTTGGTCGAAAGCCTGATTGATCCGGGGTTAAGTAGTTCCAATATTGATAATAATCACGTAATTGTGTGTAGACACATTTTTCCAAGACTTTTGACATTACAGGGAGCAACGATATCGGACGGTAGTTGGATACCAAAGTACTGTCCCCCCTTTATGGATAGGTACCACTCTTGCAGTCTTCCAGAGCTTGGGTATGTAACCAGTTGCCAGTGACTCATTTATTAGGGTTGCGACTGGATTTGCAATTGCTGGCGCACTGATTTTCAGCAGCATTGCTGGTATTTGATCAGGTCCAGACTGGTATTTCATTTTTTGCTTACGGAGAAGTTTAGTAACGACACTGACAGGCACTGGTCTAAAACTGAATTCCTGTGTGATACAGGGACTTTGCACAGTTGTTGGGGCCTGACCTGCATGAGGCCTCTCTGATTGCATGTCATTTCCTAGCTTGGCAATCAAAGTGGTGGCACATCCAACAAAATAATCATTAAAGGCATTTGCTACATCTAGCGGGTGTTGCAGGGTTTGGTTGTTTACTTTGACAGCAGCTGGCTGGGAGTGGACTGGGGGTGCTTGTATGTTACTTATGGTTCTCCAAAAGTTTCTAGGGTTTGAGATGTTATTGTTTAGATTTTCATTGAAGTAATGGGCTTTGGCCATTTTTGTTTGTTTTGTGCATTCATTCCGACATTTTCGGTATTCGTAGTGATCGTTCATGGAACCAGTACTCTTGAAATTTGACCACCGTGAATCTCTAAGCTGGTACATTAGTGTAAGATCAGCTGTAACCCAGGGGAGATGAGTCCCTTTTACTCGCACTTTACGCAGCGGGGCATGGGAATTCCAGACTTGCAGGAGCTCAGACTGAAAGTATTCAACTGCACAGTCTAGGTCTGGGATTAGGTTTAGCCTGTACCAGGGGAGCTGTTTGAGATCACTTAGAAAGGATTCAAGAATAAATTTCTTGAAAGACCTGGTGGTTATTACCTTTGGGGAAGATTTCAAGGCCTTAATTTTGCGCACGCAGTACACTAGACAATGGTCACTAAAGCTATTAGCAAGCACGCCTGCCTCCTGTATTCTATCAGGAGATGAGGAGAGAATCCAGTCCAACAAGGTATGGTTGGGGCTTTTCATATTAATGCGAGTGGGGGAGGAGATTAATTAACATAGAAACATAGAAAAATGTCGGCAGATAAGAACCTTTCGGCCCATCTAGTCTGCCCAATTACATGGATACTTTACCTGGATTTATCTTTTCTTTAGGATAGCCTTATGCCTATCCCATGCTTGCTTAAATTCAATTACTGTTTTGGCCTCTACCACTTCTACTGGAAGACTGTTCCATGTATCCACCACCCGCTCAGTAAAATAATGCTTCCTGATGTTACTTTTAAACTTTGCCCCTCTAATCTAAGACTATGTCCTCTTGTTTTGCTATTTTGTTTCCTTTTAAATATACTCCCTTCCTCTACCTTGTGGATTCCCTTTACGTATTTAAATGTTTCTATCATATCTCCTCTGTCTCGTCTTTTTTCCAAGCTGTACATGTTAAGATCATTAAGCCTTTCTTGTAACTTTTCTCCTTCAAGCCGTACACCATTTTAGTAGCCCTTCTCTGAACTCTCTCCAAGATGTCTATATCCTTCTGGAGATACGGTCTCCAGTACTGCACACAGTACTCCAAGTGAGGTCTCACCAGTGCTCTGTACAGTTAGCTGCAAAGTTTTAAACAGCGAGCAGTGTTTATGGTTTTTAGGATTTAGCCAATCTGTATTAAAATCGCCAAGGACCAGCAGTTCACTTTTTTGGTTTTGGGCAAGTAGGTTATTAAGGATTTGAAATATGTCAGAGAGGGAGTGCACTGGAGAGCTCGGTGGGCGATAGAACCCAGCAACAATGATTGATTTACTGAATGGGATCTCAATTATACCAGAGAAGAAATCAAAGGTGACAGGAGAGCTAGAAGTCTGTAAGGGGGTGAACTTTATGGACTCCTCAACATAAATAACAATTCCCCTCCTCTCTTTGCTCTGTCTTTTCTAAAACATGAATACCCCTGTATTGATATGGCAGAGTCTGGTACTTTTGGGGTTAACCATGACTCTGTGAGCACAATGATTTTGGGTTTGTAATAACAACACCAAGCCTGAAGCTTATCCAATTTAGGGAGTAAACTGCGGATGTTACAGTGCACAAATGAGAGGCCTTTTTTAGTGGGGAGACTAAAGGTTGTGTCACCTATAGGACCAGGGTTAGTTTCCACATCGTTTGCCAGGGAAAGTAGCAGAATAAATAGGAATTTGGACAGTGTTTTCTTTTGATAATGTGGTTGCAGAGTTTTAAATCTTTGTGTGGGGGTAGGAGGGCTGGATTTTAACACTCTCCACCAGCACTCAGCTGATAGGTTAAAAGAACTGAGCAGGCTGTGGTGTATTGGCACTGGTTTTCCATCCTGGGGCAATTGGAAAGGTGTATAGAAGGAGAGAGTAGCTTTAGAGATATATATATATGCTGCAGCAATAATAAAAACACGCACAACCTCTCTATTTTATTGTTTGGGTATGTGTAGAATGTGTAACTATACTGTGCTGTATTGTTTTTTTCATGCTGGTGTATTTGATTTCGGTCAGAACGTTCAGATTTGCCGTTATTACCACCAGCTTTTAAAAGACGTTAAAATTATGCGTGCAAACGTCGTTCGTAAAAAGTTGCGCATTGATTGTAATACCATCCGCGTACCAGCGCACGAACGCATTTGCGCTCACAATGTTAAGTATGGGATGCGCGCACGAACTTGCATTCGCGCAGGGTCACTCGTGTTAGACGTTAACGTGCATCGTATCCCCGAACGTCGTAATACGACGTTCAGCGCGAAGGGTTTTGTCCCTCCTGTTAATGCGTTTTTGCGAGCGCGCACATTTTTGTGCAAAGAGTGTAATAAGTGCCCGTTGGGTTTACGGCGCTCCCTTCAGAGAGACGTCTTGGAGTTGGAGGTGGTAAAGTTACACAAGGATCAGAGAAATTAACCGTAACGGATAATAAAATAAAGCTCTGAATTCCACATTCCCAAAATCCCCTTTCACGGTTGATCAAACAAACACCTAAAAATGCTCTGATTGGCTCTTTGATGCCCCGAATGTATTTCGGTGGGAGGGGGGATAAAATCGATGAATGTAGAGGAGGCAGATGTAAGGAGGAATATTCTTTACAGCAAAAGACGTGATTTCAAAGAAAGATCTTGGGTCAGGGGTCAGCCTCAGCAACCTCGGCCCTCCAGATTGTTTTGCAAAATACATCGCCCATGATGCTCAGAGACCCGTTAGATTTGCTCAGGCACCGCGTACAGGTCTGGCAAAATATTACAGGAAGAAAACTGTGCTAAACACATCCACATCGGGCCCTATTCCTGTGAAGTGAACACTAAAACGGGGGATGCTAATGGAGAAAATCTGTGCCTGCAGGTTTCCCCGTAGCGTCCCCATATTAGCGTGATATTCCAGGGCGTGCAGCTCAGCACCTTGCTCCGGAACGCAGCGCTAACCGCTGGGAAACTCGTGGTAGCACTTCCGCGCCGCTGTGTGTATCACCTCCTGGAGTCCACAGGACTCTATAGAGGGTTGCGATTCCGACCCGTGAGCCCTGCATCATCTCGCTCTCGTGAGATCGGGCACCGCTGGGGAGAGATGACGGAGGGAGACTGGGAGCTAGTTCTTCCCAGTCTCACTCTGCTCCTGACGGCCAGAAGAAGTGGTGGATCAAGCCACTGTTCTCGCCACAGGATGAGAGGTGAGTATGGGATCTATTGGGGGGGGGGGTTTAGGGAGTGTTAAATGATTTTGCAAATGCAGAACAACTTAGTGTAAGCTTTTAGGTGACGCTAAAATTTTGGTTTGCGCGTCCCTGCAGTAATTAGCGCGAGCACTTTGTAAAACCTTACTTATCCTAACGCTAATTACTGATTGCGCATCCTATCCTTAACATGGGGAGCGCAAAGCACAATCAGCTCACGCAATCACAATGTGCTAAGTGATTTCTTATGGGTTTATCGTCAGGAAGGTAATATGGGGGGGATGCGTTAAAGTCACTTATCCTAGCGGTAACGCTTACACATCCCAACGCTAATGGTAGTGTTCACTAGGGAATAGAACCGATCGTAAATAGATCAAATCAGGACAGTTTATTTAGTTTCCCTGAGATACATAAGATACGTTGTGTAAGGTGTTGTGTAAAGTGCTGTGTAAGGTGTTGTGCAAGGTGTCGCGTGAGGTGTTGTGTAATGTGCTGTGTGAGGTGCTGTGTGAGGTGCTGTGTGAGGTGTTGTGTGAGGTGCTGTGTGAGGTGCTGTGTGAGGTATTGTGTGAGGTGCTGTGTGAGGTATTGTGTGAGGTGCTGTGTGAGGTGCTGTGTGAGGTGTTGTGTGAGGTGCTGTGTGAGGTGTTGTGTGAGGTGCTGTGTAAGGTGCTGTGTGAGGTATTGTGTAAGGTGCTGTGTGAGGTGTTGTGTAATGTGCTGTGTGAGGTATTGTGTAAGGTATTGTGTAAGGTGCTGTGTGAGGTGCTGTGTGAGGTGCTGTGTGAGGTGTTGTGTGAGATATTGTGTAAGGTGCTGTGTGAGGTATTGTGTGAGGTGCTGTGTGAGGTGCTGTGTGAGGTGCTGTGTGAGGTGCTGTGTGAGGTGCTGTGTGAGGTGTTGTGTGAGATATTGTGTAAGGTGCTGTGTGAGGTATTGTGTGAGGTGCTGTGTGAGGTGCTGTGTGAGGTGCTGTGTGAGGTGCTGTGTAAGGTGCTGTGTGAGGTATTGTGTAAGGTGCTGTGTGAGGTGTTGTGTAATGTGCTGTGTAATGTGCTGTGTGAGGTATTGTGTAAGGTGCTGTGTGAGGTGCTGTGTGAGGTATTGTGTGAGGTATTGTGTGGGTGCAAAGTGAGGTATTGTGTGAGGTGCTGTGTGAGGTGCTGTGTGAGGTGTTGTGTGAGATATTGTGTAAGGTGCTGTGTGAGGTATTGTGTGAGGTGCTGTGTGAGGTGCTGTGTGAGGTGCTGTGTGAGGTGTTGTGTGAGATATTGTGTAAGGTGCTGTGTGAGGTATTGTGTGAGGTGCTGTGTGAGGTGCTGTGTGAGGTGCTGTGTAAGGTGCTGTGTAAGGTGCTGTGTAAGGTGCTGTGTGAGGTGTTGTGTAATGTGCTGTGTGAGGTATTGTGTAAGGTGCTGTGTGAGGTGCTGTGTGAGGTATTGTGTGAGGTATTGTGTGAGGTGCAAAGTGAGGTATTGTGTGAGGTGTTGTGTGAGGTGCTGTGTGAGGTGCTGTGTGAGGTGCTGTGTGAGGTGTTGTGTGAGGTGCTGTGTGAGGTGTTGTGTGAGGTGCTGTGTGAGGTGCTGTGTGAGGTATTGTGTGAGGTATTGTGTGAGGTGCTGTGTGAGGTGTTGTGTAATGTGCTGTGTGAGGTATTGTGTAAGGTGCTGTGTGAGGTGCTGTGTGAGGTGCTGTGTGAGGTGTTGTGTGAGGTGTTGTGTGAGGTGCTGTGTGAGGTGTTGTGTGAGGTGCTGTGTGAGGTATTGTGTGAGGTGCTGTGTGAGGTATTGTGTGAGGTGCTGTGTGAGGTGCTGTGTGAGGTATTGTGTAAGGTGCTGTGTGAGGTATTGTGTGAGGTGCTGTGTGAGGTGCTGTGTGAGGTATTGTGTGAGGTGCTGTGTGAGGTATTGTGTGAGGTGCTGTGTGAGGTGCTGTGTGAGGTGCTGTGTGAGGTATTGTGTAAGGTGCTGTGTGAGGTATTGTGTGAGGTGCTGTGTGAGGTGCTGTGTGAGGTGCTGTGTGAGGTATTGTGTGAGGTGCTGTGTGAGGTGTTGTGTGTGTATTTTAGGTATAAAGCGGTACCTTCAGAAAGACATTTTTGAATTAGAAGTGGTAAAGTGAAACATTGATGCATGTATAAAAAGCGCATTGAGAGGCATCGGCTGGTCAGTAATGCTCAGAGCTGCACATTCCTGACCTGAATCTCAGAAAGCTATCCAGCATGGGCTGAATGTCGGCTTTCTGGACGGCTCGGCGGATTATTTTAGTCTTCTGGGGTAGCCGCTGGTGGGGGAGAGTGGGGACACTCAGGTCAACATAACAATTTAGAATTACAGTGAGTGGTCGCGGTGCCTGGAGTGTCCCTTTACGCTTCAATACCTAAACTCGTAATGCTTGTTACTGGGAAGTTTGACCAGCCGACAATCTGAATCTGACTGTGGACATGATTTACACATGTTAATCCCTGAAATCCAACAACCTTTACGACGTTGAATCGATCGGGATGTCCCCCTGTGGGATGATTCAGGATGTCCCCGTGTGGGATGATTCGGGATGTCCCCGTGTGGACTGACCTACAACCCGTGAGTCCTAGATTTTAACACCTCATTCTAGAGATGCTCCCAAAGGTCTATAATTTCCACTACATGAACTCAAAACTATAAAACATTATCCCACATTTAACTCTAATAACATCATTATACTAACGGTGGAGACGTGGCAGAGATCTGGGTGTTTTGGCTCCCCCTGCAGGCCCAGGATATCACTGCACTGTGTGTATGTTACAATACAGAGAAATGGTACCGCTTGCCTCCTCGATACATCATGACACAGAGGAAATCTATCCATAACCGCCTATTACTAATTGTGTAATTTATTGGAGATAAAGTGAGATTATTCTAGTCTGTTTGATATCGAAATGCACCTTCTACAACACACAAGGTATTTATGGCCGTCACTGAGGAGGGGTCCCTGACCCTTATTTAGTTTTGTATTTCCGTCCAAAGACTTTGGAGACTTGATTTTCCATTATATATATCTATATATCTGGATGCACTCAGTGTCTTTGATAAAACAGTAACGGCTCTATTCCCTAGTTGGCGCTAATGTCGTGTAGTTCTACGATCTTGCCCCTGACATCCATGGACTTTGGTCTTGGCCATGGTGGAGAGTTTGGAATCTGATCGATTCTGTGGACAGGTGTCTTTTATACAGGTAACGAGCTGAGATTAGGAGCTGTCCCTTTAAGAGAGCGCACCTAATCTCCGCTCGTTACCTGGATAGAAGTCACCTGGGAGCCAGAAATCTCACTGATTGACAGGAGATCAAATACTTATTTCACTCATTAAATGCAAATCAATTTATAACTTTTTTGAGATGTGTTTTTCTGGATGTTTTTGTTGTTATTCCGTCTCTCCTTGTTACAATAAATCGACCATTAAAATT
Source organism: Leptobrachium leishanense (assembly GCA_009667805.1). NCBI lineage: Eukaryota > Metazoa > Chordata > Amphibia > Anura > Megophryidae > Leptobrachium > Leptobrachium leishanense. The sequence goes on along the minus strand of CM019071.1, from coordinate 3,556,061 downwards.
ATAGACTGATCGTTTTTTATTTGTCAGCGGCAAAACGAACAAAATCAGCCGCGGATCAAATCATTTTTTCCCTCACTGTGTGTGGTTCCAAAACATTTGGAGAGGCGAGGTTGCTGACCCCCGTTTTAAAGCTTGCAGAGCTGCCAGGGGTAATATCAGCACATATACCGTAAAGCTGCCTCAGTGGTGACGGTAATGTCCGGGCTCGGCAACACATCCTGCAAACCTGCCAGCGGGAATACACTGTGCTGCAGGAATAAATGAAGATAAGGGGATAAGGTGGCCGCTCGGAGCTGCCTTTATGGAGTCGGAAATGCATTTAAAGCGCTTTTCTCATTACTTGAGGTGGCGGAAACTCATTTATATTGCGATTTAATATCGGGTGAATGCAATGGAGGGGGGACGCTACGCCGTGGCAAAACGTACAGGATAAATAGGATCTACATCGTGGCTGAGCAAACGTATGTATTCTGTGAATGAATGGGGCCGGAAGGATTTACATACGAGGCTGAATGTACAGCGGGAATAGAGCGAATATAAACGCAGATTGAATGTGAGCAGAATTTACATATTACAGTGAATTTATAAAGTAAATAAATAGAATGAATAGATAGACAGCGGTCCTCTGTCGGCCGGCGAACGCATACAGACGGCTATAGCCCTGCGTTTTCAAAGCCCGCCCACCGCCAGGACGGCATTGAACGTCCCGCAGCGGGAAGGGGTTAAAAGTACCAGGAGTTTGTATTATTTTACTGAGAGGGTGGTGGATACATGGATCAGCTTCCAGTAGAAGTGGTAGAGGCTAAACCAGTGATTGAGTTTAAGCCGGCAGGGGATAGGCATAAGAATATCCCAAAATAAAAGAGAAATCCAGGGGAAGTATCCACAGAATTGGGCCGACTAGGGGCCCTATTACAATCTTCGCGCAAACGTTTGCGCCAGCGCAAAAACGCATTAACGCGAGGGGTAAAACCCTGTCGTATTACAATGTCAGCGCAACAAACGCACGTAATCGTCTAACGTGGGTGAACCTGCGCGAACCCTTTGCGAGCTTACTATACTGCGCGCATCCTATACTTAACATTGTGAGCGCAAATGCGTTTGTGCGCTGGTACGCGGATGGTATTACAATCTATGCGCAGGATTTAACGCACAGCGTTTGCGCACATAATTTTAGCAACTCTGAACGTCCTGGCCGAAACCAAATACACCCGCCCAAAAAAAAAATACAGCAAAGTATAGTTACACATTCTACACATACCAAACAATAAAATGGAGAAGTTGTGCGTGCATTTATTATTGATGCAGCATATACAGTCAGGTCCAGAAATATTGGGACATGGACACAATTCTAACATCTTTGGCTCTATACACCACCACAATGGAGTTGGAATGAAACAAACACAATGTGCTTTAACTGCAGACTGTCAGCTTTAATTTGAGGGTATGTACATCCAACTCAGGTGAACGATGTAGGACTTACAGCAGTTTGCAGATGTGCCTCCCACTTGTTAAGGGACCAAAAGTAATGGGACAATTGGCTTCTCAGCTGTTCCATGGCCAGGTGTGTGATATTCCCTCATTACCCCAATTACAATGTGCAGATAAAAGGCCCAGAGTTCATTTCAAGTGTGCTATTTGCATTTGGAATCTGTTGCTGTCAACTCTCAAGATGAGATCCAAAGAGCCTTCACTATCAGTGAAGCAAGCGATCATTAGGCTGAAGAAACAAAACAAACCCATCAGAGAGATAGCAAGAACATTAGACGTGGCCAAAACAACTGTTTGGAACATTCTCAAAAAGAAGGAACGCACCGGTGAGCTCAGCAACACCACAAGACCTGGGAGACCAAGGAAAACAACTGTCGTGGATGAATGAAGAATTCTTTCCCTGGTGAAGAAAACACCCTTCACAACAGTTGGCCAGATCAAGAACACTCTCCAGGAGGTAGGTGTATGTGTGTCAAAGTCAAAAATCAAGAGAAGACTTCACCAGAGTAAATACAGAGGGTTCACCACAAGATGTAAACCATTTGTGAGCCTCAAAAACAGGAAGGACAGATTAGAGTTTGCCAAACAACACCTAACAAAGCCTTCACAGTTCTGGAACAAGAACCTATGGACAGATGAGACCAAGATCAACTTGTACCAGAGCGATGGGAAGAGAAGAGTATGGAGAAGGAAAGGAACTGCTCATGATCCTAAGCATACCACCTCATCAGTGAAGCATGGTGGCGGTAGTGTCATGGCGTGGGCATGTATGGCTGCCAATGGAACTGGTTCTCTTGTATTTATTGATGATGTGACTGCTGACAAAAGCAGCAGGATGAATTCTGAAGTGTTTCGGGCAATATTATCTGCTCACATTCAGCCAAATGCTGCAGAACTCATTGGACGGCGCTTCACAGTGCAGATGGACAATGACCCAAAGCATACTGCAAAAGCAAGCAAAGAGTTTTTGAAGGGACAGAAGTGGAATGTTATGCAATGGCCAAGTCAATCACCTGACCTGAATCCCATTGAGCATGCATTTCACTTGCTGAAGACAAAACTGAAGGGAAAATGCCCCAAGAACAAGCAGGAACTGAAGACCGTTGCAGTAGAGGCCTGGCAGAGCATCACCAGGGATGAAACCCAGCGTCTGGTGATGTCTATGCGTTCCAGACTTCAGGCTGTGATTGACTGCAAAGGATTTGCAACCAAGTATTAAGAAGGGAAAGTTTGATTTATGATTATTATTCTGTCCCATTACTTTTGGTCCCTTAACAAGTGGGATGCACATCTGCAAACTGCTGTAAGTCCTACACCGTTCACCTGAGTTGGATGTACATACCCTCAAATTAAAGCTGACAGTCTGCAGTTAAAGCACATTGTGTTTGTTTCATTCCAACTCCATTGTGGTGGTGTATAGAGCCAAAGATGTTAGAATTGTGTCCATGTCCCAATATTTCTGGACCTGACTGTATACTCAGATTGACTGACGGGTGCAAAAACTTAACCTGAGATAATTGTGGTTCTTAATTCTGATTGGCTGAATCGCGTGAAAAAAAACAGTCCGCACACGGATTTCTGGGCGCAACGTTGCTGCGCGCGCATTTGTGCGTGTCCATTTTACGCGCATTATTGCTCGACGGATGAAAAAATGCACGAGGATTGTAATTCCAGCATTGATTTTCACGCGTTAATGTTTAACGCTTGGCACACAAATTGACGCATTGCGCAAACGTCTTAACGCAAAGAATGTAATAGGGCTGAAGATGGGCAGAAAGATTCTTATCTGCTGACATATTCTATACTTCTATGAATGTTTAGGGCGAGTAAGAATGAAGTATAAATTTCAAAGTAGATGAATGAATAGAGGATCTTTATATTAGTGTGTGTGTGTGAATAGGACAAGCGGCACGTTCACACTTGGTGACTATATAGATGTATATTTTAAAGGGCTGCTAACATCATAAAATGAAATGTCCTTATTGTGTTTATTTGATGTTGCTGATATTTTACATGTGTTTTGTTTTTCTCTTGTATGTTTATTTAAGAGAATATTTTCCTCTATATGCGTCACTGGGTGCATCCATTGTGTGATATTTTCCTCTATATGTGTCACTGGGTGCATCCATTGTGTGATATTTTCCTCTATATGTGTCACTGGGTGCATCCATTGTGTGATATTTTTCCTCTGTGTCACTGGGTGCATCCATTGTGTGATATTTTCCTCTATATGCATCACTGAGTGCATCCATTGTGTGATATTTTCCTCTATATGTGTCACTGGGTGCATCCATTGTGTGATATTTTCCTCTATATGTGTCACTGGGTGCATCCATTGTGTGATATTTTCCTCTATATGTGTCACTGGGCGCATCCATTGTGTGATATTTTCCTCTGTGTCACGGGGCGCATCCATTGTGTGATATTTTCCTCTATATGTGTCACTGGGTGCATCCATTGTGTGATATTTTCCTCTATGTGTCACTGGGTGCATCCATTGTGTGATATTTTCCTCTATATGTGTCACTGGGTGCATCCATTGTGTGATATTTTCCTCTATGTGTCACTGGGTGCATCCATTGTGTGATATTTTCCTCTATGTGTCACTGGGTGCATCCATTGTGTGATATTTTCCTCTATATGTGTCACTGGGTGCATCCATTGTGTGATATTTTCCTCTATATGGGTCACTGGGTGCATCCATTGTGTGATATTTTGTGTTGTAAACTGCCCCCCCGTATCTTTCCATCACTTGCTCCTCACTGTGTGGCTTTGGCCATAGAATGGAGTGAATGGGTCAGTCACTGACTCACAACAGGGTATTGTGTGGGATTTATTCAAAGGACATCACCAGGGGGTAGATTAGAAGTCTTTTAAAGCTCCCTGTCTTATCTCATTGAGCTGCCAGCTCTTATCTTGGGTAGCATAGTCAACACAATAGATCCCCAGCAGCCATGTTTAAACATTCCCACCTATTACCACTTCACTACTGTTTTACCCTCTGTACAGCTGTAAAGTGAGACTTGCAATAAGAATTTTGTAAATGTTGCATCATGGGGGGGTTAACAAAATGGAAACAGGAGATAAAAACCTAACTTTATTCTTCCTTTTTACATCCAATTACTTTGAACAAGGAAAAAATGCAGCATGTGCTTTATAATGTTTTATAATGTGCTCTATAGTGTGGTTTATAATGTGCTTTATAATGAGCTTTACTGTGTTTTATAATCTGCTTTATAGTGTTTAATAATGTGCTTTATAATGTGCGTTATAGTGTGTTTTATGTGCTTTATAATGTTTTATAGTGTGCTCTATAGTGTGTTTTAGAATGTGCTTTATAATGTGTTTTATGATGTGTTTTCGGCTTATGTTAGGTGTACTGTCCCTTTAAGTAGCTCAATACTTATCAGTTTATAGCTGATGTTAGATGTTGTTTTCTATATGTTTGTGTCCGGCGTACGGAGGAGTTTAATCCGGTTACTGCAGAAGGTTAATTCTGAGTCATTTGCTGAGATCTGACAGATACATATAAATGTTACACTCGATCCAGTGCTGGGATCTCGGTGCTGGGATCCACTTTCCCTCCTCCCCCCAGTCCCCAGAAGTAATTAATAGAGTATTTACCATTTCTAACCTGTTTATGATGCTTTTTATCTGCGTGTCCTTCTCCACTTGCTGCTGTCGCAGCCGCTTCTCGCTCATCTCCAGGCGGGATTGATATTGCTGCAGCATTTTGCTGGTTTGCTCTTCCTGGGTGAGGAGGCGCCGCTCGTATTCCTCCAGCTTGCGGTTTGACATCAAAAGACGTTCTTTTAAAGTGTAAATCTCCTCTTCGTACTCTTTCACCTGGGTGAGTGGGGAGATGGGTGACAGGGGAATGGGGGGCAAAGAGGAAGAAAGTGATCGGGGGGACGGAAAGAGTAACAGAGAGGAAGATAAGGGGTCGTGGAAGGAGGATCAAGTCAAGAAAAGGTTAGTTTGAGAGGCAAAGAGAAGGGAGGCTCACTGCGGAGAATCAGTGAATGCACTCACCCTCTCGAGACGACTCTCGTCCATGGATTTAGAGTATTCCTTCAGTTTGTACTCCTCTCGTTCTATGTGAGAGCTCTCGATATCGGCGGAGAGATGAGGCATGTTAGACACCCAGGCGACGGTGCGTTCTGAAGCTGGAGTGACCGGGTTTAGTGTGGATTGTGCGTGCGAATGCTGCGGAGAGAGAGAGACGTGAGCTGGTATAAGCACAATGCTAAAAAGCTACGAAGAAAAAGCGACGGGAAGGACAGAAATGACAACCGTGGCCGCCATCACGACGGTGACAACACATGATATGTTCGGCGGCCCAGAGGCTCCAACCGTGCGCAGCTTATCTAAGCGCCACAGATGAAAAGGCCCTCCAGTACTGGCCCACCAAGATACCAGCATATTTCCCGGTGGGACGCAGCATCTGGAGCCGGTCAGACTTCTCACTGCGGGAGCGATTAGTAAGGTCTGCACCAGGCAGAGATGCTAAGCGAAGGCTTTCCCACCAGGGAACAGGTTTATCCCCTTGCTGGACCACGCGGGATTTATCCCACTCCCTGTAAAATAAGGGAAGCAGAAGAGGCGGATTTAATATTTATTTTTAATTGGTTTATTGAAATGGGCGGCTGAGGGGAAGGGGGGCCCGACCAGTGGTCCAGTAAGAAGCCCCCATGATATCTGATGACTATAAAGACATGGATTTGGTCAGAGATGACAGGATCGTTGAGTGGCTCAGTAAGGTTAATATCTGGCCTGGACAAATATATCTATGATCAAAAAAACCTAAAAAATAGATATAACATAGCAAAACCGGTCAGAACAATGAAGAAGTTTCTATGCAAACATGTCTGTCTGGACAACTCTAGTCGGCGGGCAATCTCCGCCTGTCATCGGTCTACACGCGTACGGCCAACTCTCGCCTCCAAGACTTCTCAGGGGCAGCTCCGGTCCTGTGGAATGACTTGCCTCGCCCTATCAAACTCTCCCCTGATCTTCAGGCCTTCAAGAAATCCCTCAAAACCCATCTCTTCAGATTATCACCACATCACTGACGCAACTCATTCCTCTGCTCACCTCCTCACACATGATTGAAGCCGCTTCTATGGCCCCACCATTCCCGAACCACTGGAACTAATGATGCGGACATCCAGTAAAACTCCCCTTGTCTTCTTCAACCCCAAACCCTCTAGATTGTAAGCTCCTATGAGCAGGGCCCTCTACACCTCTTGTTTCCATCCTATGTCCGTTTATCTCGTTCCCTTTGGTTATTGTAAAGCGCTGTAGAAACTGTTGGCGCTATATAAATGATGACAATAATAAGAAGTGTAATGTTATTCTTTTATCTGTATGAATAAACGGTTTTCCCTTCACCGTTTTTTTAAATAATTTTTTTTTTTTTATTCCAGGGGGGCAGAACTAAGTCAGCAAAGTAATAAAAAAGATAAATCTATGTAAGACACAGCCGGGGGTTACACGGAGTATATTATGTAACCGTTAGGGAGTGATTGATACAAAGAGGCCACCCATTGAGCGCTCACACATGTGCAGGGAATGCGGCTCACATCAAGGACAGTGATATTTCTAAGGGGGTAAAATCCACCGCAAGGACATTTATCTGGAACAGATCATTTCTTTACATAAATATCAGCCTTCTCTCCGATACCCAATAATGGGAATTTCAGCTTCAGCCGATCAATTCCTTTTTCTCTGAATATGCAGATTTTCGTGCTGATAAATGGATCTTCGAGAAACAGAGAAACTCGCACCGAAACTCTCATTTAATCATCGTAACGTCAAATTAGGCGCCAACCAAAAATATGCTTTTTTTTAGGGTTTTACCATCCAGCTTTTCCTTGGATCACTTTTCAGATTTCATATGTGGTCGTATCTGTCCGAATCAATCGTCCGGGGCTATATTACAATCATCGCGCTAAAACAGGGACGCTAAGGAGAAAAACCCGCACCTGGAGGATTCTCCTTAGCATCCCCGTTTTAGCGCAATATTACGGTGCAGGCGCTAATCCAGCAGCCTGCACTGTAACACAGCGCTAAGCCTCGGGATGCTCGGGGCAGCGCTAAGCATCGCCGTGGCCCACGAGCATCCCCTCCATGGAGATCCGCTCGCCCCTCCCCTCGCGAGATCCGGCAGGTCGGCGTAGCGATTCGCAGAGGGAGACTGAGGGACTGTTTTCTCCCAGTCTCTCTCTGCTCCCGGTGGCCAGAAGAGGTGGATGGAGCCGCCGTTATCGCTGCGGGAAGAGAGGTGGGTATGTGAATTTTTTTTTGAGGGGGAGTTTTCAGCTGGTGCTGACTGATTCCGCAGAAGTTGCGTTTTTTATATTGCAGATTAAGATGACTGTGACAGGTCAGGATTATTATTATTTATATCATCATTTATATAGCGCCAACAGCAGCGCTTTACAATAACCAAAGTGAACCAGATACAGATAAATGGACATATGATGGAAACAAGTGGTGTAGAGGGCCCAGCTCATAGGAGCTCTAGGCTGACACTCGCCACATCGCTCCGAGATGACAGAAGGAATTAATTCTGTATTACCCTCCCTTTGATAGAAGATAAAGATGTCGGCTATGCTGGGATCTGCGTCTCGGAGGATGTAGAATGATGCCTGATAAGATAGGGCCGCTCCATTTCCATAGAAAGACGTGCCGTGTAAGACCGTGGCTTCTTTTCAGATGGGGTTTTCCACTTGTAGAATAGTAACTCAGTTCTCTAGAGGAGTTTTTTCCAACCCTGGTCCTCTGGTCCTCCTAACAGGCCAGATTTTACAGATCACCTAGGGGAAATGCAGACTGAATCCTGCAATCACTGAGCAGCAAATCATATCACCTGTACTGTGCTTCACATAACCTGCAAACCTGGCCTGTCAGCAGGTCCTGAGGACCAGGAGTAGGAAACACTGTTCTAATGGATTTTTCTTTACCACAACTGGAGTTTCTCCTTCCAAAACATCTTCTTAATCTCTGCCTCCCTCAACCAAGACCATTCACTTCAACCCACCGAAGCAGAACCTGTGCTCCTCCGTGCCACGTATCAGTAAGTCATGCCAGAAACCAGGGTAACAGCCGGTACCTGCTTGGTTATGGTGGGTTTAAGGCCCCCTGCGTCCTTTTCCACTGATTGCTGCCTAACTCTCGCCGCCCCGTACATGGGCTCGGGACTTTGTAAGAGGTTGCCGCTGCTAGGTCGGGGTTTATGGGCGGCCTGCACGGTGAGCTGCTGGGATTTTCCTCGATGGAGAGGTGGAGGCTGAGAGTCCTGTCTGCGAGGCACCCCGGGACCGATGGTGATTTGTGGAGGGGAAAGCATGTGCTGGAGATTGTCCTGAAGGGAAAGCTGCCTTTTGCTGGAAAATAAAGATAAAGATGGCAAATAAGACGAAAATCTCCCAACATCAAACAATTCAAACGACATTATAATATTAAAACCGTGGACTAAACTGCCCTCTGTGTCTGTGTATCACGGATAGGACGGACAGATGGACATTTGCTATGGCCAGAAACGCATCCCCTTTCCTAAAGTCTTGAATATATATATATATATAGCAAAAAAGTGACAGGTACACTCAAGGTCTTCAACAAAGAGTTTAAAAAAGCGATACTTCATTTGTCAACACATGTTAAAAATCCTGTAAACAAAGAACCAACGCTTCGGCTCCCTAACAGCCTTTCTCAAGGTTGAACCTTGAGAAAGGCTCTTAAGGGAGCTGAAACATCGGTTGAACCTTGAGAAAGGCTCTTAGGGAGCCAAAACGTAGGTTGAACCTTGATAAAGGCTCTTAGGGATACGAAACGTTGGTTGAACCTTGAAAAAGGCTCTTAGGGAGCCGAAACGTAGGTTGAACCTTGAGAAAGGCTCTTAGGGATACGAAACGTTGGGTGAACCTTGAGAAAGGCTCTTAGGAAGATGAAACGTTGGTTCTTTGTTTACAGGATTTTTAACATGTGTTGAAAAATTAAGTATCACTTTAACACTTTGTTGAAGACAGTTGAATGCATCCGTCACTTCTTTTGCTCTGGATACTTTTTTGGGATTTTTGCACCTAGGCACATAGTTTTCTGAGTGGGCATTGTCAGGCTCTACATGGTATATATATATATATGCACATACACACACTATACACATATGCTAAGTATCCCTTATACAAAATGCATGGGACCAGGAGTGTTTTGGATTTGGGATTTTGTAATAATTACAAATAATAATGAGATATCTTGGGGACCGAAGTCTAAACAGGAAATTCATTAATGTTCCATACACAACGTATACACAAAGCCTGAAGGGTGTTTTATACAGGACTTCTAATCATTTTGTCCCGTCACATTAGGTGTGGGATTTTCCATTTCTTGCAACATGTCGGCACTCAAAAAAATTCGGATTTTGGAATATTTTGGATTCTGGAATCCTGGATAAGGGAAACTCAACATATATATATATATATATATATATATATATATCTCACTGGTTGCTCCCGTGAAAAGCTGAAATGTTTTAGCAATGAGAATGAGGCACAATGACTAGAACATTGAGGTATCATAGAAGCTGACAGACGTACGCGGCTTCACATGCATTATGCTCATTTGTTGCAGAGCTCTACAAACACAATGTTATACTTGTTTTATGAAAACATTACAATATCCATAATATTATACTGTATATTTATTGTAATGTAAGAAGCAAACACAAGTGTGAAACCAAAGCAGTGAATGCTTTGCCGCAGGGATCTCAAACTCTGGCTCCTCAGTTATTTATTGCCTACAATTCCCAGAATCCATTTAATGCAATAATTGGTCAGAGAATCATGGGAGGTGTAGATCAGAAAGATCTGGGGTGGGGGCGGAGTTTGAGACCCCCTGCTTTACAGTGTTGACTGTATGGTGTCAGAGTTACATTCCCCAATGCTCCCAGTCGACCCGACCCCTGGCTGGATGACAGGAAAGGTAGGAATTATAGAAGGCAAGAATAATATAAATGTATGTCAGACCAGACCAGGAAGTTTCCCGGCCAATCAGGATGCGATGATAGCACCATATTTCATGTGTCTCAGCTCCCTGTCATTTTTTTCTACTGGAAAAATGCTAAAGTGATATTTTTGGGTGGCGGGTGGGCAGGTTTGCACTGGTCCCTTAAAAGAGACCTTAGGAGAGGTGGGTTTTGGGTTGGTGTGCCAGTGGATGGGCTGTGGACATCAAAGGCTTCGCTAAGGTAGGGTCATTGCCTCATCAACACCCTAGCTACCCCACCGTGTACCCAACTCCCTGAGTCTGATCACAGGACAGAGATCAGTTAGGAAAGCAGCAAGTCGGTCTGCTGGTCCAGGATACAGAGTTATATGTGTGTTTATATAAATATATTTATATATCATTTGTTTTATATATATAGAAGTATATAATGTTAGATGTTTGGCTGAACCATAAAGCTCGGTTATATGGATACAGTTATTGTTCTAGTAACATGTGTGTGTTATAGCTATATGTGGCCTCATATCTCTGGTTATATAGATATTATATAATCTCTGCTTTAAAATATTTACACATTATATATAGTGCTTATTAGAGTTGTGGTGGAGAACAAAAAATGAGGAAAAAAACCCTCCACACAGCAAATAATAAAGTTTATTATTGCAGAAGCCATTTACACATCACAGCAATTCAAAGAACTGCATCACAGAGCTCCTGTGCTACATTCCCCATATGCAGCAAGGAACTCTGGGTAAGACATGCAAATGACATCTGTCTCACTTTTTTGCATCCTTTGTCTGTTTATATATATACCTGCACACAATCACAAGCGATCCTGCACTCCAGCTTCTGATTTCTTAATAGCCTGGTGCCTGAAACCCCCATTTATAAATGTATTAAATGTGCCGGCGCTCCAGAAAAAAAAAAAAATGTAACTTTTATTTACAAATTTGTCCTGAAGAAAGTCCCCTAGAGGGACTGAAACGTTGACTTGCAGCTATGTTTTAATGGATTAAATAAAAGTTATGTTTTTTGCTGAACTCTCCTGGAGTGCCGGCACATTTAATATATATGTGTGTATATATATATATATATATATATATATATATATATATATATATACACACACACACACACCGGTATATATATATATATATATATAATCTTATTCATCTCTGATTAACGTCTCTAGTTTCATATAAAACATTGTTATTTTTCTCTGTTTTAGGCTCATATTTATGTGTTATTTATATATAGTATTGTGATAAAAACCTCTGCTTTTAAGTTTATATATATATATTTTTTAAAATTTATAATTTTTATTTTGAAATCTAAAAATCACAGAGGGTCAGAATGAAATGTGGCTGGGCAGGAGCACCACAAAATGTCTCATAAGCATGCAAGAAAAGGAAAGAAAACAAAAACACCTACAGGGTTATTCAGAGAGAGGTGAAAACCAGGAGAATGACTGGAGAAGTGAAAATGCTAGGTCAAAATAGCCAAACCAGAAAAATTCTCCCATTTATCTCACTCTCCATATCAGCTATTTGATCAGGATTGTTCATTTTCCTGGCAATTCTCCTGGTTTTCACCTCTCTCTGAATAACCCTGTAAGAGATATAATCGAATAAAAATAACAAAAAATCTAAAATGTCCTCGATAGGCGTCTCAAAAAGTACAAGGGAGACGCAAGAAAAACGTAAAATTAAAAGTCTCGGGTTGCCAAAGAGGGGGGATAAGAGGGGGAAAAAAAGAAGAGGGAGGGGAGACAACGGGAAGGGACAGACAGAAAGAGCCATCACGGAAAATTAAAGAAAAGGAACAATTACAGGGGGGGACAACAGCACTCAAAATACACATAAAAAAGGCATCTAAGATAAAGGGGTGCTTAAAAATAATCAAATGTCCTCGGTAGGCGACTCAAAAACTCAGGGTATGGGGTGAAGCAAAGAAGGGGAGCAGGGAAAAAGGGCCATCCAAAGGGGACTCTATGGACGAGACGGGCCGAAGGGTGGAAAAAATAAGAACGAGCAGGAAAGTCCACTTCAGTCCATATCCAGCCACCGGTCTCAAACACACCGCGATGGACTCACCGGAGGAACAACCTCCCGGCAACCCCAACATCAGCTCTAATAGTGGCGCGGGACTGAGGCCAGAAGACAACCATGCCGACAGTTGGCTCGAAAGTCCCAGATACTGCCATCTCTCCAGACTTCCAAAGGGACTCCAGCTCGACCGTCCGGCGACCACAGCAGCAGCCCAGATCCAGCAGACAGTCAACACCCTTCCATCGCTTAGGTCCAGGATCACCCCCACAGTCAAAGGAACCAGGAGCATCACCCCATCTGGAGCGCCAATCTCAGCAGAACAGTCCTCTCCTCGGCCACAGCATCTACTCCTTGATCCGCAGAACTTGGGAACGAGGCAGCCCCGGACTCTCTCTTCTGTGGTGCTCCCGCACCCCGGCAGGGCATCAGAGCAGCCATCAATCAGCGCCAGTCTCCCCAAGTAAGCGAGCCTTCATCCCCCGCCATCAACAGCAGTTAGCAGGCGTCCAGGCCCGATATTGCGGCCTCCAGGGGGGGGAGCGCCCTGCAGCCAGCTCTCAAGCTCACCCTCTACCTCCGCCACACAGACCTCATAACGGCTGGGAGACGTGGGCCCACCGTGATCCCATACCAGGAGTTAGGCCTCAAGATGGCCGCCAGGAAACCACTCTGGACGAAAAACAGCAGCTGCAGCACTAGTCTCTGGTGTGGAGGGGGGGGGACAGAACGGGCTCCGGACAATGCTCAACCAATGGCAAACCGCAGAAGGACCACAAATAGGAGAGGAATGGCAGCAACATTCAGCCGAAAAACCCCCAAACAAGGTAGGATGCAACGGAGCTCTGCCAGGACACGTCTGCTCCCGTCCACAGTCGGCCGTGCCCCCCTTAAGCTTATATTTTATATGTTATGTAGCTCTGACTAGAAAAATACATATGGTTGATATAGTTTATGTGGGCTTGATTCACTAAATGCTGACTTGCACGGGACGCACGCAGCTTAGCTGTAATAACGAGTTGCTCTCGTCACATTCAGCTCACGGAAATAACTTAGCTTTGAAAACATTCGCTAATTCAGACGTATTTGCTGACATTTCTTTTTACGCGATGGACCGAGCCAACGCTGACTCGTGCAACTCATTATTACAGCCAAGATCCTTTGAGTTCTCTGGTCAGCCCGGGGCCGCCGCAACTACCACAACTTATTTGCCAGATTTTGCCCATTGACCAGTCATCCAGGCCGGGGTCGGGTTTATGCAAAAAAAACAGTTTGTATAGAGACGATGCATGATAACATACATTTACACAAACACGCGACTTTCCACTAATCTGTAAAAATCCATCATGCGTTTATCAGATCCCCTTTCATTGCTCATGACCCCCCCCCCATTAAAGACACATGATATTCTTTAGTTTTATATTAAAAAAGATCATGTGACGTCCCGTTGGAAAACTCTAATCCCACTCCACTCCCAGACCCGTGTTTTTTACTCACATGGTGGATTTCTTTTAGCTTTTGATCACTATTCACACATTAGTGGAAATTGCCGGTCCTGTATGTAGGTAAGTAGGAACTCCTCCTCTCTACTCTGCGAACCGTGCACCCATTGTGCCCCCTAGCGGGGCTGGTACCTGAACTCTGACCCCTGCCGGGTGAATTCGTCGCTGTAGCTGTGACTGTGCAGCATGTGCTTCCCGGAGCTCAGGTCCTCGCTCTTGCTGTATCCGTGGAAAGGGGCAAAGGCGTCTGCTCCAGGGTCCGGCCGATGAGGAGGCGGGTGAGGGGGAGGGCCGGCGGGACCGTCAGGGGCCATGTGGAAGAGCGGGTTCTGGAAGGACAAGGGAATGCGTAATTGCTGAGCTGACAGACCATCAGTTGTGACTCCCATCTGACTGAGCCGGAGGCCGGCCGCGATGCTCGATCCGCTGCCCTGGGAGAGCCGGCCCCCAGGGCGTAGTCCACCAGATATGGAGGCCTGGCTGGAATTAAGCATGTCCCCTACGGCCTGCAGGTTGGACACGCTGTTCATGCGGCTGTCCTGCAAGTCTAACATGGACACGCTCTTGTTGACGCTCAGCATCTTTTGGTCTGGCTCTGTAATGTCCGAGCTGCTGGTGCAATAGGCAGGTGAGGAGCGAGTGAGAGGGCGACGTGATACAAAGAACATATCCTTGGAGGACTTGTCCTTTGTTGGTGAAGGCAGGCGGGTCATGTCAATGGAGCTACGAAAGAGAAGAAGACAACAGATTGTGTAAGGATGTTGGTACGAAAACATAAAATCAGGGTCACTATGACCGTAAAAACCCCATAAATCAAAGACACATGTGACGTAAGTCATTTTGGACTTGAGTACATGGGCATGGAGGCATATTTGTAGGGTGCAGGACTCGTAATCAATATTAGCCCATTGCCCTCTTGTGTGCAGAATGTTGGTATAATCTGTGATTATGCAAGAATGTTATTGTCTATCATTCTATTGTCTGGTCCTTGTGTATCTGGTATCTGTTGAAAGGATTAACATCCCAGTTTACCCTTGTCTCAAGATTGTGTTTATTGGTTTCTAATTTAAATAGATTGTAAATCTTTTGACTGTAATCTGTTATCCCGATTCCCATTGTCCTGCCCGTTAGAAATGTTAAGTAATGCTTGATGTAAACTGTCTACCTAATCTAATTGTTTCACCTTCCAAAAGGCAAATGTTTCTCCAGTTATCTGTTTTGGTCTTGTTGGGTCCCCCAGCAGTTTCAAGGGGGGGTTTTGTGTATGTAAAATGACCCATGTGTGACTGTATAGATGTGTGTGTGTGTCTCTCACTAAACCAGTTCTATTCTGACCCTACAAGCAGTCACGACTGGTTTGGGTAACAGCTACATTCTGTTTGCTGTTCCATCTTAAGCCTGAAAGACCTCAGATCTACAGCCACGTCTTATTTCTGGGGGGACTCTAGCAAGGCTCTCTGGGCCCTAATACATTGTTCATGCAAACGTTAACGCGTGCGCAAAAACACATTAACGCGAGGGCAAAACCCTTTACGCTGAATGTCGTATTACAATCTCAGCGCAACAAACGCACGTATACGTCTACCGCGGGTGAACCTGCGCGAACGCTGCGCGAGCTTATTGTACTTTGCGCGCCCTATACTTAACATTATGAGCACAAATGCGTTTGTGTGCTGGTACGCGGATGGTATTACAATCTATGCGCAGTTTGTAACGCACAGCCTTTGCGCGCATAATTTTAGCAACTCCTAAAAGCTGGTGTTAACGGCAAATTCTATCAACCTGGCCGAAACCAAATACACCAGCCCAAAAAAAAAAAACACGCAGCAAAGTATAGTTACACATTCTACACGTACCAAACCAATAAATTTGAGAAGTTGTGTGTGTTTTTTTTTTTGATACAGCATATATGCGCAGATTGACTTTGACAGGCGCAAAAATTTAACGTGAGACAATTAAGGTTCTTAATTCTGATTTGCTGAATCGCGTGAAAAAACTGTCTGCACACCGATTTCTGCACGCAACGTTGCTGCACTCGTCCGTTTTACGTGCGTTATTTTTTGACAGATTAAAAAAATGCGCAAGGATTTCAATACCAGCGTTGATTTACATGCGTTAACGTTTAATGCGTCGCGCAAAAATTTATGCGTTTACCGTGCGTTTTTGCATTAAGAATGTAATAGGGCCCTCTATGTTTACCCGTCTTTAAACTGCGGCTAAGGACCGGGAGAAAGGCACGAGAGTGATGAGGAGCACACGGGCTCCAGCAAGGAAGCAGCTTTGGCAGATGTGACCCAGCCAGGGCACTGATATCTGTTACAACATATATACACTTAAAATTGCATATTAGGGTTAGGCCTAACTCTAAAACAAGCATAAAGAGTCACCTAACCCTAATCTCTGTTTGAGAATGATGCTCCATTTTGGCTGAGGCGTTCAGACTGGACAAGGCCGATAACGGGGCATGAAAGTTCATCTGTGGCGGAGTTTGACAGGCCTTCAATTTGGCCGCGTCCGACCTGGAATGTCTTTTACAAAGATAAGACTTTTTTACTATGTTAATTTTTGGCGCAGCTTAAAAGCCTCATCTTTTTCTGACCGTATACCACAAAAATCAGACTGAAACCCTCATTTAAACACGGGATTTTCAAACAGCCACGCTCAGTAGTAAAATCCAATAGGATGCTGACTGAAAATATGCTTTTTCGGACCAGCATAATTTTTAGATTTTTGGCTCTGGCTGAAATTTTTGGTGTGAATCAGCCGATATTTATATCAAAGAAAAACGGTTGAAACTCGACAATTTTTTTTCCTCTCCAAAAAACCATCCAATAGAGTTAAATTGAGCCCTATATCGGGGGGTCGTGTATTTTATGTAAATTGACGTTACGGCCACTGAACCCTTGAAAGAAAGAGCATTTACTTGGGGCTCTCCAGGGTCTAATCTCCATTTATTGTCTCTATTTATGAAGAGCCTTCCTTGCGAATAAAACAGCTCTAATCAAATTATTTAACCTGCAAAAAACTGATCCCTCTCCCTCTCCCACCCCAAAATGTTCAGACACCAACTGACGCAAGAAGGTGAATTTCAGGGTTATTCAAAGAGATCCGAATTGCTGGCGAAAGGTAACCGAACACTGAAATTCAGCGTTCGGCTACCTTTCCTGGCCATTCAGAGAGCAGGCAGTTCGCCAAATCCTGGCGAATTGCCTGCACATACGGTGACTGTTCGGTGCCTGTTCGAGGGCAGTGAAATCCCCATAGAGAAGCACTGCTTTGGCTATTCAGAGAACAAAAACCAGCAGTGAAAAGTTGCCAAATTGCCCTGCCATTCGGTGGTTTCATTCAACAGGTTTATTCAGGCGAATCCCATAGGCTTCAATGTTAAAAATATTCCCATTTTAATTCAATATCTAATAAACCGTTTATTATAATATTCTGCAGTAAAAAGACTATTTATAGATTTTTTAGAATCTTTTAAGCATTTTTCAGGATATTTTAGGAAAAAAAAAATCATTTTTTTCTAAAAAAAATTTAAATGTTTTTTCTTTTTTCTGTAACAGATATTTTTATTATCAATCATTGGATCTTTATATGTAAATTCCAGACATTTTCGCTCAATAGTTTCTTTGCAAACAGCGTTTCACTTTTCAAACATTCAAGCGTACGGTTTCTTTTTTTTTCACTCCATTCGTCTGCGGTGTTGGGTTTTTTCGGCGGCTGCTCTGCGCTCTGATTGGCTCCTGCTCGGGTTTCTCCGGCATGTTCGGCGGGGTTAATCCAGATGTTTTCGCGGGTTTCGGTGTGCATTCGCCTGGGTGAGTGCTCGGCAGGTTTTCAGCGGCTTTTCCCTGCACTACGACAGCCCTGTGGTGCTTGCTGAATACACTGCAGCATCGCCGAAATAGGTTCACCGAATTAAGCCGAATTGAAGAGAACGAAAAGTCACTGAACATGCGCTGACTTTTCGATTGTCTTTGAATAACCCTGTATAAGTTCAGCATGGCCGACTCAGTTAGCTCAGCGTCATGCCGCCATGTTTCCCCCTTGGAGGTCGACCTTTCTCGTGTTCTTCTGATACGGAGGTAACATCAGACGACACTGATACGACTTCCAATGTTGTGTCAAAAGGACCAGAAGATTTCTCCTCCGTCACCAAGCTGTTACTAGTAACGTCCTTGTCGCGTCTTGCACATGTTGGTGGAACAACCTCTACGGGCTCTTACTCCCGCAACCTGGTTGTCCGTACCATGCGCGCACGCGGTGAGAGACGGGTGATGCATGTGTCGACCGCTGAAAGATGATGGTTACCATAACCCATCGAGAAGAGCCAGGCTTATGGTCTCCATCTGTGCCCTATATTCTATCTTCGTTGTCTCCTTCTGCGTCCTTGCGTTCGCTCTCCTCCTGCCTGCTCTCCCTGCTGTCTCCCTATTTCCCCCAGCTGTCTGATTTTATATAGTTGTTTTTTTTTTTTCCACGATTCCTCTTTTTCCTACCTATTGTAACGAGCCCTTTCATATATAGGACATGTTCGCTTGGCGTTATCCACCAGTCCCACAGTTAAGGTCATTATGAAGATCGACCAGCAATGACAAAACCTACCGGGCTCTTACGGAATATAAAAAGCGTCTGTGCGTGGATTTCCAGCTCCTATTGTGTGTGTGAGCGCTTTTCATAATTTGTCCTCGGCTAATTCCCCTCTGTAATTGCTTTAATTACCACGAGGCTTCGGTACAAAATGTTTAATAAAAAAACGTGAATATGACCTGTTGCCATCAAAAAACTGACAATCATTTATTAATTATTTTAACGCACAACTTTGATATAAAATCTTGTGCGAAAATACCAAAAAGGCAACGGGAAACGAGCTGACATGTAGACATTGTAACGTAGCCCTGTGTGGTCACCAGGGCCAAACTGGACAGATACCTACCCTGGTATTTACCCTGGTATTGTTATCGTTTTGTAATGTTGAAGGGACAGGGTTAATGGGAACGAGCGAGACGAGGCGTCCTCTAGGAATACAGTCAGCCCGGGCTGCCCAAAGCAGTTGTCGAGGAGCATATTCCTGGCGGAGACTCAGAACGCCTCTAATTAGCCGAACAGAATGATTCATTCTGTATATTGGTACGTGGTGTTATGCGCGGGACCCCAAAAAATCTGGATTGTCCCCAACTCTTGTAGACTGGTTTCGGAAAAGGCTTTTTCAGGGCAATTAGATATTAATGTGACTTTTTATATATTTATATGAAACTCTGTGCACACGGAGAGAAATGAACATACAGAGAAAAAAGAACATTTACAAAGAAACAAAAATGAACATACACGGAGAGAAATCAAGAAAAACATCAACATATACAGAAAAACAATCAACATACAGCGCAACGGAACTTGTTAGCGCTTTATAAAAACTTGTAACTGCAACATACAGGTAGAAAAAGATCAACCTGACACACAGAAAAATCCACCCAGAAAAATACCAACACACACAGTAATCAACACACGTGGGAAAAAAATATCAACACATACAGTGAAATATCCACACACGGAGAAAAATACCAACACACGGAAAAAAATACCAACACACACAGTGAAATATCCACACACGGAAAAAAAATCAACACACACAGTGAAATATCCACACACGGAAAAAAAATCAACACACACAGTGAAATATCCAAACACGGAAAAAAATCAACACACACAGTGAAATATCCAAACACGGAAAAAAATACCAACACACACAGTGAAATATCCACACACACATAGAAAAATCATCACACAGAAAAATCCACACAGAAAAATACCAACACACACAGAGAAAAATCAACACACACTTAAAAAAATCAACACCCAATGAGAAAAATCACCATACAAGGAAAAATACCAATACACATAGAAAAATACCAACATACACAGAAAAATAAATACCAACATACACAGAGAAAAATCAACACACACGGAGAAGAATTCAGCCCATTTCACCCAAAAGACCTCTATGTTATGAAGAGCAGCTGCTCTGTTATAACGGTCATCAACCATTTCAGGGCCCTATTACATTCTTCGCGTTAAAACGCACGTGCAACGCGTGAATTTGTGCGCCAAGCGTTAAAGCGCGTAAATCAACGCTGGAATTACAATCCTCACGCATTTTTTCATCCGTTGAGGAATAACGCGCGTTAAATGGGCGTGCACAAATGCGCGTGCAGCAACGTTGCGCGCAGAAATCAGTGTGCGGACTGTTTTTTTCACGTGATTCAGCCAATCAGAATTAAGAACCACAATTTTCTCACGTTAAGTTTTTCGCCTGTCAAAATCAATCTGAGTATATATGCTGCATCAATAATAAAAACACGGACAACTTCTCCATTTTATTGTTTGGGTATGTGTAGAATGTGTAACTATACTTTGCTGCGTATTTTTTTTTCGGGCTGGTGTATTTGGGTTCGGCCAGGACGTTCAGATTTGCCGTAAACACCAGCTTTTAGGAGTTGCTAAAAATATGCGCGCAAACGTTGTGCGTTACAAACTGCGCATAGATTGTAATACCATCCGCGTACCAGCACACAAACGCATTTGTGCTCACAATGCTAAGTATAGGGCGGGCGCAGTACAGTAAGCTCGCGCAGCGTTCACGCAGGTTCACCCGCGGTAGATGTATACGCTTGTTTGTTGCGCTGTCACTGTAATATGACGTTCAGAACAAAGGGTTTTGCCCCTCGCGTTAATGCGTTTTTGCGCACGCGCAAACGTTTGTGCGAAGAATGTAATAGGGCCCTTACTTTCTAAATTAAAAAATAAAGCATTCCATAAAAGTTATTGGGGAATAGGAACGGGTTATACCTGTTGAGGTCTCGCACCAGATAGTTTTGGAGCTCAGCTGATGGCCCCCTCAGGATGACAGGTTTGGGGGGCGGAAGCCTCTCTTGGTGGCTCGGCTGCCTCTGGATGTGGGGGTTCCTGAGAGCAAGGCTGATGTCATTGAGAAGGCGTGGAAGTGGACCTAACTTTACCAGGGCATCCTGGGAAACCATAGGGAAAAAAAAATACATATTATTCAAAAGCCAGAAGAGCAGAGCAATAAACAAAGGAGCGCACAGCTCAGATACCAACGTCAGACTCTCCGCTGGTGATCAATAAAAAAAGCCAGACTGGGCAGAATTCACAACTCTGAAAGATCCAGTTACCCACAGAGAGCACTAAAGAGATATATATATATATATATACAGGCCTCAAGGCAGGGTCATGGATGGTGGTGAATGGTATCTACTATGCCTTGTGGGATTTACTATGGTTTTTACTATGCCTTGAGTTCTGTCAATATATATAAAGGTTTTAGTTGCAAGAAAATACTTTTATCAAGATGATTCTCTTTGTATATTGTGCATGGAATCCCTGGAGTGTCTATCTATCTGACTATCGGTCTGTCTATCTATCGGTCTGTCTGTCTATCTATTGGTCTGTCTGTCTGTCTGTCTATCTTGCTATCAGTCGGTCTATCTATCGGTCTGTCTGTCTATCTTGCTATCTATCGGTCTGTCTGTCTGTCTATCTTACTATCGGTCGGTCTGTCTATCTATCGGCCTGTCTATCGGTCTGTCTGTCTATCTTACTATCTATCGGTCTGTCTGTCTATCTTGCTATCTATCGGTCTGTCTGTCTGTCTATCTTGCTATCTATTGGTCTGTCTGTCTGTCTGACTATCGGTCGGTCTGTCTATCGGTCAGTCTGTCTAACTTGCTATCTATTGGTCTGTCAGTCTATCTTGCTATCTATCTATCGGTCTGTCTGTCTGTCTATCTTGCTATCTATTGGTCTATCTATCGGTCTTTCTGTCTGTCTATCTGACTATCGGTCGGTCTGTCTATCTATCTATCTATCTATCGATCGATCTATCCAGGGGTCAAGTCCTAAAAAGAGAAGTGTGGGCAATCACCAAGATTTCTGTCCCACAGTTTGCAATTATCATCTCACTATTAACACAAACACACACTCATATCTGACATGTATATATATTTATGTGTATTTTAGCGTAAATACATGATAAATCCTATATTTTCTGTGGCTTAACAAGGAAAGATATGATGAACGCCTGAATACAAGAGTTATAGTGTGATAGTGCGTGAGACCAATGGGAACTCCGTTCCTTCTGCAAAAACAGTGCAGAAACTGTGGTCCCACGCGTTCTCCCTGGACTTGATCCCCTGTATCTATCTTTCTGTCTATTTCATTTATTTACACAAGCTTCAGCTCCTTAACGCATGACAGATCAGTCTGGCGGGTCCGTTTAAGCATAAACTCACCTTGCTGAGCTGGGGAATGACTTCCCAGAGCAGGGCATGCAGAGTACTCAACTCCCGCCCAAGGTCGATGTAGCCCTCAAAACTGCTGCTGTTGGTGAGCGTGTCCATGTTTGAGATCTCGTAAAGGAAATTCTGCATATTGGCCAACTCCGTCTCCAGGAATTCATTCATGAAGGACATGTGCTCTTCCTTACTGCTGAACCTGCTGAGAGCGGCATCTCAGTACTGATCTACAAGCGGACCACTAGTGTCTTCGTCACCCTGCATATATAGGAGGACAGTCTCCGTATACACCCCCCCCCGGCCCATGTGTCCCGCTTCCACCCGTCCTGACAAATACATATATCAGTACCTGTACCCCATGCACCCCGTCTGCTGTGGGGAAACACAGGGTGCAGCCCCGGTGCCTTGATTTCCCAAGGCCGTCACTGTGTACAACCCTTATGTCTGTCATTGTCATGATGTTGTGGTATGTTGTAGTTTTTTTCACTCTCTACTCAGGTCTCATTCTCATCATAAATTCCGTTTTGCCCATGAAAAGCCCATGATTCGGCATCATGGCGGAGACCTGCATGTGGTGGTGTGTCTAAGTCAACCCACTCAGTCTCAGTGATGGAGACGAACCCAAAAAAAAATCTATATTGCTCCTAGTACGAGATGTGCCGGTGTTTGCAAACACCAGTGAAAACTGCTGTTGTGTAACGCCGGCGAGCATCTCCCAACAGAGAAATCCACGCAGCCGCAGGAGAACCTTCTCTATGAAGCTTCTCCCTCCACTGTTTGGATTTCGCTGGTGTTGAATGCCGACGTGTCACCAATTTTCACCAGGTTTTCAACTTCGGCTTCAAAGTTTGCATAATACAGGGAATAATGTAGTCATATAATCATGCCACCAATCAGGGCATTTCAGTCCATGTGGTGTGGTGTGGTGTGCGGTAAACTCTCAATGTCACCTGAACACAAGTCACAATGCGTGAGAAAGTCCCACCACTCTGGGTATGTCACTCCCCCCGCTGGCCCTACTCTCACTTGAAGTTGAAGTTGGCCAGGTTCTGGATGACCTTAGCGATGAGTGTGAGGGTCCTAGATGTCTGCTCGTCAGGGTATTCCTGCATCAGGCTGAAGAGGCTGGGGGACATGATGGCCGGACACAGGAAGCGAAGGAAGAGAGAGGCACTGATGAGTCGATCTGCTATGTCTTCCCGGCCGCGCTCTGCACAGCGCATCCTCCAGGATGCAAAGACCTCCTTCAACTCCCGGGGGAAAACACTGGCAACGCAAGAGACAGAAGTCATATAAAAAGAGAAGAAACCATCGAAAAGGGAGTGTGTGTCGAAATGAACAGAGAAAGTGGAGGCGGGAAGATTTAGAAGAGCTTGGAAATTATTTGGGATTGAAATTATACACAGAGAGGCAGGACTGCAGTCAGAATTCATGGGGCCCCTTACTGAACCACCGGCCGGGGCCCCCTTCCCTCAGACACCCATTCAAGCAAGCTAAATCAAAATAAAATATTTTAGCCCCAGACGCAGCGATCCACTGGGAAATTTGTTGGCATCTTGGTGGACCAGTCCTATGTACGTGTTGTATTGGGTTTAGCAAGATTGGTGCCCCATAGGGACACTGAACATATCCTAAACTGTCACCTTCCTGATGGTGGCCTTGCAGAGAGCAGAGGAAAGAGATAGGCAATAGAAAGGTGAAGATTAAGGCTAGCCGTCCACTGGGTCCATAGTCGGATGACTGACTTGGTCTTCCGACTACAGACAATGCCGTCGCGCAACCAGGGTCGTCCACTGGAAGCGTCTGTGGACGGCCCAGGTTGAGCTACTGACAAGCCGCAGAACAAAGAAAAGAGAAAAATAAACTCCGTCCCTGGTGCTGAAAGTGGTTTCAGCACCAAGGACAGCACTTGCGAACGCAGCCGTACGCAGGAAAGGAAAAAAAACTTGCCAAAGGCTGCATGAGAAAAAAAACCCTATCCCTGGTGCTGAAAGGGCACCCAAGACATCACCGGCGAACGCAGACATAAAAAAAAAAACACTTGCCAAAAGCTGCAGAGAAAAAAACAACAACCCTGTCCTTGGTGCTGAAATAGGTTTCAGCACCAAGGACAGCACCACCGAACCCAGCTGGACTGAAGAAAGATGGAAAAAAAAAAAACATGCCACGTTTGGCCAGAGAACAAAGCCTCACTTTTAATATATATTTTTTTTTAAAAAAATAATCAAGGAATAAAAAAATGTTTTTGCTGCGGACGAAAAGAATAAACGGTTGAATAAAAATAAAAATATTTTTTTACATTGAATCCTACGGACGTCACCTGTCGAACTGAATCACCTCTATGGGGCAATTTCCCTGGCGGTTCAACTATACAATTCATCTTTTTTTTCATGTAAATTGTACCAGATCGTCCCGGCATCGTTCGATAAATCAGATTTAAATGGGAAAGATCACTAGTCTGTTGTAGTTGCAAAAAATCGTCTGAAGTCATCTGATGGAAGTTGGAGGCAATGGAAGAGGGCTGAATCTTCTCCATATTGTGGGATTGGTGGGACGACAACAGACAATATCGTCTGAGCACACCATGGCACGAATACGGACCCAGTGGACGGCCAGCCTAAGAATGTGATGACTTTGGGCCCTATTCCATAGTTGTCGATAAGATAACTACAGGAAATCTTACACATAACATGACACATGACATCACACATAACGTCTCCTGTAGTTAGCTTAGCGCCGGGAATTGCTATTCCACTCTTGGCACAAACTGTGGCTCGAGTGCGGAGATTCCCTACGTGAGGTTATTGTAAATTAACATATCCTATACTTAGTATAGAGGTATTAATTTGCACCTCTGAATGGAAGCGCAAGCTATTCCAAGGTAGCCTGTGCTTCACTGAGAAATACTGACTCCTAAAAGCTGGTGTTTAGTGAATTTGCATTTGCCAACCCCCCCCCCCCCCATTAAATCCCATACTCACCTCTCACCCCAGTGGAGAGGGCAGCGCGATCCGCCACTTCCTCTCATTGCGAGCAGAGTGAGACTGGGAACAAATATTTCCTAGTCTCCGTCCGCGACTCCTTCTCAACGCTGCATTATCCCGCGGGAGCGAGCTTTCGACCAGGACACGCAGGACTACATGGAGGCCTATGGACTCTACGAGCTGATACATGCAGCGGCGCGCTGTGCCGCTGCCTGTATTGGGCTGCCCTGCCGGAATATGTGCGGTAAACCAGAGAAGGTAAGGAAAGGCTGCAGGCAGATTTTCTTGTTTACCTTCTCCATTTTACCGACCACTTTGGAATAAGGCCCTTTGATGGATAAAGTAAGCAATGGGGATAGATGTATCAGTAAACGAAGAAAGTGATGATACACTTAGAAGACGCAACGAGGATAAAACTATATGGGTTATTCACAAACCACCATTTCTATCATTGAAAGGTCGGTGGCTTTACTTCTGGGAACCATGATGGATCAAGAATGGCGAAGCAGCGAATTCACCATTAGGGAACCTCCAGTGGTGTTCCTCATCCTTTTCACCACTCTTTCCTCTGAAGTTGTCTAAAGTACTTCTCAACCTTGTTTTCTATGTGGTTTCCACCGTAGTTTCTGCCGAAGTTACTCAGCGTTTAAATGTTTCCACTGCTCTATCAGATGTTGTCCAGCGTTGGTTTAACCATGGTTTCTTGTGTTGTGTCTGTCAGTGGCGCCCGCTACTTTATAAAAAAATCACCAACGTATACTCACCGGTGTTACAAACAACGGCAGAACAACACTGAATGGAGACTAGTCATAGTGTGTTCATTTTACAGTCGATTGGTGGTGGTGCCATTATTTAGCATTGTTTGCTGTTGTTTGTATCATCTTTGCCGGTTTTTGTTGATTTCTTGCTTCTCTGGATAGCCGAGGTTCACCGTAGTGATTTTTACCGGTGTTTGCAACAACATTGAAGCTCACTGGTTAGTGAATAAGACCTTACATATAACTCGACAGACATCCCGCTTATAAAGAGTTTACTGACCAATGGGAGTTGAAGACTTTGCAAAGTGCGAGTTCACAGCACATCCTGAGATTGGCCTGGTGATCGGGCAACGCAGAGGGCGGACAACGCATGGGGTCAACCTCGCAGTCCTCCTCCGACTCATACAGAGCCCGAATAAACTCACCTGCAAAGGAGGAACACAGAGACGTGCAGGGTGATAGACAGAAGGAGGTGAAGCCCACGGAGCGGCAGCCCCAGGAGAACAGAACGGGAATTAAATAAAAAGCATTAGTGGCCGGTTAGAGAAACGGACAGGACGGGAGGGGGAGGGGAGAGACGGGGCTTTTACCGATGGCTTCCTTGAGGTATCTCTGTCCTATCAGTTTCAGATACTCCTCTATGGCTTTAGTTGCAAGTGTGTTCTCACGGAGAATAAGGTGCTCTCTGTCAAGGAAGCGATCAACCTCGGTCATAGCCATGTCTGAAAGGAAATCCTGCGGACGAGAGTACAGGGCGGAAAAGGTAGAAAGAGGGAGAATGAAAAAAGAGAAATGAGAAAACAAGGAACAAAAGAGAAAGGTAAAGCGAAAACAAAGGAGGGCGAGAGACACGATCATTCATGTAAGTGCTATGTCAGATTATATGAAGAATAGAAACAGAACCGAACCCTGGTTATATACGCACATAAATAATAAATACATCATACAGGGCGCAGACCATCGCGACATAATCTCGGATGAGCGCAGCCAGGACCCTGATGTTATTTGCCTCAGAGATTTGAGAAACATCGTAGCAACTGTATCAGCTGGTAATTACAGCAAACGCGTCTCCCACGGTCATGCCAACTGGTGAGACGCGGCCACGGTGGGACGTAGCGCGGGAACAGCTGTAGAGCCGCAGATGGCCGATCAGCTGTGCATTTACTGGTCACCGGGGTAAGTGAGATAATTTTACAACCAGAGGGAGGGAAACGCCAAGAGTTTTCGACGCTCGCAGCTCACGTGCGGAATCATCGGGGCGACGGGTTACACAAAGCTTGGGTGACTTATTATTTAATCCTGAGGACTCACACAGAGCCGGTGCTACGTTCCCAAAACATCATGATGGGTCGATGCAACAAATGTGTGATCGGTGGGGTGCTGATGCCTTTTCCAAACCCTGCATCTCATAGAAAGTCCCTTCCCCAGACACCAGGGCCCTATTCCACACCGGACGCTAAAAGGGAGCTGGTAAGGGAAAAAAACCGTTGCAAGACAATATTTCTTACCGGCTCCTTTTTACAGCACCTATTTGGCTGGCCTTGGAATAAAGCGGAGGTGCACAGTGATACCAGCAGCGACACTGTTGCTAGTATTGGGTCCTGGAGTCTGTGGGGCACCCAACGCTTCCCTCCCGTGAGCTCGATGTGAGCTCACACTAGCCGGATCACGAAAGAGCAGCTGGTAAAGGGTGGAACGACACTGGGAACTATTTGGTCCCAGTCTCCTGGTGCTCGTGACAAGAGGCAGCTGCGAATCGAGCTACCGTCTACACCAGTTGTTCCCAACCGCGGTCCTCAAGTACCCGCTAACAGGACAGGTTTTAAGGATCACCTTGGGGGAATGCAGACTGAATCCTGCAATCACTGAGCAGCAAATCATATCACCTGTGCTGTGCGTCAGCTATCCTGCAAACCTGGCCTGTTAGGGGTATTTGAGGACTGCGGTTGGAAACCACTGGTCTACACCGTGGGATGAGAGGGGAGTATGGGATTTTTTTGATTGTTTTATTTTATTGTGTTTAGGGATTTTGTAAAAGCAGAATCACTTAACACCAGCTTTTAAACTAATGTCAGACGAACGCAGTCTGAGCGCACTCTGCGTGCGTGCATAACGGACGGACGTACTGACAGAAGGTACTGTAGATGTAGAAAAAAAAGGGAAATATGGGAAACAAAATTGATTAAAATTAAAAGACAGGTACAGTCGGCCAGACCAAAAAAACTTCTGAGCATCAACGTGATGGACGTCGCAAATGTGCTGCGTCTGACGTCGGGTAATCGCGCATTCAGGGCGTCCGTCGTGGCGCTTTTACGTCGAGGCCTAAATGGCGTCCGTTGCCACCTGTGTAGTGCATGTGGCGCACTTCGGTGTGGACGTACTTCGTGTGTTGGTCTCTATTGATCACAAATCAAAGCTACGACGGACGTTAAAACTGTGCAGCGACACGGATGTGATGACTGCGTTCATCTGACACGGGCCTTAAGAGTCGGTATCTCTTGGAGAAATACAGGTTCCGAGGAGAAGAACCAGCAGAACCGAACCAGCTACCATGGAATAGGTTGTTCTCCTCCACCTAGAAATACTAGCTCCAAAACAGAAGAACGAGATGCCTTGGAATAGCTCGTTCTTCCAATCCCAGGTACAAATTAACACCTCCTATACAAGGTATACAAAGTATAGGAGGCGTTAATTAACAGTAAGGACACGCAGGGCCCGATTACATTCTTCACGCAAAAATGCACGATAAATGTGTGAATTTTTGCGCGAGCGTAAAACGTTAACGCGCGTAAATCAACGTTGGTATTAGAATCCTCACGCATTTTTTCATCCGTCAAAAAATAATGCACGTAAAACGGACGCGCAAAAACGCGCACGCAGTAACGTTGCACGCAGAAATCAGCGTGCGGACTGTTTTTTTCACGTGATTCAGCCAATCAGAATTGAGAACCTTAATTGTCCCGCGTTAAGTTTTTGCGCCTGTCAAAATCAATCTGAGCATATATGCTGCATCAAAAAAAAAACATGCACAACTTCTCAAATTTATTGGTTTGGTATGAGTAGAATGTGTAACTGTACTTTGCTGCGTTATCTTTTTTGGGCTGGTGTATTTGGTTTCGGCCAGGTTGATAGAATTTGCCGTTAACACCAGCTTTTAGGAGTTGCTAAAATTATGCGCGCAAAGGCTGTGCGTTACAAACTGCGCATAGATTGTAATACCATCCGCGTACCAGCGCACAAACGCATTTGCGCTCACAATGTTAAGTATAGGATGCGCGACGTACAGTAAACTCGGGCAGGTTCACTGAGGGTAGACGTATACGCGCGTTTGTTGCGCTGACATCGGAATAACAACTCCAGACGTTAGGATATCGGCTGGGACAGATCTGTATATTGGCTCCTGCTGATATCTTAATGTCAAGTGTGGAATAAGGCCCCAGAAGTGGGTTTTTTTGTCTCCTTTCGGGTAAACAGCAGCCGTAGTGATTTGTGTAAGGCTGAACTTGCTGGACATTGATCTTTTTCCTAACTATATTACTATGTAACGGTCAGGGAGTTTCGTAGCGGTTTCTCTTCCCTGTATAGTACATTGCAATAAATCTGCCCCCATTCCCTGTCACCGTACAGTTTTCCCTGTGTGGTTATAATAAAATCTGCCAACACAATCACACCACAAAAGCAAAAATCTGTGGGGAGCACTGTGTGTGTTTGAAATGACATTAGTTTGTTATTTTCCTTAAAACACACACACACACACACACACACACACACACATTGTATTACGACAATTAACATAATTATTTGGGGAATTTGTTAAATCAAGCATAAGAGAATTCATATGTATTCAGGTTTTTTTTTTAAATGTGGGTAAATGTGTTAATTCTTCTAAATATACTTTATAGAGAAAAGAATGAGGAGGGAAGAGACATGAATCAGGCAGAGGAATCAGGTCGGGAAGGACATTAATTCAGGCCAAGCCGACAAGGAAAGCAAAGAAAGGACATTGAGAAGGAAAGGAAAGACAAGAAAAGGGAAAGGAGAGGAAGTAAATGAAAGGGTGGAAAGACAGAAAGAAAATAGAACAGGAAAGGAAGGACGAAAGAATAGGGGACGAAAGAATAAAAATAATAAACGAAAAGGAGGAAGAAGTGGGAAAAATAACAAAGAAAAAGAGGAAGAAGAAAAATAATAGAGGGAAGGAAGAAAGATGAAAAAGTAAGAAAAATAATAGAGGGAAGGAAGAAAGATGAAAAAGTAAGAAAAATAATAGAGGGAATAGAAGTAATAAAAGAAAAAAGTGAAAGGAAAGGAAGAAAAAGAACATGGAAAAATAATAATGTCAACCCCAACCCTCCCAGATTGTGAGTTCCTACGGGAATAGGGCCCTCATTCCTCCTGTACTGTTTGTCAAATGTTGTTCAATGTATTGTAACCCTGTCTATACTGTGCTTATTGTACAGCGCTGCGGAATATGCTGGCGCTTTATAAATAAAGAATAATAATAATAATAGACTGAAGTGTACAGTTCTGTATTGTGTTAGTATCAGGGTTATTGAAAGAGCACTGAAATTCCACCGTATCATCATGAAGAATAAACCCCATAGACGCATCTATTATTATAAATATTATGATAGCCTATAAACCCCATAACCTCACTTATTAATATTATTATTATTATTATGCTTAATAATAAATGCCATAGCCTCACAGATTAATATTATTATTATAATTAATATTATGGAGAATAAACCCCATATCCTCACTTATTAATATTACTATTATTATTATGATGGACTATAAAGCCCATAGCCTCAATTAATTATTATTTTAATTATGAATGAACCCATAGCCTCACCTATTAATATTATTATTAAGAATAAACCCTATAGCCTCACCAATTCATTTTATTATTATTATTGACTATAAACCCTATAGCCTGAATTAATTATTATTATTATTTTGAATGAACCCATAGCCTCACCTATTAATATTATTATTAAGAAAAAAAAACATAGCCTCACCAATTCATTTTATTATTATTATTGACTATAAACCCTATAGCCTCAATTATTATTATAATTTTGAATGAACCCATAGCCTCACCTATTAATATTATTAAGAAAAAAAAACATAGCCTCACCAATTCATCTTATTATTATTGACTATAAACCCTATAGCCTCAATTAATTATTATTATTATTTTGAATGAACCCATAGCCTCACCTATTAATATTATTATTAAGAAAAAAAAACATAGCCTCACCAATTCATCTTATTATTATTGACTATAAACCCTATAGCCTCAATTAATTATTATTATTATTTTGAATGAACCCATAGCCTCACCTATTAATATTATTATCTAGAATAATCTTCATAGCCTCACTTAATATTATTATGGAGATTAGAATAAACCCCAAAGCCTCACCTATTAATATCACCATCATTATTATTATTATTAATAAGAATAAATCCCATAGCCTCAGTTATTATTTATTATTAAACCCTATTGCCTCACTGATTATTATTATTACCGAAAAGAAACCCCATAGCCACTATTCTTCTTTCTTTGAAAACAGATCTGAGGTCATAAAAACCTGCCAAATATCTAATGAGAACATTACAGAAATCTGTCATTTTTTTATTCTGGCTGCAGTGGAGTGGCTACGCCACGGCTGTGTAATGCGCCACGGTCTCACTCGAATGCCGCAGGTACATTATGGAGCAGAACATCTCACCCGTACCCCTAGATCCTCAAATTACCAGTAAATCTATAGATACAATGTGTATATTTAGACAAAGCCTGAATCATTGCTATGAGGCCTGGATAAATGTTCCTGTGAATCCCAGAGGGACCTTGGCACAGTTAACCCCGTGCAATCCATGTCCTCCGGGGAATAAATGTATGGGAAGCCCCCAATGTATAATCTGTCTTCTATTAATGCTCTTACGCACTATGGATGGCAAACGACACATATGTAAGTGTGTGTGTGTATATATATATATATATATATATATACACACACTAAATAGAAAAAAGTAAAAGTATATATATTTATTGTACTTTTTTCTTTCCTTTTCGCCAACGTACGATAACTGCTTCAGCGACTCCAATTTTCGCAAGTTATGGTGACCATTCGCTAAATAGGGAATTAACCATGTTTTCGGCAAAATTGATTCCCCGAATTGTGACAAAAAGGATCTAAAGATGAATAGACCCTTAGATTCTAACTTCCATAATAACCCCATAAATGCCATTAAAGCAGAGAAACAGAATAAAAATAATAAACAGAGTGACATGTAGCCTACCCATTAACCCCTAGAATGCCAGTAATCCAGGGAAAACATGAAATGATTACACTGAGGTATGTAGTCTACTCAATAATCCCTAAAATACCATTAATCTAGGGAAAACATGAAAGGAATACACTGTGAGGCATGTAGCCTATCCATTAACTCCTAAAATGCCAGTAATCATGGAAAAACATGAAATGAATACAGTGTGAGGCATGTAGCCTACTCAATAACCCCTAAAATGCCATTAATGGGGGGAAAAACATGAAATGAATACACTGAGGCATATAGCCTATCCATTAACTCCTAAAATGCCATTAATGTGGGGAAAAACATAAAATGAATACAATATGAGGCATATAGCCTATCTATTAATTCCTAAAATGCCAGTAATAAAGGAAAAATATGAAATTAATACAATGTGGGGCATGTAGCCTTATCCATTAACTCCTAAAATGCCAGTAATCAAGGAAAACATGAAATGAATACACTGTGAGGCATGTAGCCTACTCAATAACCCCTAAAATGCAAGTAATCTATGGAAAACATGAAATGAACACAATGTGAGGCATGTAGCCTATCCATTAACTCCTAAAATGCCAGTAATCAAGGAAAAACATGAAATGAATACACTGTGGGCATGTAGCCTATCTATTAACTCCTAAAATGCCAGTAATCAAGGAAAAACATGAATACAGTGGGGCATGTAGCCTATCCATTAACTCCTAAAATGCCAGTAATCAAGGAAAAACATGAATACACTGTGGGGCATGTAGCCTATCTATTAACTCCTAAAATGCCAGTAATCAAGGGAAAACATGAATACACTGTGGGGCATGTAGCCTATCTATTAACTCCTAAAATGCCAGTAATCAAGGGAAAACATGAATACACTGTGGGGCATGTAGCCTACTTAATAACCCCTAAAATGCCATTAATCTAGGGAAAACATATAATGAATACACTGTGAAGCATGTAGCGACATAAAAAGTGAACAATACACAGCGCTGCGCCTGCTGCCCATGACATCATCACAGCACAGAGGCTTGAGGGTTACAATATTTTATTTGTGCTATTAATGTGGTCCCGGATGAGATGTCGGCTTTATTTTAAGGATGAAATATATGTATTTCTCACACATACATATACGGCGCGCTCAAGGCCATCACTTTGTTATACGCAGCGTGGAAGTTACTCTTTAGACATACGTGCTATTCGACGTCTGAACAGGACGCTGTGTATAGGAGAACCCACCCACATGCCGGCACTCGCCTCCTGCAGCTCGCGTCATGGAGCGTACATCAGGTACGCATGGTGACGTACTTTGTTTTTATAATGCAGAGCACAAAAGCAGCATCGTCGGGCGAGGCTATGGGGTTTATTCGCTAAACAGTGAGGAATGATGACGAGAAAATATTCCAATATCGGAGATCAAAATAACAATGGAAGCAAAATAATCCACTTCCCGTGGCGAGAAGGGACATTTGGGGTAGGGCAGCATAGGGTTAATGTTAGAATATGTAAGGTGCTAGGGGAACATGGGGTTAGGGGGGGCCTTTGGGATATTTTTAGGGGACCATAGGGTTAAGGGGCATTTGGGTTAGTGTTAGGGAACATGGCGTTAGGGGGGTGTTTGGGATCTTTTTAGGGGACCATAGGGTTAGGGGGGCATTGATTTAGTTTTAGGGGAGCATAGGGTTAGGGGGACTGAGTTATCTTTAAAGGAGCATAAAGTTAGGTGGAGTTGAGCTTAATTTTAGGGAGCATAGGGTTTGGGGGGACTCAGGGCTAGTTATAAGGACTTTGGCTTCCTTTGAGGGGAGCATAGGGTTAGGGGGCTTTGAATTAATTTTAGGGGAGCATAGGATTCGGAATTTTGGGTTAGTTTTAAGGGAGCCTAGGGTTAGGGGGCTTTGGGTTAGTTTTAGGGGAGCCTAGGGTTAGGGGGCTTTGGGTTAGTTTTAGGGGAGCCTAGGGTTAGGGGGCTTTGGGTTAGTTTTAGGGGAGCCTAGGGTTAGGGGGCTTTGGGTTAGTTTTAGGGGAGCCTAGGGTTAGGGGGCTTTGGGTTAGTTTTAGGGGAGCATAGGGTTAGGGGGCTTTGGGTTAGTTTTAGGGGAGCCTAGGGTTAGGGGGCTTTGGGTTAGTTTTAGGGGAGCATAGGGTTAGGGGGCTTTGGGTTAGTTTTAGGGGAGCCTAGGGTTAGGGGGCTTTGGGTTAGTTTTAGGGGAGCATAGGGTTAGGGGGCTTTGGGTTAGTTTTAGGGGAGCATAGGGTTAGTGGACTTTGGGTTAGTTTTAGGGGAGCATAGGGTTAGTGGGCTTTGGGTTAGTTTTAGGGGAGCCTAGGGTTAGGGGGCTTTGGGTTAGTTTTAGGGGAGCATAGGGTTAGGGGGCTTTGGGTTAGTTTTAGGGGAGCATAGGGTTAGTGGACTTTGGGTTAGTTTTAGGGGACCATAGGGTTAGTGGGCTTTGGGTTAGTTTTAGGGGAGCATAGGGTTAGGGGGACTGAGTTATCTTTAAAGGAGCATAAAGTTAGGTGGAGTTGAGCTTAATTTTAGGGAGCAGAGGGTTTGGGGGGGACTCAGGGCTAGTTATAAGGGCTTTGGCTTCCTTTGAGGGGAGCCTAGGGTTAGGGGGCTTTGAATTAATTTTAGGGGAGCATAGGATTCGGAATTTTGGGTTAGTTTTAAGGGAGCCTAGGGTTAGGGGGCTTTGGGTTAGTTTTAGGGGAGCCTAGGGTTAGGGGGCTTTGGGTTAGTTTTGGGAGCCTAGGGTTAGGGGGCTTTGGGTTAGTTTAAGGGGAGCATAGGGTTAGGGGGCTTTGGGTTCGTTTTAGGGGAGCATAGGGTTAGGGGGCTTTGGGTTAGTTTAAGGGGAGCATAGGGTTCGGAATTTTGGGTTAGTTTTAAGGGAGCCTAGGGTTAGGGGGCTTTGGGTTAGTTTTAGGGGAGCCTAGGGTTAGGGGGCTTTGGGTTAGTTTTAGGGGCGCCTAGGGTTAGGGGGCTTTGGGTTAGTTTTAGGGGAGCCTAGGGTTAGGGGGCTTTGGGTTAGTTTTAGGGGAGCATAGGGTTAGAGGGCTTTGGGTTAGTTGGCTTTGGGTTAGTTTTAGGGGAGCATAGGGTTAGGAGTCTTTGGGTTAGTTTTAGGGGAGCATAGGGTTAGGGGGCTTTGGGTTAGTTTTAGGGGAGCATAGGGTTAGTGGACTTTGGGTTAGTTTTAAGGGAGCATAGGGTTAGGGGGCTTTGGGTTAGTTGGCTTTGGGTTAGTTTTAGGGGAGCATAGGGTTAGGAGTCTTTGGGTTAGTTTTAGGGGAGCATAGGGTTAGGGGGGCTTTGGGTTAGTTTTAGGAGAGCATAGGGTTAGGGGGCTTTGGGTTAGTTTTAGGAGAGCATAGGGTTAGGGGGCTTTGGGTTAGTTGGCTTTGGGTTAGTTTTAGGGGAGCATAGGGTTAGGGGGGCTTTGGGTTAGTTTTAGGAGAGCATAGGGTTAGGGGGGCTTTGGGTTAGTTTTAGGAGCGCATAGGGTTAGGGGGCTTTGGGTTAGGGGGCTTTGGGTTAGTTTTAGGGGAGTATAGGGTTAGGGGATTGGGTTAATTTTAGGCTATTGTCAGACGAACGCAGTCATCCCGTCCGTCGTACCATTGATTTGTGATCAATAGAGACCAACAGACAAAGCAACACACAAAGTACGTGCGCACCGAAGTGCACACGCGCCATGCACTGGCAACGGATGCCATTTAGGCCTCGATGTAAAGCGCTACAAACGTCCGTGCGCCACGTCCACGTAGCGGCCTGTGTGAGTGATGATGCAACGTCAGATGCAGCGCATTTGCGACGTCCATCACGTTGACGCTCAGAGGTTTTTTTGGTCTGGCTGACTGTACCTGTCATTTAATTTTAATTAATTTTATTTCCCATATTTCCCTTTTTTCTACTTCCGTCAAAAAAAACGGACCGGGTGGTGTCTACAGTATCTTCCGTCAGTACGTACGTAGATTATTCACGCACGCAGAGTGCGCTCAGACTGCGTTCGTCTGACATTAGCCTTAGAGGAACTTTGCTTCGGTTATGGGGGAACCTAGAAGCACTGAATTAAGTTGGTTTGCAAATTAACTGTAAAGTTAGGTGAAGCTTGGGTTCCTTTTAGGGAGCTTAGGGTTAGGGGGCTTTGGGTTAGTTTTAGGGGAGCATAGGGTTATCGAAGCGCTGGGTTAGCCATATGGGGTTTTGGGTTCCTTTTCAGGGGAGCATAGGGTTATGGAGACATTGGGTTAGCCATATGGGGTTTTGGGTTCATTTTAGGGGAGCATAGGGTTTGGGAGACTCTGGGTTAGTCATACAGGGTTTTGGGTTCATTTTATGGGAGCATAGGGTTATGGAGACATTGGGTTAGTTATAGGGGAGCATAGTATCAGGAGGATTTAGTAAGGGATGCCAACCTCATAGGTCTTTGGATTATTACCCACCGGTGAGCCTTGCAAAGACCTAATAGCATTACTGTGTAAAAAAGTGAAGCACTCGCTGCGGAGCTGCTCACATGACTAACATTCATCACTAGAATAAAAGAAAAATATCGATTTTATTGGGGAAACAACCACTGCCCCTTTAGGACAGCATTAACATGTAAGCACTGGTTTCCTGGCCAAGATGAACTACATTTCCCACAGGGCTCTGTGCCAGCACGACGGGAAATCTGTTTGTCACCTGCGCGAGGAGTTAAAAGAGAGCGTGGGATAAATCACTGGAGCTGAAAGAGTGTCATGTGAATGGTTTCTGAAGAAGGTTGTGAATGAATTAAAATGTTTTGGATCCTCCTTGTTCTCGCGCTTCAGAAAACTATGCTCCGACTCAGGGATCCACTGCCAAAAATACAGACTGGTACAGACAGGGAACCGGGCACCAACGATCTACCTATATATATATATAGTATATATATCTATATGTGGGGAGGGGGGAATTAACGAGGCTAGAGAAGCTCTTCTCCATTGTATAAGACGTGAGCCTGGTTCTGCGCCTGTGACGCGCTCGGTCACCCGATGGGGCTGATCAGACGCATCAAAGAACACTTATCATAAATAAATAGATATATATAGATAATATATGTAGAACATCTTTCCCCAACACACACACTATTCAGCGGCATATTGTCCGGATTGCTAATGCATCTGACATTTCCATGGCGATATCAAACAACTTGCTAATGCATTTGGCGTTTCCATGGCAACCTCTACTGTTCATTGATTGACATTTAGAGACATAGATTGTGACGGCAGATAAGAACCAATTGGCCCGTCTAATTTGCCCATAATAAAAACTCACACTCATTTTACTGGTATGCTGCTCACAGGCGGCTCCGGCTCTGCTCGAGCATCTCTGAATTCCTTTACCGGCTCTGCCTTCATTGCTCACGCTGAGAGGCTGTACCAGGTATCTACTACCTTTAATATATGAATGTAACCATTACTTCCCCCACTGGGAGGCTATTCCATGTATCTACTACCTTTTATATATCACTGTTACTGCCCCCACTGGGAGGCTATTCCATGTATCTACTACCTTTTATATATCACTGTTACTGCCCCCACTGGGAGGCTATTCCATGTATCTACTACCTTTTATATATCACTGTTACTGCCCTCACTGGGAGGCTATTCCATGTATCTACTACCTTTTATATATCACTGTTACTGCCCTCACTGGGAGGCTATTCCATGTATCTACTACCCTTTCTATATCACTGTAACCATTACTGCCCCAAATGGGAGGCTAATCCAGGTATCTACTACTTTTTCTACAACACTTTTAGCTTTACAGCACCTGCTATGAGGCTATTCCATGTTTCTGAAAATCAGAAAAGAGTACAGTGTAGCGCCCCCAAGATAATGGCCCACAACCTTAACCAACACTCCTCACTCTCTGTGTATCATCTGGTGGTATCCCCAAAAACCAAACAAAAATTGAATAGTGAAAAGTCGGTACAGTGCCAGTCACCAAGTGATTGAGAAGAGGAAAACATTTTTAACCTTTACTTACATATCAATTTGTTTGTGGATATTGCTTGTCCTCTGTACTCAAAAAAAGAAAGACAAGTAAAATATAGTGCAGTATGCTGTGCACAAGGAGAGAATATATTAATGTGTCTATATCATTTCACTCACATGCTTTAGAGCCTTATACCGGCCTTATACCGGCTCTAAAGAATGTGAGAGATATGATATAGACGCATCAATATATTCTTTCCTTGTGCACAGCATACTGCACTATATTATACATGTCTTTCTTTTTTTGAGTATAGAGGACAAGCCATATCTACAAACAAATTGATTGATATGTAAGTAAAGGTTTATATCCTTTTCCTCTTCTCAATCGCTTGGTGACTGGCGCTGTACCGAATTTTCACTATTCTATTCCAGGTATCTACTGCCTTTTCTATAACACAGTTACCTTTACTGCCCCTACTGGGAGGCGATTCCAGGTATCCATTAACACAGGACAGTATATACTATGTATAGCCTCCTTCTTTAAATAATTCTTCTATATGGAGGTTTCACTGCCATATAACTCATTCTCTCCTCGTGGTCGTATGAAGGTGTTGAAGTCACAGAGATTTACGAATCATACAACACCTACACAACAGCAGCTCGGGATACACCACCACCAATATGTCACCCTGTCACTTATATACTGAGGGATGGACTGGCTGTAAAATCTGCAGGACATTCACAAGAACCTCAGGGGTGGGGCTACTGCCAAGTCAGTCCATTCTGCTTTTGTATATGTACAGTATGTGGCTGCCCGGGTTCCTCCACCTGTAATAAATGCAGGGACTGTCACTTGGTGATGGATGGTAGGAAGTTATACTATAGCGGCTGGCGCATTCGCTGCTGCCAGGCACGTACTGACATGGACCTGCGTCTCCAATGAAATCATACAGTCTGACCTTGTATTGAAACCTCATATTTATTAGAAAATTCCTTAAAGTTAAAGCATTTCCATAGCAGAGATAAAACTGCAAAACTGGCAACACCAAAAGCAAAAGAAATGATAAAGTGTGACGCGTTTCACCATTCAGAGGGAGCTTACTCATAAACGTTTGATCAAAGAATACAGGAGCTGCTTCTTTTTAAAGGATTAAAAAGGAAATCTATCCACCTAGCTATCTGTATGACTGTGTATCCATGTGTCTGTTTATACACCTGTCTATCCGTCTGACTCTTTATCTACCCAGTTGACTATCCAGCTACCCATCTGTTTATCTACCTGATTGGCTGTCTTTCTGTCTACTTATCCACCTGGCTATTTATCCACCTGTCTGTATGTTTATCCACCCGACTGTCTACCTATTCACCTATCTACCTGTCTGTTTACCCATCTGACAGTCTATCTACATGTCTATATATCCACCTGTCTATCTACATGTCTATCTATCTACATGTCTATATATCCACCTGTCTATCTATCTACATGTCTATATATCCGCCAGACTGTCTATCTACCTGTCTGTCTGTTTATCTACCTGTCTGTCTGTTTATCTACCTGTCTGTCTGTTTATCTACCTGTCTGTCTGTTTATCTACCTGTTTATGTACCTGACTCTCTACCTGTTTAACTCCTCTTCATCGAACATATTTTAAATCTCTTTTTCTTTAACAATTAATATTGGATACCAGATTAATTTAAATAAGTGTGAGATAAAATCCATCGCTCGCAGCATGAATATAAAGCGCAGGGTCGCCTGATGCCAGGATTTTCAAAATACAAATGAATCTATCAAGGCTGTGATTATAAAGTGACAAGAGTGTTATGTAGCGATCAAATACAAAGACCTTGTTCTTCCCTGTTGAGGCTGAGATGATTGATAGATTTGTGCTCTCTGCGAGTGCTGCACACAGGGGAGCACTTTTCATGCACAGCTCCCATTGCAAAAACAGGGTTTTCTGTTGAAATATGCCAACCAGGCAACCTGAGTGTAACGCTCGTAATGAAAGTACACATGTGGGGAATCCATGATTCACATGAATACATACACAGCCATCCCCGATCAACCCCATTTATCAATTGCTCGCTACAGTGACGGCATTAAATCTTTCATAGAGAGGTGACCATGATCAGAGCCCTATACCCAATCTATGGAAAGATGCACGTCAATCAATGCAGCATCACTGAGGGATTCCTACTCTTAAAAGCAGCTGCCACCTGCTTTTACATAATGAGAAGTAACATGTCTGTACCTCACTTAATAAACACACACCTGTCCTGAACATCACTTAATAAACACACACCTGCACATCACATCACTTAATAAACACACACCTGTCCTGAACATCACTTAATAAACACACACCTGCACATCACATCACTTAATAAACACACACCTGTCCTGAACATCACTTAATAAACACACACCTGCACATCACATCACTTAATAAACACACACCTGTACATCGCATCACTTAATAAACACACACCTGCACAACGCATCACTTAATAAACACACACCTGCACATCGCATCACTTAATAAACACACACCTGTCCTGAACATCACTTAATAAACACACCTGCACATCGCATCACTTAATAAACACACACCTGTCCTGAACATCACTTAATAAACACACACCTGTCCTGAACATCACTTAATAAACACCCACCTGCACATCACATCACTTAATAAACACACACATGTCCTGAACATCACTTAATAAACACACACCTGTCCTGAACATCACTTAATAAACACACACCTGCACATCACATCACTTAATAAACACACACCTGTCCTGAACATCACTTAATAAACATCCACCTATCCTGAACATCACTTAATAAACACACACCTGTCCTGAACATCACTTAATAAACACACACCTGTCCTGAACATCACTTAATAAACACACACCTGTCCTGAACATCACTTAATAAACACACACTTGCACATCACATCACTTAATAAACACACACCTGAACATCACATCACTTAATAAACACACACCTGTCCTGAACATCACTTAATAAACACACACCTGTCCTGAACATCACTTAATAAAACACACCCTGTTGAACATCACTTAATAACACACATTGCACATCACATCACTTAATAAACACACACCTGTCCTGAACATCACTTAATAAACACACACCTGTGCTGAACATCACTTAATAAACACACACCTGTCCTGAACATCACTTAATAAACACACACCTGTCCTG
Organism: Leptobrachium leishanense; assembly: GCA_009667805.1. Classification (NCBI taxonomy): domain Eukaryota; kingdom Metazoa; phylum Chordata; class Amphibia; order Anura; family Megophryidae; genus Leptobrachium; species Leptobrachium leishanense. The sequence continues at coordinate 3,514,464 of CM019071.1, read as the reverse complement.
AACATCACTTAACACACACATGTCCTGAACATCACTTAATAAACACACACCTGCACAACGCATCACTTAATAAACACACACCTGTCCTGAACATCACTTAATAAACACACACATGTCCTGAACATCACTTAATAAACACACACTGGCTGCACCTCGCATCACATAATAAACACACACCTGCACATCGCATCACCTTTTTTTAATTTGAGAAAGGATTTTACCAGGAAGGATACATTGAGATTTCTCTAGTTTTCTAGTATGTCCTGGGTGGCGAGTATGTACCGTTAGGTGTTTTGCCCAAGGACACTTACTGGAGAGGTGCTCTTGCCGGGATCGAACCCATGACGCCACAGGCTCTCTCCATGCAGAGCAGTGATGTTACCTCTACTCCACCCAGCCGGTACCTTTAATAAACACACACATGCACATCGCAACACTTAATAAAACACACATGCACATCACATCACTTAAAGGGATACTCTAGCAACATGACCACCTAAGCATTTTTAGTGGTCATGATGTCCTGAGTCCCCTCGCCTTTCCCTCCTCCTCCGCTCAGCCGATCGGCTGAAGCAGCTGAGAGACGCGGAGGACTTTTTCTCCCCCCTCCCAGCTCAGTCAGTCAGCAGCGGGATTCATATTTCCCGCTTCTGCGACTATTGCCGAGTAGGAGACGTCATCGCGCGCTTTCAGCGCGATGACGTCTCCAACTCGTCGCAGTAGCTGGCGGAGCGAGCCGCCAGCATAGTCTGCGGCTGGGATTAGTGTTGCGCGCATCCTCTTGCGCGTAACACTAATCCAAGAAGAAGAATAAGCCTGCTGATTGGCTGGTTTACGTGAGAGGCGCGCATCTCACGTAAACCGTTAGCCAAGTTACAGATTTAGAAGGGCGGGAGCGGAAGAGGAGGGAGGGGAGTATATAAAAAAAAAAAAAACGCTGTTGGAAACAAGTGGATTTTAGGGTAAGTATTACAGTGTAAAAAATAAATAAAAAATCCCTACCTAGTTATTGGGTGACTAGGTATATTTTATTATAAAAAAAACGGGGGGGGGGGGATTTTTGCTTAGAGTGTTCCTTTAATAAACAGACACCTGCACATCACATCACTTAATAAACACACACCTGCACATCGCATCACTTAATAAACACACACACTGTCCTGAACATCACTTAATAAACAGACACCTGCACATCACATCACTTAATAAACACACACCTGTACATCATTTAATAAGCACACACCTGTATATCACTTACACACACCTGTACATCACTTAATAAACACACACCTGTACATCAGGTGATAAACATACACCTGTACATCACTTTAGAAACACACACCTGTACATCACTTAATAAAAAACTGTACATCACTTAACACACACCTGTACATCATTTAATAAGTACACACCTGTACATCACTTAATAAGTACACACCTGTACATCACTTAATAAGTACACACCTGTACATCACTTAATAAACACACACCTGTACATCACTTAATAAAAAACTGTACATCACTTAACACACACCTGTACATCACTTAATAAGTACACACCTGTACATCACTTAATAAGTACACACCTGTACATCACTTAATAAACACACACCTGTACATCACTTAATAAACACACACATGGACATCATTTAATAAAAAGACACCTGTACATCATTTAATAAGCACCTGTACATCACTTTATTTATTAAATTATATACAGGTGTGTGTGTGTATAAACACATGTACATCACTTTATAAACACACAACAGTACATCCCTTAATATAAACCTGTACATCACTTCATAAACACACACCTGTATATCACTTAATAAACACACACTGTACATCACTTGATAAACATACACCTGTACATCATTTAATAAACACCTGTACATCACTTTATTAAATTATATACAGGTGTGTGTGTGTGTATAAACACATGTACATCACTTTATAAACACACAAGCGTACATCCCTTAATATAAACCTGTACATCACTTCATAAACACACACCTGTATATCACTTAATAAACACCTGTACATCACTTAATAAACACACACCTGTACATCGCATCACTTAATAAACACACACCTGTACATCGCATCACTTAATAAACACACACCTGTACATCGCATCACTTAATAAACACACACCTGCACAACGCATCACTTAATAAACACACACCTGTACATTGCATCACTTAATAAACACACACCTGTAAATCACATCACTTAATAAACACACACCTGTACATCACATAACTTAATAAACACCTGTACATCATTTAATAAACACCTGAACAGGTCTAGGTTCCGCAACATTATGTGCCCAAAAAATAGGTCATGTGACTCCCTGAATATACTGAATGAACAGGTTTTTCCATCAATGGGTTTTTTCTCCCCTGATGGCACAGCGGGCATATTCCAAGATGGCAATGCCAGGATTCATCAGGCTCAAATTGTGCAAGAGTGGTTGAGGGAGCATGAGACATCATTTTCACACATGGATTGGCCGCCGCACAGTCCAGACCTTAACCCCATTGAGGTTAATCTTTGGGATTATGTGCTGGAGAAGACTTTATGCAGCGCCGCGACTCTCCCATCATCAACACAAGATCTTGGTCGAAAATTAATGGCGCTCTGGATGGAAATAAATGCTGTGACATTGCATGAGCTTATCGACACGATGCCGCGGCAAATACGTGCCGCAACCACAGCAAAAGGTGCGACACAACCACATATTACAGTGTGTGACTTTTTTTGGCCGGGCGGTGTGTATATACTGTATCACTTAAGGACATACAGTGTGTCTGAAGATCCCGAGACACATACCTGTACAAATCATGTAATAATACATACCTCTGAATCACAGGATACATGCCTGTACAATGATACGTTTTGGTACATCACGTAACGATACATAACTGTACAACACATGATGATACGTGATACATACTTATACACCACATGATACTACTTGTACATCACATGATAATACATGATACATACCAGTACATCACATGATAATACATGATACATACATGTACATCACATGATACATACCCGTACCTCACATGATACATGATACATACCTGTACATCACATGATGATACATGATACATACCTGTACATCACATGATAATACATGATACATACATGTACATCACATGATACATACCCGTACCTCACATGATACATGATACATACCTGTACATCACATGATGATACATGATACATACCTGTACATCACATGAGAATACATGATACATACCTGTACATCACATGATAATACATGATACATACCCGTACATCACATGATAATACAGGATACATACCCGTACATCACATGATAATACAGGATACATACCCGTACATCACATGATAATACATGATACATACCTGTACATCACATGATACATACCCGTACATCACATGATAATACAGGATACATACCCGTACATCACATGATAATACAGGATACATACCCGTACATCACATGATAATACAGGATACATGCCCGTACATCACATGATAATACAGGATACATACCCGTACATCACATCACATGATAATACAGGATACATACAATTTATGCCGTTAAAGCAAAAGTTAATGTATATTCCCAGACGTGGTGACAGAGGTCCTGTCCTCACTATTAGCAGATATGATCGCTTGCTTTACTGTACAGGGAAACAAAACTAACATTTTTTTCTTCGGATCTACTTTCTGAGCTGCATATTGTAAGAGCCGGAGTCCGCAGGCCTTTCGGAAGCCCATCGGATATGGATTCCGTTTCATGCCGCGTGTCGCTGCCATTCCGCATTATAATGCTCAGTGGCATAAAAGGATCTGGGTTATGAATAATACAGGAGCGCCGCTCTCCCCGAGTGTCTTGAATGAAAGTGTGTGACATTATTAACAGATGAGCCACTCAGGACCGGGGAGGTTTAACCATTGCCACGCTGCGCGGAGAGAGCGGAAAAGAGAACCGCAAAACTGAATGCGGGGCAGAAACAGCGCACCAACGTACGAGACTGCGAGTTGGTTCTTTTCCCGGACCAGCGACTGCTACATTTTGCACCTGCGAATGCCGTGAACTATAATTCCCATGATGCTCATCAACTTGAACAGCTGCGGTTGAGCACCAGTGTAAACCAAGGGCTTGAGTTAATTAAGGATTCAGCTCGAGTGCCAAAATTTTGTGTGTTTGCGGCCGCGATTTGCTTGTTTTCGACACGGCAAATCAAGGGCATCCTGACATCCCCATCCAATAAATGGGGCTGATAAATGGATTTCCAGGCAGGGAAAAATCACACTAAAACCCACATTTAAACATTGGATTTTCAAATAGGCATGACATTTTTTTAAATTCAGTAGGATCGTGGCGTGAAAATATGCTTTTTCAGGTGTTGCTCCAGCCAGGGTTTTTTTTCTTTATAATTTTTTCCCCAATTTTTGGCCTTGTCCAAATTTTTAGAACAAATATGGTCGAAAATCTCTACCGAATCGAGACGAGCCCCAAGTCGACCATATTTATCCAGCTCTGGTCCTTGGTAGTGCCTAGCTACAGGCAATCTGAGGTATGGCGTCTGAACTGCACTACCATGCTCATCACAATGGGAATTGTAGTCTACAGAAGCTGGACCGGTAAAAAAAAAAACATACTAAATCTGTATTTAACCGTTCGTTTTTAGGCAAAACCAGTTATTTGGGTGTATATGAAGAGTGAATACAATACCTTGGCCTTCCCCGTGCTTTGTAATATATGCACCAGTGCACAGGCCACCTCCTCTTTGCTCTTCACGCTCAGCACCGGCTCCAGCACAGCACACAACATTCGGTAGTTGTTGGTGACATACTCCGCAAACTCCTTGTACAGCTCCATGGGGAGGATGCTCATGGTTTGGTATCGGGATTTTAGGCGTATGGAGGGACAGTTGCTCTTGCCCTTGTACGATGTGGGTAGGGAGACCGGGTACCACTGCTCCACAAAGTGGCGCCCGCTGATGCTCGCGATGGGCACATTCACCATGCCCACGTAATTGCTCTTCTCTTTGCGCCGCTTCTTGTCCGTGTCCTTGTAGAGGTGCAGGCGGAGGTTCCGGACAGCCGGGAGATTATTGAACTCAAAGTGCTCCCCCCAAAACACGGTCTCACCCCGGGCCTTGCTGGTGGTGCGGGCGTACAAAATGTCATCCAGGCACAGCTCGCAGTAATAGCGCTTCTTGGGGGGCAGGTCACGAGCTTCAATGATCCACAGCTTGAGGACGTTATCCACCCGTCTGCTATTATCCTGCGGAAGAACATAAGGAAATATGAGCGGGCAGGAACATGGTGAGCGAACATGACGGCAAAAATACACATAACACACACTGGAAACCGCGCTGTGCAATGTAACCTGCTCTACACCAAGGATGTGATAGGCCACTCCCAGCTGTGTTAGACAGCCAATGAAAATAAATGTTAAGATACTCTCACCAATCAGGATAGGGAAGAGGAGCCGATAAAAGCTCACAGGTCGGGGAGAAGCAGCCAATAAAAAACATGATATATAAGAGGTGCTGGTGGAGAATCGTGCTGCTCTGCTTCACTTCCCTAATGAACTCTCAAAATAATGCTTAAAAATCAGAAACAGGGATTTTCTTTCGAAAGCCATTATCACGCCACGGCCCTGATGTCGCAAAAACCCCTCGGCCCCTGGCTCTCTGCTACATTCACAAAGCGGTTCGTAGAGGAACGGCCTCCCGTTCCAAGAAACAAAGATCCGTGAATATATTAAATCTAACCAACGGACTACACCTTACTCAGCGGAATAAAAACCATCCATCCAGAGCTCTGCGGTGTCAGGTAGACCACATTAACTCTCCACCCAACGTATCCTGTATGCAAACGAGCGTATCTGTGCCCCAACGTCCAAAGCGGAAAGGATTCCATCGGGCGCGGGAAATCAGAGCCTGCTTTGTCAGATTTATATTTACAATAAAAAGGAACTGAGAAACACAGCGTTAACATCATGAAACTGCTGTCAATCTGTGAAATATACTATAGATTTCGGGACAACCAGAGCCATGAGTTTCACCTTTATTGAATAGACCTGTCAGTCTGTCTGACGCAACCATGTGGTCATGTAACGGAAGCACAACGCTACAGATTCAGTCTCTCCACACAAGTCACCGGGATCCGATCAAGTCCCAGAATCCTGCTGTAAGACTCCTCCCATGTTCTGGTTGCCCCGATTCTCAACAAAACTTTAAATATGTAAACCCGATGTGCTGACAGAAATGTAACATGAGTGCTCAGTCCATACACATGCCAAGCTGTTATTTGCGTTAGCCATGTCCCTCACTGACCTCATGCTAGGACTTGGTCAGAGCAGACACATGACCAGCTTGTAGGTGTTTGCTATGGTCATGTTCCTCACTGACCTCATGCTAGGACTTGGTCAGAGCAGACACATGACCAGCTTGTAGGTGTTTGCTTTGGTCATGTGCCTCACTGACCTCATGCTAGGACTTGGTCAGAGCAGACACATGACCAGCTTGTAGGTGTTTGCTTTGGTCATGTGCCTCACTGACCTCATGCTAGGACTTGGTCAGAGCAGATACATTACCAGCTTGTAGGTGTTTGCTTTGGTCATGTCCCCCACTGACCTCATGCTAGGATTAGGACAGTGCAGGTTGATGTTACATGGTTGGTGTTTTCTTTGGTCATGTCCCCCACTGACCTCATGCTAGGATTAGGACAGTGCAGGTTGATGTTACATGGTTGGTGTTTTCTTTGGTCATGTCCCTCACTGACCTCATGCTAGGACTTGGTCAGAGCAGATACATGCCCCAACTGGTAGGTGTTTTGCTTTGGTCCTGTCACTCACTGACCTCATGCTAGGACTTGGACAGTGCAGGTTGATGTCACATGGTTTGTGTTTTCTTTGGCCTTGTCCCTCACTGACCTCATGCTAGGACTTGGTCAAAGCAGATAGATACCCAGCTGGTTGATGTTTTCTTTAGTCATGTCCCTCTCTAACCACATGCTAATAACTGGTCAGTACAGGTACATGCTAGGCACATGCCAGGCTTGTAGGTGTTTTGTTTGCCTTTAAACTATAACACGGCTTACACAGCATGGCGGGTCATGTCACGGAGAAAAAAATAGCAAGAAGACGGAACGAAGAACAAAACCATAAGTTGAACGTCTGGAAATCATCGGTCAGTTAAATCTCCTATTCAGGTCGGGAAACGGTTCAAGAACAAGCCTGAGGAAGGATTGCTGGAAAGGGTCCAGAGACGGGCAATAAAGATAATAAACCGTTGACAGGAGCTTTCAGTCGCCAGTAGAGACCAGACAAATAGAATTGGCTTAAATTAGCAAATCGAGCCCACAAAGCAATAAGATTACATTATTCAAATGGATTCAAGGTCAGCGATACGCGGATCCAGATCTTCTCACGCGGGTCTGAGCGGATGACAGGGAGACGTTCGACGGAAAAGTAGGATAAGAATAAAAAAACACAAAGCACCTAAAACAAAGCCAAGTATATATACATATATAGATACACACACACGCATATATAGATATACACACAAGCATATATATAGATATATACAACTATTTGACTTATGGTGGAGGGTAGAAAGTGAAATCAAAAGCCTCCACACCGCAAGTTATAAGAAATAATATAAATCATAGCAGAAAACAGCTTCGCATCCAAACAAATCATCGAATTGCTTTGCCCGCAGAGCTCACTAGCTACATTTCCTCTTGCACTGAGGAACTCTGGGTAGTACATGCAAATGAAGCCTACAGTTCTCGCTTTTTTTGTATTGTAAGCCTGCTTCAGCACAGACACCCTTCTTGCCTGATGCAAAAAAGTGAGTTTTCATTTGAATGTCTTACCCAGAGTTCCTTGCAGCATGCAGGGAGTGTAGCCAGTGAGCACCGTGGGCAAAGCAAGTCTCTTATTTGCCTGGATGCGGCAATAACTTACATTATTTCTTTATATATATATATATATGGAATATTGTTACCGAGACAGACTATGAAGGATCCGGCGATTTGTTACTTTTTGATGGAGTGTCACGTTCACGGTTGGGCTGCTCTTTAAGATAAATAAAACATTAGGTTTACTGTGGGGAGTTAAAGGATTAGGGAAGAGGAATCATTGTCTGCTCACACCTATTGTTTTTTAAATATGCCCTTACAGAATGAATGAGCGCATACAGCGGACAGCAGCTGCTTCTCCAAATATTTCATTCATGTTTGTGCGCTTTGTTCATTTTCATACAGAATCATTGCATCTGATTTACATTTAGCCTCGTGGCTCAGACCCGAGCATTTAATTCTGTCCAACGTGGTGTCACCGGGTCCTGCACAGCACGGCACGTTCCACTCCGGGTAACTGTTCATTTACACGGCAATAAAATATAGGAGGTTATTCATCAACCTCCAAAATTGCCACCGAATGGTGAATTACATCGTACAGCGCAATTTCAGGGCAATTTGTCTGTTCGCAAAGCTGTCAGTTCGCCAAATACAGGCAAACTGACAGCGGAATACGGTACACTTTGTTGCAATTTAGTGGCACCAAAATTGACCCATAGAAAACCATCATGTGTTCTATTCACAGAACGACGAACTGCACCGAAATTCTGGCAAAATGCCCTGATTTTCAGTGTTTCAATTCGAAAGGTTTAAACAGGCGAATCCTATAGGTTTTAATGTAAAAAATATATTTTTAATTTTTTTTTAAGGCCATTTAATCATTTTATTGTATGTTTTTTATTTTTTTAAAGACCTTTCTTTTTTTTCATTCTTAGATTTATCATCAGACTATGGCGCAACTCCATACTCTACAGTTAAGCCGAAAACCGTGCAGCACAGCTCTGTATTCTGGGAATCCGCTCAAAACCGTGCAGCACTGCTCTATATTCTACAATGCAGCTCAAAATCGTGCAGCACTGCTCTATATTCTACAATGCAGCTCAAAACCGTGCAGCACAGCTCTATATTCTACAATGCAGCTCAAAACCGTGCAGCACAGCTCTATATTCTACAATGAAGCTCAAAATCGTGCAGCACAGCTCTATATTCTACAATGCAGCTCAAAACCGTGCAGCACAGCTCTATATTCTACAATGCAGCTCAAAACCGTGCAGCACAGCTCTATATTCTACAATGCAGCTCAAAATCGTGCAGCACTGCTCTATATTCTACAATGCAGCTCAAAATCGTGCAGCACAGCTCTATATTCTACAATGCAGCTCAAAACCGTGCAGCACAGCTCTATATTCTGCAATGCAGCTCAAAATCGTGCAGCAGAGCTCTATATTCTACAATGCAGCTCAAAATCGTGCAGCACAGCTCTATATTCTACAATGCAGCTCAAAACCGTGCAGCACAGCTCTATATTCTGCAATGCAGCTCAAAATCGTGCAGCAGAGCTCTATATTCTACAATGCAGCTCAAAATCGTGCAGCACAGCTCTATATTCTACAATGCAGCTCAAAACCGTGCAGCACAGCTCTATATTCTGCAATGCAGCTCAAAATCGTGCAGCACAGCTCTATATTCTGCAATGCAGCTCAAAATCGTGCAGCACAGCTCTATATTCTACAATGCAGCTCAAAACCGTGCCGCACAGCTCTATATTCTACAATGCAGCTCAAAACCGTACAGCACAGCTCTATATTCTGCAATGCAACTCAAAACCGTGCAGCACAGCTCTATATTCTACAATGCAGCTCAAAACCGTGCAGCACAGCTCTATATTCTACAATGCAGCTCAAAACCGTGCAGCACAGCTCTATATTCTGCAATGCAGCTCAAAACCGTGCAGCACAGCTCTATATTCTGCAATGCAGCTCAAAACCGTGCAGCACAGCTCTATATTCTACAATGCAGCTCAAAACCGTGCAGCACAGCTCTATATTCTGCAATGCAGCTCAAAACCGTGCAGCACAGCTCTATATTCTGCAATGCAACTCAAAACCGTGCAGCACAGCTCTATATTCTGCAATGCAGCTCAAAACTGTGCAGCACAGCTCTATATTCTGCAATGCAGCTCAAAACCGTGCAGCACAGCTCTATATTCTGCAATGCAACTCAAAACCGTGCAGCACAGCTCTATATTCTGCAATGCAGCTCAAAACTGTGCAGCACAGCTCTATATTCTGCAATGCAGCCCAAAACCGTGCAGCACAGCTCTATATTCTACAATGAAGCTCAAAACCGTGCAGCACAGCTCTATATTCTACAATGAAGCTCAAAACCGTGCAGCACAGCTCTATATTCTGCAATGCAGCTCAAAACTGTGCAGCACAGCTCTATATTCTGCAATGCAGCTCAAAACCGTGCAGCACAGCTCTATATTCTACAATGCAGCTCAAAACCGTGCAGCACAGCTCTATATTCTACAATGCAGCTCAAAACCGTGCAGCACAGCTCTATATTCTACAATGCAGCTCAAAACCGTGCAGCACAGCTCTATATTCTGCAATGCAGCTCAAAACCGTGCAGCACAGCTCTATATTCTACAATGCAGCTCAAAATCGTGCAGTACAGCTCTATATTCTGCAATGCAGCTCAAAACCGTGCAGTACAGCTCTATATTCTGCAACGCAGCTCAAAATCGGGCAGCACAGCTCTATATTCTACAATACAGCTCAAAATCGTGCAGCACAGCTCTATATTCTGCAATGCAGCTCAAAACAGTACAGCACAGCTCTATATTCTGCAATGCACCTCAAAACCGTGCAGCACAGCTCTATATTCTACAATGCAGCTCAAAATCGTGCAGTACAGCTCTATATTCTGCAATGCAGCTCAAAACCGTGCAGTACAGCTCTATATTCTGCAATGCAGCTCAAAACCGGGCAGCACAGCTCTATATTCTGCAATGCAACTCAAAACCGTGCAGCACAGCTCTATATTCTGCAATGCAGCTCAAAACCGTACAGCACAGCTCTATATTCTGCAATGCAGCTCAAAACTGTGCAGCACAGCTCTATATTCTACAATGCAGCTCAAAATCGTGCAGCACAGCTCTATATTCTGCAATGCAGCTCAAAACCGTGCAGCACAGCTCTATATTCTACAATGCAGCTCAAAATCGTGCAGCACAGCTCTATATTCTGCAATGCAGCCCAAAACCGTGCAGCACAGCTCTATATTCTACAATGAAGCTCAAAACCGTGCAGCACAGCTCTATATTCTACAATGAAGCTCAAAACCGTGCAGCACAGCTCTATATTCTGCAATGCAGCTCAAAACTGTGCAGCACAGCTCTATATTCTGCAATGCAGCTCAAAACTGTGCAGCACAGCTCTATATTCTGCAATGCAGCCCAAAACTGTGCAGCACAGCTCTATATTCTGCAATTCAGCTCAAAACTGTGCAGCACAGCTCTATATTCTGCAATGCAGCTCAAAATCGTGCAGCACAGCTCTATATTCCGCAATTCAGCTCAAAACCGTGCAGCACAGCTCTATATTCTACAATGCAGCTCAAAACCGTGCAGCACAGCTCTATATTCTGCAATGCAGCTCAAAACCGTGCAGCACAGCTCTATATTCCGCAATTCAGCTCAAAACCGTGCAGCACAGCTCTATATTCTGCAATGCAACTCAAAACCGTGCAGTACAGCTCTATATTCTGCAATGCAGCTCAAAACCGTGCAGCACAGCTCTATACTTGGTTCAAAACAGCACAGCGCAGCACAGCCCTGGATATTCTCTGTATCTCATTTAAAACAGAATGGCACGGCTTCATGTAGGGTGCAGTGGTGTCTCTATGATTAGGCAAATTAAGCCATCTCCTAAGGCCTCAGTCAAAGAGGGGCCTCGCATGATGGAATTTAGGTGGAATCTCCTTTTGCAAACTCCATTATGAGACGTGTAATGTAGGGGCAAACAAGATCAAACCTCCAGGTCATGTCTGCATACTTTATTCAAAAATCAGAAAGTGCACTTTCCTCGTACACAACAACACAACTCCATCCAGTATAGCAGTGTCCAACACAGTATGGCAAAGACTAAAATAGCTCGATATATCATAGGAGGCCCAGTGCAGGACAAACCAATATCATAACATGTCCCTGTCCAATCCTGTATGGTACGGTCCAATAAAGTATAACAACTCCTATGATAATATAAAACAACTCAGTAAAGATTGAAAGAGCGCAGCGCTATATAACAATAAACCAACTGTCATAAGTCACTGATTAATCCAGCATAGCAATACTCAATAGAGCACAACAAAGCCCAGAACAATAAAAAATATATAACACAGCCCCGAATATCATAAAATACTGGATAAGCCACTGTTTGATCCAGCATAAAATTGTACAACACAGAATAACAAAGGTTAAACAATAAAGTAGTTATATATATATATATATCTATATAAAGAGGAAAGTATAGAAGCACAAAGCCGACTGTGACACGACACTGCTCGATCCAGTACAAGAAAGCCCGAAAAAAAAAAAAATAGTCCAAAAAGGCAAAAAAAAGCACACAACAAGAAAAAACAGAGTCACAGGTCACTGCTCAAATCAACAGGACAATACAACCCCAAAACAATATCACTTTGCGAAATACACAATGGTAAAGTCAATTACACACTAATACATCCTGGTACAATTTGTAATACCTCAATACAGCATAAACATCTCAGTGCAATATAACACAATCCCCTGCAATATAACACAATCTCAATGCTTTATAGCACAATCTCCAGCAATCTAACACAATCTCCAGCAATATAACACAATCTCCAGCAATCTAACACAATCTCCAGCAATCTAACACAATCTCCAGCAATATAACACAATCTCCAGCAATCTAACACAATCTCCAGCAATCTAACACAATCTCCAGCAATATAACACAATCACCAGCAATATAACACAATCACAAAGCAATATAACACAATCTCCAGCAATCTAACACAATCTCCCGCAATATAAAACAATCTCCAGCAATCTAACACAATCTCCAGCAATATAACACAATCTCAATGCTTTATAACACAATCTCAAGCAATATAACACAATCTCCAGCAATATACACAATCACAATACAATATAACAATCTCCAGCAATCTAACACAATCTCCAGCAATATAACACAATCTCCAGCAATCTAACACAATCTCCCACAATATAACACAATCTCCCGCAATATAAAACAATCCCCAGCAATATAACACAATCTCCAGCAATCTAACACAATCTCCCGCAATATAAAACAATCTCCAGCAATATAACACAATCTCAAGCAATATAACACAATCACAATGCAATATAACACAATCTCCAGCAATATAACACAATCACAATGCAATATAACACAATCACAATGCAATATAACACAATCTCCAGCAATATAACACAATCACAATGCAATATAACACAATCTCCAGCAATAGAACACAATCTCAATGCTTTATAACACAATCTCCATGGACTATATCACAATCTCAATGCAATATAGCACAATCACAATGAAATGTATAACAATCTACAGCAATATAACCCAATCTCAATACAATATATCACACTCTCATTGCAATGTAACACAATCTTAATGCAATATAACACAATCACAATGAATTGTATCACAATCTACAGCAATATAATACAATCTCCAGCATTATAACACAATATACAGAAATGTAACACAATATACACTACAGCAATATAACACAATCTCATTGCAAAACAACATGATCTCCGTGGAATATAACACAATCTCCGTGGAATATAACACAAGGCAGGGAATGCGGGCCGGTCATGTAAAGTGTCTCTTCCAGGAAAAAAAAGCATATTTCTGTTTTGAGGAGATTGTAACAATGCCCAAAAATAATTTAAAAAAGCCCACGAGGCTTTACACTGCGAAGCTACAACCGGAGCGAATAGCACAGCGGGATTTAGGATGACGCATCTCGCTGCGCGTTCCATTATACATTACAACACGACAAGGAGTAAAACGCTGTGTTATGTAATGGAGAACACAACCTGCAGCATCACACGCTCGGATACTACTTACATATAATGACGTGATCCGGCGTGCTCTACGTCTTTCGTATACACACACCACCAGAGAAAAGCACTGCTCGCGACAGGCGGGTATGTCATACGCAGAAGCAGGGTTTTATTGGAAAGTGCAATGTTTCGGTCCCACAGGACCTATCGGAGCGAAACGTTGCATTTTCCAATGTAACCCAGCTCCTGCATATGACATACTCGCCTGGTGTGAGCGGTGCTTTTCTCTAGTGGTGTGTATACAGTGGGCTGGCTTCGTGTGGACCCCGGTGCACGCAGTCTGGGTTTAGTTAGCCTCCGCATCAAGGAGTAGGCAAACATCTCAAAATCCCCCAAAAAGTCAAAATCCAGACCTTTCTGGTCCCAAATGTTTCAGATAAGGGATACTCAGCCTAGATCGCCGAACTATACAGCTGTCTGTGTATAATGATGTGATCCGGCGTGCTCTACGTCTTTCGTATACACACACACCACCAGAGAAAAACTATACAGCTGCCTGTGTATACTGCATGAGCACAGACACCAGAGCTCGCACTCCATAGGGGTCTATTCACAAAGCACCCAAATCAAACGCAATTTCGGTGCTTTGCAATTCTGCCCATTTCGGCGATTCCGTTTAGCTGAAAAGTCAGTGAATTCGCTATATATATATATATAAAATCGAATGGTCCACTGTATTTTGCCAAAACTGAAGTCTCCGAAGAAGACTTGCGCTAATAACCGCCAAACTACACAGATTTCCGCCAAATTGGCAACAGCAAATACCATCGAACTGAACAAATTTTTTCGTATGAATGGAAGTCTCCTATTCTCCTAAAAGGAGTCGAAATCAACAAAAATTTAGTAAAAACGTGTCCAAAAAATTATTTAATTAAAAATTATTTAATGATTTAAAAAATAAATAAGTCTGTTTCAAAATTTTAGAAAAGGTCTTTTTAATATAAAAAAGGAAAAAAGAAAAATACCTATTTAAAAATAAAAAAAAATCTTCGAAAAATTAACAAAAATAAAAATAATAAATTTTTTCTTTAAAAAAAAGATATATATATATATATATATATATATTCCATTTATTACATTGAAACTTAATGGATTCGTCTGTTTAAACCTGTCAAATTGAGATTACCGAAAATCAGGCCATTCGCCAACATTTTGATGCAATTTGGCATTTTGTGAATAGACGAATCGATAGCTTTCAATAGGACAATTTCTGTGCTGCCGAATTGCACCGTGTTTTGCCCTCAATTTGCCTGTATATGGGGAAATGACAGCTTTGTGAAGACACAAATTGCCCCAAACGGTGAAATTCACTGTTTGGTGCATTTGGTGGCAATTTCGGAGGTCAGTGAATAACCTCCACACTGCGTACATATGTTGGCAGCAGAGTTATATCACATTGGTTTCACCTAGGGGCACACAGGATGCATATTACAGGGTGGAAACCGGAGTAAAAAGGCACAGGGGTGACTTCTGTAACCAGATTATTGATTGGGGACCTGAAACATGTATTTCTGAAAGCATCCACTGATCTAAACAGCAATGTGATCCCCCAGCAGGTCCATATCAGCCTGTATAGGGCGGTGACGGTGAACCTCGCCACCCCATATGTTCAGGAACTACATGTCCCATGATGCTTAGCCACACTTTAGGCTGGCTGAGCATCATGGGACATGTAGTGCAGAAACAACTGGGGTGCCAAGGATCGCCATCACTGGCATAGGGTAAGAGTGGAATGCATATTTATAAAGCGGTATTAGGGGTATAGAATCCTGGAAAAAAACATTACTGATACGTAAAAATTCCTTTAATTAAACTTCCGGATTAAATATATTTTCTTTTCTTTTTCACTTTATCATTCTGGGTAAAATTCTTTTTCTTTTTTACATTCTGGGTTAAATTTCTTTTTTTTTTTTACATTCTGGGTTAAATTCCTTTTTTTTTTACATTCTGGGTTAAATTCCTTTTTTTTTTACATTCTGGGTTAAATTCCCTCTTTTTTTTACATTCTGGGTTAAATTCCTTTTTTTATACATTCTGGGTTAAATTCCTTTTTTTTTTACATTCTGGGTTAAATACCCTCTTTTTTTTACATTCTGGGTTAAAGTCCTTTTTTTTTTTACATTCTGGGTTAAATTCCTTTTTTTTTTACATTCTGGGTTAAATTCCCTCTTTTTTTTACATTCTGGGTTAAATTCCTTTTTTTATACATTCTGGGTTAAATTCCTTTTTTTTTTACATTCTGGGTTAAATACCCTCTTTTTTTTACATTCTGGGTTAAATTCCTTTTTTTTTTACATTCTGGGTTAAATTCCTTTTTTTTTTACATTCTGGGTTAAATTCCTTTTTTTTTTTACATTCTGGGTTAAATTCCTTTTTTTTTACATTCTGGGTTAAATTCCTTTTTTTTTTTACATTCTGGGTTAATTCCTTTTTTTTTTTACATTCTGGTTAAATTCCCTCTTTTTTTTACATTCTGGGTTAAATTCCTTTTTTTATACATTCTGGGTTAAATTCCTTTTTTTTTTTACATTCTGGGTTAAATTCCTTTTTTTTTTTACATTCTGGGTTAAATTCCCTCTTTTTTTTACATTCTGGGTTAAATTCCTTTTTTTATACATTCTGGGTTAAATTCCTTTTTTTTTACATTCTGGTTAAATTCCTTTTTTTTTTTACATTCTGGGTTAAATTCCTTTTTTTTTTTACATTCTGGTTAAATTCCTTTTTTTTTACATTCTGGGTTAAATTCCCTCTTTTTTTTACATTCTGGGTTAAATTCCTTTTTTTATACATTCTGGGTTAAATTCCTTTTTTTTTTTACATTCTGGGTTAAATTCCTTTTTTTTACATTCTGGGTTAAATTCCTTTTTTTTTTACATTCTGGGTTAAATTCCTTTTTTTTTACATTCTGGGTTAAATTCCTTTTTTTTTTTTACATTCTGGGTTAAATTCCTTTTTTTTTACATTCTGGGTTAAATTCCTTTTTTTTAAACATTCTGGGTTAAATTCCTTTTTTTTTTACATTCTGGGTTAAATTCCTTTTTTTTTTACATTCTGGGTTAAATTCCTTTTTTTTAAACATTCTGGGTTAAATTCCTTTTTTTTTTACATTCTGGGTTAAATTCCTTTTTTTTTTACATTCTGGGTTAAATTCCCTTTTTTTTTTACATTCTGTGTTAAATTCCTTTTTTTTTTTACATTCTGGGTTAAATTCCTTTTTTTTTTACATTCTGGGTTAAATTCCTTTTTTTATACATTCTGGGTTAAATTCCTTTTTTTTTTTACATTCTGGGTTAAATTCCTTTTTTTTTTTTACATTCTGGGTTAAATTCCTTTTTTTTTTAAACATTCTGGGTTAAATTCCTTTTTTTTACATTCTGGGTTAAATAAAAAAAAATTAGTTTATCTTTCTGGGTTAATTTCCTTGTTTTTACCTGTTAAATTAAAAAAGGAGTTTAACCTATCATTCTCTGTTAAATTCCTTGTTTTTATGTTATTATTCTGGGTAAAATTAATTTTTCTGACATTCTGGGTTAAATTCCGTTATTTTTACATTTTAAGTTAAATTCCTTTATTTTTACATTTTAAGTTAAATTCCGTTATTTTTACATTTTAAGTTAAATTCCTTTATTTTTACATTTTAAGTTAAATTCCTTTATTTTTACATTTTAAGTTAAATTCCCTTTTTTAGTTTATGTTAAATTCCTTGTCTTTTTCGTTATAATTCTGGGTAAAGTTATTATTTATTTGTCATTCTGGGTTAAATTCCTTTATTTTTTACATTTTCGCGTTCTTGGTTAAATTCCTTTTTTTTTTTTATCATTCTGGGTTACACAAAGAAGGACCACGAGGATGCCGCAAAGGTCTCCTGAGAAGCTGAGAGCCCAAAATACGTGTAGCCCGGAGCAGAGGGGATAGTGATGTATGACAGAAATGCAGAAATATCCCACAGGACTCAGTACAACGAGGTGATCCCTGTATAGGGAAGGAAACGGGGGGGGGGGGGGGGGGGGGTTTACATCCAGAAAGAGAGCTGAAAACAACAAACTGTGTGTAGGTGAGGGACAGGGCATGGAGTGTGGGGCTATGGGCAGTTGCCCGGTGTCCGGGCAGTTTCTATGTGATGTAATACAGAGGTATGAGGAGGAATATAAAGTCACGTTATGTTTTTCTGCAGATGGATATCATTGTATTGTGTGTTATTGCAAGTTACACAATGTATCAGCAGTGCACAGTGTGTATAATGCACGGAGATGCACAATATATGTGTCACGCATAAAAATAATCAGGTCTGGCTGCGAATATTAAGGCTTTTAGTTATCAGCCGGGCGCAGCGATGCAGCAGCTCGGATTCACATTCAGGACCACGGACAGCGCCGCTGCACAGAGACACGGGCAGTGTGTGCTGCAATACACAGCACCATATCCCCTATTATACTATACAGCAATCTGAGCCCATGAGGAATTTTGGAACTACATTTCCCATAAGGCTCAGACAGCCTAATGAGGAGCTGAGCATCATGGGAGATGTAGTTCTGAAGCATCAAGGATTGCGGACTCCTGATATACAGTATAAAGCAGGAATCATTAACTTTTGCCCTCAAGATATTTTGGAACTACAACTTGGAAGAATGGTAACGTTGAGATAATATTGTTATTTTGTGATAGGCCCTCCCGATGTTTTGGAACTACATCTCCCGTGATGCTCAGCCACTCATTAGGCTGTCTCAGCCTCATGGAAAATGTAGTTGCAAAACATCTGGAGGACCAAGGTTGCTGACCTGTGATATAATGAAACCCTAAAAACATCATGAACCTTGCAGTTAATGTAAACATTCAAGGTGTCTTAATGTCTTAAATATCCCCGGCTCTCATCTCCATCCCCTGGCTGTCCCCGGTCAATGTGAAGGTCTCAGCACCGCAGTGAAGGCTGTCCTTGGTCTATGTGAAGGTCTCAGCGACACCCTGAAGGCTGTCCATGGTCATTGTGAAGGTCTCGGCACCGCCCTGAAGGCTGTCCATGGTCATTGTGAAGGTCTTAGCACCACCCTGAAGGTTGTCCCTGGCCAATGTGAAGGTCTCAGCACCGCCCTGAAGGTTGTCCCTGGCCAATGTGAAGGTCTCAGCGCCACCCTAAAGGCTGTCCCTGGCCAACATGAAGGTCTGAGAGACACCCGGAAAGCTGTCAAACAGTGGTGGCTTTGGGAGGTAATTGGGGTGTGGATCAGGAGGGTTTAATGATTATTATGTATTTTTTGAAACCCAGAATTCTGAATTGTCTTGAAGAGGGTTTAGCTTTCAGCAAGTGACTCTACGCTCATTGTTGGGCAGAATTTTGACCGATGGCCATCTCATCACCTCAATCCCTTACAAAATGAGTCTCTCACGATGCATCACGAGCATGTGAACTACAAACCCCATGATGCTCCTCTCCTCACAGCAGGAGTTCGACACGATGGCTTTACTCCCACCTCTCAGCGGCAGATGATTACATGAGGCAGAGCTGTCCTTGAAGCTGAATTCTGCGTACAATAAGCATTTAATATCACCTAAATGTGGAGTATTTCCATGGAGTCGCCGCTCGTCAGGAGACGCGCCTCCTATCAACAAACTCATCGGCACCGACGAAACACGGCTCCCGGAGGTGGCCATTTTGAATCAACAGGAGGGAACAACTAAGCTGTCAGAACTTACAGACCGTGTCAGGTGTTTCTTGTGAGCTCTTTTTTCGATAAAATGACGAAGAAAGAATATTTTATCTCCAAAATTATTCATGTTACTACACGGAAAAAAAAGGTGCAACATATTGTGACTCCATCCCACTCCGGTCCTGATTGAAACCTCATCGCCCCGCCAACCCACCTACCCATTTTCAATGGATCAGAAAATCAGATATTCGTGTAACATGTTATTAGGCAAAAACAGTGACCGTGCTTAAACATATGCTATCCATCCAGATGCCATGTAATATGTAATGTAATAAAGAAGGCCTTGGTTCATACAAAAAGCGGTGAGGGGTGAGATTCCCCGTGCGCCGGCATTTAACACGGAAACTAATTCTGTACATGCTTTATATATTGTTTCATGCCCACTATTATATGAATTTTTGTCTTCCAGTAACTGCTAGACAAGTATGTCCCTGTTATTTGGGGGACTACATTTCCCAGAATGCTCAGCCAGGCTTCAATCTATCTAGACATCATGGAAAATGTAGTCCTGGACGGTCCGAGATGTCAGTCGTAGCCGGTACGGCTTTATACGACAAACAGATGAGAAGCAAAACCAAAACGAACCGAAGCCACATAAAATCCCAAAGAATAACACGGAGCTTGACACATTTAGACATATCGTAGGAGCCAGTAACATAACATCGGAGGCAAGTGTGCGTTTTAGGCAAAGTTTTATATATGGATTTGTGTAAATTTTGGAGCCACAGGAGGATTTTGAGGCGGCGGCGGCTTCATGGCCCCTGGATTTGTTGACCCTTGACATGACATAGCTGCGTGCCACACACGGTCTTCACATAAATGACATATGACGATTTGTACGTCTGATCAGCAAACGACGTGGCCGACATCCAAACGATACAATAAAGCTTTAATGTAATAAAAGGAACATACAAAGCGGCCAACTGGACAATCATCACGACGCCAACCTATCATGTAGAATGAAAGATACAATATATTGCCAAAAGTACTCGCTCACCTGCCTTGACTCGCATATGAATTTAAGTGACATCCCATTCCTAATCCATAAGGTTCAATAAGACGTCGGTCCACGCTTTCCAGCTATATCAGCTTCAACTCTTCTGGGAAGGCTGTCCAGAAGGTTTAGGAGGGTGTTTATGGGAATTTTTCACCATTCTTCCAGAAGCGCATTTGTGAGGTCACACACTGATGTTGGACGAGAAGGCCTGGCTCTCAGTCTCCGCTCTAATTCATCCCAAAGGTGTTCTATCGGGTTGAGGTCAGGACTCTGTGCAGGCCAGTCAAGTTCATCCACACCAGACTCTGTCATCCATGTCTTTATGGACCTTACTTTGTGCACTGGTGCACAGTCAAGTTGGAAGAGGCCAGCTCCAAACTTCCCACAAAGTTGGGAACATGGAATTGTCCAAAATGTCTTGATATGCTGAAGCATTCAGAGTTCCTTTCACTGGAACTAAGGGGCCAAGCCCAGCTCCTGAAAAACAACCCCACACCATAATCCCCCCTCCACCAAACTTTACACTTGGCACAATGCAGTCAGACAAGTACCGTTCTCCTGGCAACCGCAAAACCCAGACTCGTCCATCAGATTGCCAAATGGAGAAGTGAGATTCGTCACTCCAGAGAACGTGTCTCCACTGCTCTAAAATCCAGTGGCGGCGTGCTTTACACCACTGCATCCGACGCTTTGCATTGCACTTGGTGATGTATGGCTTAGATGCAGCTGCTCGGCCATGGAAACCCATTCCATGAAGCTCTCTGCGCACTGTTCTTGAGCTAATCTGAAGGCCACATGAAGTTTGGAAGTCTGTGGCGATTGACTCTGCAGAAAGTTGGTGACCTCTTCGCACTATGCGCCTCAGCATCCGCTGACCCCGCTCCGTCAGTTTACGTGGCCTACCACTTCGTGGCTGAGTTGCTGTCGTTCCCAAACACTTCCACGTTCTTATAATACAGCTGACAGGTGACTGTGGAATATTTAGGAGCGAGGAAATTTCACGACTGGATTTGTTGCACAGGTGGCATCCTATCACAGTTCCACGCTGGAATTCACTGAGCTCCTGAGAGCGACCCATTCTTTCACAAATGTTTGTAAAAACAGTCTGCATGCCTAGGTGCTTGATTTTATACACCTGTGGCCATGGAAGTGATTGGAACACCTGATTCTGATTACATTTGGCAATATAGTGTATGTTCCGGGCCAGTTTCTATACAACATGATACTGTAGGACTACACATCTAATATATCTAATATATATATATATATACTTACTAACACGGCCTATCTAATCTACATTATGGACCATATTACATAGTTGCTGCTAACTTAACCAGAGCCGTTGTAAACTTCCCAGAGCCATTATAGCCTATGGAGGTTTTAAGTTTACAACGGCTCTGGTTAAGTTAGCAGCAACATTTATACATATATACACATTATAATATTGTTTGATGTGATATAACTAATATTTGAACACTACAACATTGCTTTGTATCACAGATCATGAAAATGCAACATTACCACAAAACAAGACAATTTACCCAAACGACAAAATGGTAAATGACAGGGCTCAGCAACCTCGGCCATCCAGATTGTATCTCCAGCCTAACGAGTGGCAGAGCATCATGGGGGATGTAGTTCCAAAACATCTGGAGGGTCGAGGTTGCTGAGCCCTGGTATATAATGCCACATCACAAGCGTCTCTACCTCGTAACACATTCCTCAGTCTGTATAATAATAATTACAGGACGTGTACGCGTCTCTAAACACGTCAGACACCGGTGGATTTATCTCCGTTACACGAAACACTGCAGCCCCGTGCGGCACGATCTGGATCTCCACCATTTTTACAGCCCCGATGCGGTTTATGCGCTTTAAGAGGCGCTGTGCGTCTTTATGGTTTTATAAGTATCACCGGAGACCTGGCTCGGTGCTCCACTGGACGAATCCCAGCAGTAAAACAGAACTTTATAAGGTGTGAGTGGCATTAAAGGCCCGTCGAATGAGCTCGCAAAACAACGAAGGGCAAACGACCAATGGCCCTGCCAAATGACCACATCGTGCAGGACCAGGGGGAGGAAAGCCAGCGTAATATATCCATCATACAACAACATTTCATCCACCTGGATCGATAAATACCAGCAGGTGTTGGAAACGTTGCTATAGTTTGTAGAGATACATTGGGATTCCCCTCAGGGCGGTCAGGATCTCCTTCTTTCCATTGATACATCATGGCAGGGATCTACAGATTAGAACAGGACCGCACACTAATAGGGTGTGTTGGGATGTCCTGACATTTAATAATGGGGGTTATCCTCTCTGTCCCCCATGCCTATCCCTCTAGACCAGGCGTGAGCATCCGTGGGCCTCCAGGTGTTTTGGAACTACATCTCCCATGATGCTTAGCCACTCATCAGACCAACAGAGTCTCGTGGGAAATGTAATTCCAGGACATCTGGCAAGTCAAGGTTGATGACCCTTACTCTAGACCAGGGATCTCAAACTCAAGTCCAGCAGGTGTTTCTCAATTTCAACTCCCATGATTCTCTGGGCATCTGTTGCATTCAAAGAATTCTGGGAATTGTAGGCTACCAACCTCTGGGTGGGGCCAGATTTTGAGAACCCCGCTTCATACCTTCACCGTTTGGATGCCCTGGTTTGAGATAAGAAGCGTGAACAGTAGCTGCGTCCGTGCATACATCTGATTATCGCCGAGCGCAACGTTTATATTCTGTGCCTCATTTTTAAGCTAATATTTTGATATTTTGGCTGGAAATGTTACAAAAATGTCACAATCCACGTTTCTCTCGTGTTTCCCGCACGCAAACAATGGAGGGAGGAACGTGCTGCCAGTACCTTGTTGGGTTTGACAGCTCTCTGCAAGTTCTCGATCCATTTGTCCCTCTCTGCGGCCGATCGGCAAGCGAAGCACTTGGTACCCGATGCCGTGGTCACCTGCCGGGAGGAAAAAAGGGGCGGGATTAGAGACTACATAGAGATTTCAGGGAAGGGGATTATTAGGTGAGTGACGCTTTGCAGCTGCTGGTTTTAGGAGGAAAACGCCAATTATTGGAACAGACCCATTTTTTATTTCCAAAAACTAAATCTGAAGCCCAAGATGGGAAGCTGTGGCACGTCAAATCATAATACCGTCTGTATCGCACACACTTTCTATCAGGATTCACTTAGTTATATACATATATTCTAATGATTATATCATGTTATTGTTTATTTTTTAGGTTACAAATTGTGTCGTGCGATTAGTTTATCCGCCACGTCAGGGATCTCAATCTCCAGCCCCCCCAGATATCGCTGATCGCCAGCTCCCATGTCACTCTGACCATCTGTCGCTTTGAAAGCATTCTGGGAATTGTAGGCAATCAACATCTGGGGGGAGGGGGCAGAGTTTGAGATCCCTGCTCTAGAGAAAAGGGTGCTGGGGCGACCCCCTCCCCGTCCCGCTTGTATGCAAAGTGGCAGCAGTGGATTAACGAACATGTGCAAAACAAATAAAATCAGATGTTAAATTAATATACTTACCTTTAAAAACCCTTTTTTTTAGCTGCAAATCCCCAGTATCTGCAGTGATGTGTAAAGAGACCAAGAAGTGGCTGAGACCGCCTCAGCCAATCCTAATCCTACCACTGTTTAAAGAGGAAATGGTCACAGTATTGCTATGACTGCAGCGAGTGTTTAAAGGACATGGATTCAGCTCTCATACATATATATACACAGACGCGTTTCGCTCGCTCATCTCACTACTTCCTATAGGCCAGGAGCAAAAATAATGCGGAAGAGCCCACGCGTTGACCCTCGCTGCCCAGCTCAGTAGGGGTTAACCCGTGGCAATACACCTAGCAAAGGATTTAGCCCGGGAAAAGGGGGAGGGGCCAGTTTAGGGAAGGCGCTTAACTTAAGGAAAGTAACTTAGGGCTCCTAGGCTAAGTAGCTAGAGGGGCAGACACGGCAGAAGACGCCCACCCACCCGCCCCTAATTTAAAGCAGGTTCGGTGATGTCGAAGACTTGGGTAGGGGTTGTCGTGGTGTCTTACCCCCTCATCACAGCGGGGGTAGGAGACGGTGCTGGTTAAGAGTCAGGTTTAACAGTTAAATAGTTAATTATTGTGTTCAGGATTGATATTGTTTATCTTTATAGATATGTATGTATTAATACAACAGCACTGTTGTTGTTTACATGGGGTTATACTGTGACCTGCAAATAAATATCCAAGATATGAAATAAACAAAAGTGTGGGTGTGAATTTATTGGGCTGTGTGACAAAGCAGCAGTGGGCACCTCCTGGTGGAATGAAGCAGTGATACGTTATAGGGGCTTTTTTGTGCATATAGTGGTCTTTATTGGTAGCCTATGATGTTCAGTGCCCCTGAGTGCCAATAAGGAGCTGCGCTCATCCCTGAAGCCCGTCTATCCCAGAACCAGCGCATGGACTTTCCCTACAGGCCTAACAGTGTGGAATGGAGAGCGAGCGCACACTGTATTCTAGCACACGCTCCACTGCGCTTTCAGATGGTTTTAAAGCAGGGGTAGAGCAGTACAAAAACACAGTCCCCTCACACTATTTTTGTAGAGGGAGCTCAGCCATTTGTTTCATTGTTAATGCGCAATAAATATACATTATTTGTTGTGATTCTCCTAATATTTATTATTATTATATAATTTAATATTCACATTTAAGTGCATTGTTGGATAAGAGCGTTTTGGCATTGGTTAGATGGGGGGAGGTGTCTTAGTGGGTTCCCACACTCCTTTTTTTTCCAGGGCCTGATCCCGGTTTCGCAGGTTATATATTGATGGTTGTATCTTGCAGATCTTCGTGGAAATATAAAGGTCAGAAGACGCCATGACAGTACCGTCTCTGTACCATAGCACATTGATGATAATTATTACTCCCACACGGGGATAAGGTATCTGTCTGCCTGCCCGTTCCCATCAGCCTGACATATTAGCATCTTTCCGGGGGTGACAGCGCTGCGATCGGTCTGTAATAAGACGGGAGACGCTCTGTTAGAAATGATCACCTCAAAACAGAACTCCTGTCCAAGGATGCTGCTGTGTACAGGCTTCACCACCGAATCCTCGTCTAGATTCAAGTCCAGAGCCTCAGCGGCACTGCTAGGACTAAGCAGAGACTCGTGGGAGTGCGACTCCTTAAATGCCTGCATGAGACGTGCCCTGAGAAGGACAGAAAATGCGGGAGACAGAGAGACCCTGAGCATCCATACTGATTACCATAGAGAGGGACAGACTGAGAGGTGCTCGATGCCTGAAGCTTGACAGTCGCATGGTGCAGAGGAATTTGAAGCGACAACGTGGTGCGGCTCATGGGCAGGGTGGGAAGGGACGTGAAACTGGAAAAGCCGACGGGAAAAGACATGGACATATGGATGAGGTAGGCGACAGATTGTTCTGAGAGGTGGTTATGGTGTAGGACAGCGCTGGGTGGTGCGTGGAGACATCATTGAGGTTAGGATTAAAGTTGAGCGAAGTGAAAGGGGTTTGGGAGAAAGAGGATTACATTGTGGTCCGAAGACCTGGGTGGGTCTTAAGTCATACCGTAAGAATGTCACTGGAAATGAGGTGCCTGCCTGATGGTCAATGGAAAATAAGAAGCCAATAAAGAGCAGATGATAAAGAATGTCTGGTAAAACCATAAATAACAGGGTAGGAAATCAGATTGTGAAATGTGGAAGATGCTGGAGAGCAGGAGACACAAAGTATCAGCGGGAGAACGTGCCCACCAGATAGCTGACAGTGGACATCACCAACAGCAAGTGAATCGCAAGAGGCAACTGACGAGGGAAAGAGAAATGCTCAAAGATAAAGCCCGGAAATGAGGACACAGAGTGAGGTCCACGCTCACCGGATCATTGATACATGGAGGATACAATCATGGGGTGAAGGACATGCAATCCAGACACTACAACATGAGGCGAGGCTAGCGGTGGCTAGAAGACACACATGTGTAGACGGGAGACGGTCTCACCTGTCATGGTCTGCACTTCGAAATCGTGGGAGGATTTGCCTGAAGCTGCTGGTCCTGTCCAGTTTGGGCTGACTCTTTGTCCTCTTTATGGAGCTCTTCAGACGACGGCTCAGGAAACCCTGCTGCGTGCAGGACACGAAAAAGACGAGCATAGTAAGAGGGGAAAAATAACTAGTGAACAAAGAAATGCTAAATGATCCATCGTGAATTACGTTACTCACCGACGGTCTGAAGGGCGCAGCGGGAGGGGCATCCATGCTCGGCTGCTTCCCCCCTGGGACGCTTTTCCTCCGGGAACGGGCAATGTGATAATCTGTGAGGTGCAAAGGACGGACAGTCCGTTAGTCAGACAGGGAGGGACATTATGGAGGGCATAGAGGGACAGAGACGTCATCATCTACGTCAGGGGTCAGCAACCATGGCCGTCCAGATGTTTTTGAACTACATTTAACATGAGGCTCAGCCAACCTGATGAGAAGCTGAGCATCATGGGAGATGTAGTTCCAAAACATATGGAGGGCCAAACTTGTTGACCCCTGCTCTGTGTGTACTGAAACTACATCCACATGGCAGCGCCTATCACAAAATAACAATATTATCTCAACTTTACCATTCTTCCAAATGTGAATAATTATACTGTGACGCCATGTAACACCCTGTGACATCCTGTGACGTCCTGTAACACCCTGTGACGTCCTGTAACATCCTGTGACACCCTGTGATGTCCTGTAACACCCTGTGACACCCTGTGATGTCCTGTAACACCCTGTGACGTCCTGTAACACCCTGTAATACCCTGTGACGTCCTGTAACACCCTGTGATGTCCTGTGACACCCTGTGATGTCCTGTGACACCCTGTGACGTCCTGTGACACCCTGTGATGTCCTGTGACACCCTGTGACGTCCTGTGACACCCTGTGATGTCCTGTGACACCCTGTGACGTCCTGTGATGCCCTGTAACACCCTGTGAAGTCCTGTGATGTCCTGTAACACCCTGTGAAGTCCTGTGATGTCCTGTAACACCCTGTGACGTCCTGTGACACCCTGTGATGTCCTGTGAAGCCTTGTAACACCCCGTGATGTCCTGTGACACCCTGTAACATCCTGTGGCACCCTGTAACACCCTGTGACGCCCTGAACACCCTGTGATGCCTGTGACACCCTGTGACGCCCTGTAACACCATGTGACACCCTGAAACACCCTGTAACACCCTGTGACGCCCTCTAACACCCTGTGACGCCCTGTAACACCCTGTGACGCACATAGTGTCCATTGCATAGGTGTTATCTTCTCTACTTTGTTTTCAATTGGTGTTTTACATATTGCATTGCAATCGCATCATTCCAGTAACATGTGACCTCGGGGCTGGTTTTTCCGTTGTATTACAGACAGTATGACATCACATTAAATACACCCATCACTGTTGCACATATGCCAGTGCTTGGCAAAAGGTTTCTGTACAATTTGGGTTAAAACAAGGTCAGTTTGGGTCCTGTGAATGATGGGCAACAACACTAGCGGCCTGCCCCGCAGCGAGTCCTCACGCAGGTCTTACAAGGTTTAGTTGGATGGGCCATTAGAGAAGACTTTAACACATGTAAACCAGACGCCGTCACCCAGAAAGGACGGCCAGAGCTGAAATGCCCAGGAAGTCCTCTCTGCACGAGAAATACGGCAACCCCCAACAATGGTTTTGGCCTGGTAAGGCCTCGTCAGGAGTGTATGACCGACATCCCTCTAGGCACCTCGAGCAAGGGGTCCATGACCGGATTACCTTGTATACTTATAGTGAGCAACAACATGAGGCCAGATCACAACCTGGAGGCAAAGCTCGAGCCGTACAGCATCAAAGCTTGAGCGAGGTGCTTAGTTTTAGCTTGTCCTAGTCCTTCCAAGACGTAGGCTCTACTTGCGTCTCGGATGTAGCGTCAGGTTGCTGTACATTAACGTCTCCTATACTTTGTGCTAACGTGGCCCCTGCAGATGGAGAACAAGCTACTCCAAGCAGCTCGTCCTTTAACCTCACCTGATGTTATTCTGAAAAGACACACATACAGAGTTATTCAAAGAGATCCGAATTGTGGCCATTCGTCTGCGATGTCGGCTTTTTCCAGCGGCTGCTCTGCGCTGTGATCGGCTCCTGCTCGGGTTTCTCTGTCGTGTTCGGGGTTAATCCAGATATTTTTGCAGGTTTCGGTGAGCGTTCGCCGAGTTTTGTGGTGAGTGTTCATCGAGTTTGTGGCGGCTTTTCCCTGCATTACGGCGGCCCTGTGGTGCTTGCTGAATACACCGCAGGGTAGCCGAAATGGGATCGCCGAATCGCACCGAATTGAAGAGAACGAAAAGTCACCGAACGTGCGGTGACTTTTCGATACTCTTTGAATAACCCTGATAGACCTAAACCCACCAAAAAATCCCATACTCACCTTAGATCCCTCAGCGCAGAGAGTGGCGCGATCCACCACTTAATCGCTCTGCAGGCAGAGGAACATCTGTGGACCTCACTCGTGCGAGCTTAGCACCGCCAGGGTTATCATGAGCTGCTGAGAAAGTGACTCGGTCACAACACTGGCGTTAAAGGCGAGACACAAACGGAACAGGTTTTCCGTTTGCATCTTGCCTGTAACATTAAAGTTGTGATCTGGCGCAAGGTTTGTGAGGCTCCTAAGGGCAACAGCATTACTGGTCTCCTCTAGGTCTGACACAACTTAACCAGGGAATCAGTATTTATTATAAATGTTAAGCGCAAATGCACATTATAGGCCCCAAAAAAATCACAACTATAAAACTTACTAATTCAATAATTGTGTCCAAAAAATGAAATTTGTCACAACTCCCCGCCTGGTGATTAACACCAACATCATGTCAAGATAGGTCAATACCCAAAGAAGCAAATTCTTTTTCTGGTTGCTGATCACGTGACTTGCTGGTGTTGGTTATTTGTAGACTGGCTGTCGAGGCCTGTGACGGCACGACGGTCACTCACACGAACAGGAGCATGCAATGGCTCACATACTGACTTCAATGGGATCAAACAAACGTGAGTGCAGTGCGTGGAGCTACAATGGCTAGATAAACAAACAGTGGCTCCCAACCCTGCTCCTCAGGACCCCCTAACAGGCCGGGTTTTAAGGGTTGCCTTAGGGAAATGCAGACTGAATCCTGCAATCACTCAGCAGTAAATCCTATCACCTGTGATGTGCTTCACATATCCTGCAAACCTGACCTGTTGGGGGGACCTGAGGACTGAGGTTGGGAACCACTGTCTTAAGAGGTTATTCACAAAGCGCTGGTGTTTACCGATGTTGCAAACAGTGTTGAAGATCACGGTTGTTGCAACTACGGTGAACATTGCTTATCCAGAGTCGGAGAATGTATCACCGGCCTACGAAACATCGCTGAACAACAGTACCACCATTTTTGTTCCGTAAAATTAGTAACTTTGGCAGTCTCTATCTACCTTTGCTTTACTGGTGTTGATAACACTGGAGGAACTGCGTGGCCGATTTTAAAGCCGTGATCTCCATGGACCTCCCATATAAAATATGGTGAAACCAACACTGGGACAACAACAACAACCGAAACGCCGGCGGTGAATCTACACTAAACTACGGCGGTAGAAAGTACGGTGAAGGAAACAATGGCAAACCCAATGAAACCAATGCTGAGAAATAAGTTGAGCAACTTCGGCAGATCTTACAGTGGAAGGAGCGATGAAACGTAGACTGAACTATGGTGGAAGTTCCCTAAATAGTGGATTGACCGTAATCTTGCAGTTCTTACGGCACCATGGCTCAAACCGAAGTTAAATCACCATTCTTTAACCAGCCTTGATTATTTGACTTATAAGACAACACCCTATTCAAAATCCACACCCGCGTACGTCTGCGTTCCAAGATGGTGCACTCTTATAATCCAGACAGTGGGGAGACCTCAGCTTCCGGGGGCCCCGACACATCTCTGTATCCTTATAAGCACCCGTGTTAAGGCCTGTGGTCACATAGGATTACATAGGTTTTTTTTTTTAAATAATTAACCCTCTATGGGTCAGAGAGAAGCGAGCAGAGCTCTGCAGGCCGCTGGCTGTTGCTAAATACACCATTTGACATGTTGTGTCCCCTCCTTTATAGCGCTGGTACTGTACGTTCATATGGGTACACACAGAGACACACACACAGCTGTATATAAAACACACAGAGCTCTGTGCAAACGCCCACACAGACACATTGAAATGCGACGGCTCACAGCAGTGAAATCATTCTATACAAGTATATAATCCACCCACACACAGCCGTGCAGCAATCGGCACATACAGGTACCGTATATTACATACAAGCACACAGGTATACATATATAAGCAAGGCATAACAGCAGGCCACGGGGGACGACGACATATGTGTACACAGAGCCATCTGATGTCCTAACGAGAGCCAAGATACATGTATATATCACATGCTGTCATGTCACACACTACTGTGAATCACCCAGGTACAGCCACCACCGTGCACACTAATACTGGTGTATGCCCGAGGGGTATTAATCCCCCCACGTCCACACACACAGATCCAGCATTTCGGATGTGAGATATACATAGTGATGTGTGACTAATGGGGCATTGGGTGGGTTATGTAACAATCTGTGTGTGCCGCGAGCTTCCATATGGCTTTCCGGTGTTATAATATGCTATACCATCCACACACATATACAGGCGCATACGTTCATCTCGTCTGGAGGATACAGATCTGCAAGAGGCACAGGGATCTCGCAGAAATGCTGCACACAGTGAATATATAGAAATGTGCAAACATAATATATATATATATCAATATGACAAACACAGCAATGTATCCGCATTATATGATTTCTATGTGAAATGTATCCATATACAACCACAGATATAGACATTGAAGGTGTATATAGGGTACACTACATGTACAGATCTGGGTACGCAGCCACAGTTTCTTGTCTAGATACATATATACGAAGGTGGATCCATACACAGGTACACACAACAGCAATAAGTAGGCTAATCTGTGCACACACGCACAGCCGGCACAATCGCGCACACCAGTGTACACTCACTAAAGCACACAGGTATAAACTGGGACCGAAGCCGCCTTCCTCCTCACCTCAAGACCCCGCGGATCTTTCACTCTCCATCAGGCTTCATATTCAAGACCTTTGGTCGGCCCCGAGCTGCGAAGGGTTAACCCCGGATACAGAGAGCGAGCTCTGGGGGGTGTTGAAACAAAAAGACGGACTTGTGCAGGTGGGTGAGCGTACAAGAGGGTGTACGGGGAGCGTCGTGCGGGATGTAGGACCCGTGCGGATAACGTGCAGCGGTGTGCGTTCCAGGGATGCTGCGGCGAGGCAGGAAAGGGAGAGATCTGGGGTTCTAGGTACCCGGTAGCAGTCGTGCAGAGCAGCATGAGAAGGGCGTACAGAGCTCGGGGCGTGCGGGATGCAAAGTGCAAGAGTATTGGATGTCAATTCAGGGCAGCGTGCAGGGTTGCAGTGCAGTGTGCAGGGTTGCAGTGCAGCATGTGCCCAGCAGTGCAAGACGTCAAGCGCGGAACTTGCGACGTGGTAGCAGCAGGACGTGCGGTGCAGACGGAGGACGAGGGATGCAGTGCCGGGAGTGCGCGGCGTAGGTTACGGCAGGGTGTGCAGGGTAAGAGGCCTCCACGTTACCCAGCTCCCAGGACCAGCGCGCGCTGCATCCTTCCGTATTCACAGGGATGTCACTGTGAGCGTGGTAACCAGGCAACTGAGCGCACGCCCCCTCCTATCACAGGGACACGCACGGGGGGACCGCTTAACTACTTCGCAGACAGGGAGAGAGAGCCAGGGAGAAGGCGATGGACAGGGAAGACAGGAAAGGGGGAAAAAGAAAACGTAGAACGGACAGATGGACGACGAGCGCCGCAGACAGACGGGAAAAAGGGTCACCAAAGCAAACTGGAAGGAAATCAGATGCAGGTGGAATGAGGGAGCAGTGCTGGAGGGATGGAGGCCCCAGCGAGGAGAGGGAAATGGCAAAGAAAAGCGAAGGGGAAAGCTTAGAAAAGAGAAGGATGGATAGAATGGAAATGGAAAAAACAGAGAGAAATAAAGAAGGAAAAAGCAGAGATTTGGAGAGAGGGAGAGAGTTGAGCCGAGCGAGCAACCCTCTCTGTTACTAAGCAACTGTGCGCGTACCCTATCCTATCACAGAGAGACCTCTTAACTCCTTCCCAGACGCAGAGCGAGAGGGAGAGAGCGATGGAGAGATAAGGAGGATGGAGGAGAGAGAAGGACCGGGAGAAGGAAGAAGAGAGGAAGAAGAAGAAGACAGAGAGATGAAAAGATGCTGAGAGGGGGGGTTGGGGGGAAGAGGGGAAAGGAATGGAGGGGGAAAAAGAAAAAAAAGACAGAGAGGGTGAAGAAAAAGGAGAGGAGAAAAGGGGAGGAAGCGGAAAAGACAGAATGTGGAAGAAGGCGAGAAAGAAAAGAGAGAGGGAGGGTACAGAGTATTACATCATCCCATTATCTCACCGTTACCTTATACAGAATGTCACTGGCTGCTACCCCACTGTGTCACCAGATATTATCACACTCACTGCATTATTATACACTGTGTCACCAGATATTATCACACTCACTGCATTATTATACACTGTGTCACCAGATATTATCACACTCACTGCATTATTACACACTGTGTCACCAGATATTATCACACTCACTGCATTATTATACACTGTGTCACCAGATATTATCACACTCACTGCATTATTATACACTGTGTCACCAGATATTATCACACTCACTGCATTATTATACACTGTGTCACCAGATATTATCACACACACTGCATTATTATACACTGTGTCACCAGATATTATCACACTCACTGCATTATTATACACTGTGTCACCAGATATTATCACACACACTGCATTATTATACACTGTCACCAGATATTATCACACACACTGCATTATTATACACTGTGTCACCAGATATTATCACACACACTGCAATATTATACACTGTGTCACCAGATATTATCACACACACTGCATTATTATACATTGTGTCACCAGATATTATTACACTCACTGCATTATTATACATTGTGTCACCAGATATTATCACACACACTGCATTATTATACACTGTGCCACCAGATATTATCACACTCACTGCATTATTATACACTGTGTCATTACATATCACACACACTGCATTATTATACACTGTGCCACCAGATATTATCACACTCACTGCATTATTATACACTGTCACCAGATATTATCACACACACTGCATTATTATACACTGTGTCACCAGATATTATCACACACACTGCATTATTATACAATGTGTCACCAGATATTATCACACTCACTGCATTATTATACACTGTGTCACCAGATATTATCACACACACTGCATTATTATACACTGTGTCACCAGATATTATCACACACACTGCAATATTATACACTGTGTCACCAGATATTATCACACACACTGCATTATTATACACTGTGTCACCAGATATTATCACACTCACTGCATTATTATACACTGTGTCACCAGATATTATCACACACACTGCATTATTATACACTGTTTCATCAAATATTATCACAACCACTGCATTATTATACACTGTGTCACCGCATATTATCACACACACTGCAATATTATACACTGTGTCACCAGATATTATCACACACACTGCATTATTATACACTGTGTCACCAGATATTATCACACACACTGCATTATTATACACTGTGTCACCAGATATTATCACACTCACTGCATTATTATACACTGTGTCACCAGATATTATCACACACACTGCATTATTATACACTGTGTCACCACATATTATCACACTGCATTATTATACACTGTGTCACCACATATTATCACACACTGCATTATTATACACTGTGTCACCACATATTATCACACACTGCATTATTATACACTGTGTCACCACATATTATCACACACTGCATTATTATACACTGTGTCACCACATATAATCACACTCACTGCATTATTATACACTGTATCACCACATAATCACACTCACTGCATTATTATACACTGTGTCCCCACATATTATCACACACTGCATTATTATACACTGTGTCACCACATTATTATTATTCTTTATTTATAAAGCCAGCATATTCCGCAGCGCTGTACAATAGGCACAGTATAGACGGGTTACAATACACTGAACAACATTTGACAAACAGTACAAGAGGGGATGAGGCCCTATTCCCGTAGGAACTCACAATCTATTATCATACTCACTGCATTATTATACACGGTGTCACCACATATTATCACACACTGCATTATTATACACGGTGTCACCACATATTATCACACACTGCATTATTATACACTGTGTCACCACATAGAATCACACTCACTGCATTATTATACACTGTGTCACCACATATAATCACACTCACTGCATTATTATATACTGTGTCACCACATATAATCACACTCACTGCATTATTATACACTGTATCACCACATAATCACACTCACTGCATTATTATACACTGTGTCACCACATATAATCACACTCACTGCATTATTATACACTGTATCACTGCATTATTATACACTGTCACCAAATGTTAGAATCATAACTGCATTATTATACACTGTGTCACCAGATATTACCATACTCACTGCATTATTATACACTGTATCACTGGATATTATAATACATTTCACCACCGGATATTATCACACTCCCTGCATCACTGAACAGTATATTACACTGTATCACTGACAACTATCACACACTTTTAGAAATTTAGAAATATTCTCTAACACTGTATTATCGTATATTATTACACTCATTGTATCACTGTACAATATTACACACTATATCATCAGCTATTATCACACTCACTGAAACATTATTATATAATCTATCACTGCTTATTATATTAGTACACAATTTATTATTATCACATTCACTGCATCACTGTATTATTATTCACTGTATCATTGGATATTATTATTATACACTGGATTACGAGATATCATCATGCTCATTCCACATTGTATCCATGGTTATTAAAACACATTGAACCAGCAAATATTATCACACTGATCACATCACTGGGCCTTATCATATATTGAATCACAGCTTAATATTATATTGTGTTTCAATGGTTATTATTACACACTGTATCATCATATCTCTTCAAATTCCCTGCATATGGTAGTGCATAATTATACTCTGTGTTACTGATTATAACACGCTATCATTGGTTATTATTGCACACTGTACCATATGTATACTGTATCATCAGATATTATATCGCTGTGCATTATAATACACTATATCACAAGATATTAACATACTCATTGTCACTGGACATTATTATACATTGTATCACTGGTTGTTATTATTATACAATATATCACCAGATATTATTCACACACACTGCGTCATAGCAAATTATTATACACTGTAACATTGGTTATTATTACAACTGTATTGACAAATATTATCACAATCACTGCATCACTGAACAGTATGATACATGGTATCACAAGATATCACCACACTAAATCACGGTGTTATATTATACATTGCAAGTTCAACACCAGATAGTATCGCACTTGTGAAATCATTGTGCATTATTATTCACTATATCACCAGATATGTTCACGCTCACAGCTTAGGTATATTTTAATATACACTACAATGCTGGCACAATTCCAATTCTCACATTTTATGACTTCTGAGATATTATGACATATATATATATATATATATATATATATATGGCACAGGGCGCGTTCTCACGTTTACTGTATCACTGCTAGACGGTCACACGAATAGAATCATTAAATATTATTACACTGAAAAGATAATTTAATGTAACATAGGATTTCTTTCAGACACAATTAAATCAATCCCCAAACCAGGCATACAGTAAGAATTCGAAAGGTCATATGGCATTATATGACCCGCTGGATGTTACAGAACAAATGATAACACTGGGAATTAAAATACAGTATACACAATACAATTAGATGTTACTGAATAAATAACCCTGGACAACACAATATATTGATGATTGTTAACACTTTAGGCTGGGGGGTCAGACTAGCGCATTTTTAACGTGCGTTTAAGCGCACTTAATCACGGCCGCAGTAGCAGCAAAAGACGCGCAATGACGGCCAATATACGAAGTACGGCCAGATGAAAGTTCGGCCGCGCAACGCAAGTGCAAAATGAATGCATTTTTTCGAGAAAGCAGAACCGCTAGTACTGACGTACAGAGTGCGCTGCTGCGGCATAGCGGCGTGTGTGCGTGATTAGGAGACGTCAGACGCTGCTAATGTCCAGCCAACATAACGTCCAGACGCAAAAAGTGTTTTATTGACGATCCGTAAAAAATCACGCACGAAAATGCGCGTCGTATGACGGTTTTCGCGCATTCCGTGAAAAAATACGGCAATGCATTCGGACGCACTTTTTGACGGTCGCTGCGAATAATGCGTTCATTTCACCCTAGCCTTAGGCTAAGGTCAGACTAACGCAGTATTAACGTGCGTTTTGCCGCACTAAATCACGGCCGTGCTAGCAGCAAATTACGTCCAATGACGGGCAGCATACGAAGAACGGCCGCACAAAAGTGTGGCGGCGCAACGCAAATGGCAAACGCACGCATTTTTTTGAGAACGTCAAACCGCTAGTACTGACGTACAGAGTGCGCTGCGTCCGCTAGCGGCGTGTGTGCGTGATTAGGAGACGTCAGACGCTGCTAATGTCCGGCCAACATAACGTCCAGATGCAAAAAGTGTTTTATTGACGATCCGTAAAAAATCACGCACGAAAATGCGCATCGTATGACAGCTATCGCGTATTCCGTGAAAAAATGTGTCCATTCGTTCGAACGCACTTTTTCACGGACAGCGCGAAAAATGCGTTAGTCTGACCCTAGCCTTAACTTGCACTGCAAATTGTCATATATTCTGTTTCACTGACTGGTATCAAAGAAATTGCGACAAACACATCATCAAATACCCTAGAACATCAGATAATGCTATATAAACTCTTATTTTATGCGCCATATGGATTGGCCACTTTTATGAATTGTTGTATATAGCACGAATTTTGATTGTTTTATTTGTGCTGGTTTTATCCTTTTAGGCAGCATTTGCAATAAGTGATTTGATAATCACTGTGCACTTTATTCTGCTTTATTTAGAAGTTGAATGAGGTCGCGACTGCACATTTACACATACAGGGTTATTCAGAGAGCACCGAAATGTTGCAGACAATTTGGTGCTCTCTCGTTCCCCGCACTTTGGGGAATCAAATTTCCCGACCCTGCAGTGAACTCAGCATTCAGGGTCCCCGAAGTGCAGGGGACGTACCCAAAAATCCGCCGCAAAACCGCAGAAAACCCGAACAAAAGCTGAACATCCACCAGAAAATGCATCTGATACGATCTTAAGTAGTGGATCACTCGAACCGCTGCAAAAAACACACCGAACAAGTCTGGAAAAAGCCAACGACCTGCAGCACACAGCACCAGAAAAAGCAGACAAGCCGACCAACGGGGTAAAAAAAAACAAACAAAAACAAAACAATTGAAAGTGTCAATTGAAACGCTATTTGCAAAAAACCTACTGGACGAAAATGTCTGGAATTAACATATAAGATCCAATGAACGATAATAAAAAGGTCTGTTACAGAAAAATAAAAAAACACACTTAAAAAAATGGAAAAAATATTTTGCCCAAAAAAATTCCGAAAAATTCCTAAAAGATTCTAAAAAAAAAACAATAAAAAAAGAAACTTTTACTGTAGAATAAAATAATAAACTGTTTATTAAAAATGGGAGTATTTTTAACATTGAAGCCTGAATAAACCTGCTGAAAACACCGAACAGCAGGGCTCTTCGGCAACTTATCACTGCTGTTTGTTGTTCTCGGAATAGATTAACCATTGCTTCTCTATGGGGTATTTCATTGGCGTCGAACAGCACTGTATTTGCAGGCAATTTGCCAAAATATGTCTAACTGCCTGCTCTCTGAATAGAAGAATGGCCCCGAACTGTCACCGTACGGGGAAATTCACTGTTCGGTGCTTGATCGTCTCTCTCTGAATAACCCTGATAGTTATATAAAGTAGTATAATGGGCAGTTCCCGTGGGGGAAGAAAAGGGGAAGTACTATTACTATTATTCATTTATTTATACTGCACCAACATATTCTGCAGCGCAGTACAGGGTTACAGTAATTGCACAGTAACAATGCATTCCTAGACATAAGGTAGAGAGGACTATGACTATTAAAGGAAGTTTACGCCAGCACCAGCGTGCAGTCGTACGTCATTTTGACAGTAACTTTTCATTCAGTCTTAGGCTAGGGTCAGACTAACGCATTTTTCGCGTTGTCCGTGAAAAAGTGCATTCGAACGAATGGACGTATTTTTTCACGGAATACGCGATAGCGGTCATACGATGCGCATTTTCATCCGTGATTTTGTACGGATCATCAATAAAACCGTTTTTGTGTCTGGACGTTATGTTGGCCGGACATTAGCATCGTCTGACGTCTCCTAATCACACACACGCCGCTATGCGAACGCAGCGCACTCAGTACGTCAGTACTAGCGGTTTGACGTTCTCGAAAAAATGCGTTCGTTTGCCACTTGCGTTGCGCGGCCGCTCTTCGTATGCTGCCCGGCATTGGACGTAGTTTGCTGCTAGCACGGCCGTGATTAAGTGCGGCTAAACGCACGTTAATACTGCGCTCGTCTGACCCTAGCCTAAAATACCATTTTGTTTTAGTCATATATTCTAGTCATCTGAATTTTAGTTTTAGGCTAGGGTCAGACTGAGGCAGTGCGAACGCGCGTGCAGGCGCACTTAATCACGGCCGCACTAGCAGCAGATGCCGGGCAATGACGGCCAATATACGAAGTACGGTCGCACGAAAGTCCGGCTGCGCAACGCAAGTGGAAAATGAACGCATTTTTTCGAGAACGTAAAACCGCTAGTACAGACGTACAGAGTGCGCTGCGTCCACTAGCGGTGTGTGTGCGTGATTTGGAGACGTCAGACGCTACTAATGTCCAGCCTATATAACGTCCAGATGCACAAAGTGTTTTATTGATGATCCGTACAAAATCACGAACGAAAAATGCGCATAGTATGACCGCTATCGCGTATTCCGTGAAAAAATGCGTCCATTCGTTCGAACGCACTTTTTCACAGACAACGTGAAAATGCGTTCGTCTGACCCTAGCCTTAGTCGACTAAATGTTCTGCATTATTTGAGCATTTCTCTAGAATTCCCGCGCTCATTATTTCCTCCTGGAGTAACATCTTATCTGAACATAGGAAATTCATCATTTCTCTCTTACATGAGATGAGTTCTGATTGGTTCTCCTCCCAAATAGCCCCTCCCTAACATTTTAGTCTAGTTTTTATTAGTCGACTGAACTGTCATTGGGTTTTGTTTATAGTTTTAACCAAAACATACAGGGTTATTCAAAGAGAATCAAAAAGTCACCGCACGTTCAGTGACTTTTCGTTCTCTTCAATTCGGTGCGATTTGGCGATCCCATTTCGGCGACCCTGCGATGTATTCAGCAAGCACCACAGGGCCGCCGTAATGCAGGGAAAAGCCGCTGCTAAAACGAGGGCGAACGCACACCAAAACCCGCAAAAACATCTGAATTAACCCGCCGAAGACGCCAGAGAAACCCGAGCAGGAGCCGATCACAGCGCAGAGCAGAGCAACCGCCGGAAAAACCCGACACCGCAGACGAAGGAGGTGAAGAAAAAAAAAAGAACAGTTTGCATGAATGTTTGAAAAGTGAAACGCTGTTTGTAAACTACTGAGCGAAAATGTCTGAAATTTACATATAAAATCCAATGAATGATAATAAAAAAGGGCTGTTACAGAATAAAGAAAAAACGATTTAAAAAAAGAAAAAAAATGTTTCCCAAAAAATGCCTAAAAGGTCTTAAAAAATCTATAAATAAAGAGACTCTTTACTGCAGAATATTATAATCAACAGTTTATTAGATATTGGATTAAGACGGGAATATTTTTTACATTGAAGCCTATGGGATTCTCCTGAATAAACCTGCCGAATTAAACCACCGAATGGCAGGGCATTTCGGGAACCTTTCACTGCTGGTTTGTGTTCTCTGAATAGCCGAAGCAGTGCTTTTTTATGGGGATTTCACTGCCCTCGAACAGGCACCGAACAGGCACCGTATGTGCAGGCAATTCGCCAGGATTTGGCGAATTGCCTGCTCTCTGGATAGCCGAATGGCCAGGAAAGGTAACTGTACGCTGATTTTTAGCGTTTGTTTACCTTTCTCCAGCCATTCGGATCTCTTTGAATAACCCTGTTAGTTTTTATTTAGTTTTAGCCACAACAAAAATATAGTCGATTTAGGCTGGGGTCAGACCAGCGCACTTTTAGGCTAGGGTCAAACGAACGCATTTTTACACGCGAACGTAAAAAAGTGCGTCCGAACGCATTGATGTATTTTTTCACGGAATATGCGAAAACGGTCATACGATGCGCATTTTCGTGCGTGATGTTTTACGAATCCAAACCAGGAAACTTTTTGCGTCTGGACGTTATGTTGGCCGGACATGAGCAGGGTCTGACGTCTCCAAATCACACACACACGCCGCTAGCGGACGCAGCGCACTCTGTACGTCAGTACTAGAGGTTCTGCGTTCTCGAAAAAATGCGTTCAAATTCCACTTGCGTTGCGCGGCCGGACTTTCGTGCGACCGTACTTCGTATATTGGCCGTCATTGCCCGTCATTTGCTGCTAGTGCGGCCGTGATTAAGTGCGCCAGAACGCACGT
The DNA here is from genome assembly GCA_009667805.1 of Leptobrachium leishanense. Lineage (NCBI taxonomy): Eukaryota > Metazoa > Chordata > Amphibia > Anura > Megophryidae > Leptobrachium > Leptobrachium leishanense. The sequence goes on along the minus strand of CM019071.1, from coordinate 3,472,827 downwards.
TAAAAGTGCGCTGGTCTGACCCCAGCCTTAGGCTGGGGTCAGACCAGCGCACTTTTAGGCTGGGGTCAGACCAGCGCACTTTTAGGCTAGGGTCAGACGAAAGCAGTTTTAACGTGCGTTTAGACGCACGAAATCACGGCCGTGCTAGCAGCAAATGACGTCCAATGCCGGGGAACACACGAAGTACGGCCGCACGAAAGTTCGGCCGCGCAACGCAAGTGGCAAACGAACGCATTTTTTCTAGAACGTCAAACCTCTAGTACGGACGTACAGAGTGCGCTGCGTCCGCTAGAGGCGTGTGTGCGTGATTGGGAGATGTCAGACGCTGCTATTGTCCGGCCAACATAACGTCCAGACGCAAAAAGTGTTTTATTGATGATCCGTACAAAATCACGGACGAAAAGGCGCATCGTATGACTGCTATCGCGTACTCCGTGAAAAAATGCGTCCATTCGTTCGAACGCACTTTTTCACAGACAACGCGAAAATGCGTTCGTCTGACCCTAGCCTAAACGTGCGTTCTGGCGCACATAATTACGGCCGCACTAGCAGCAGATGACGGGCAATGACGGCCAATATACGATGTACGGCCGCACAAAAGTCCGGCCGTGCAACGCAAGTGGAATTTGAACGCATTTTTCTGAGAACGCTGAACCGCTAGTACTGACGTACTGAGTGCGCAGCTGCGGCATAGCGGCGTGTGTGCGTGATTAGGAGATGTCAGACACTGCTAATGTCCAGCCTACATAACGTCCAGACGCAAAAAGAGTTTTATTGACGATCCGTACAAAATCACGCCCGAAAATGCGCGTCGTCTGACCGTTTTTGCGCATTCCGTGAAAAAATACGTCAATGCGTTCGGAGGCACTTTTTCACGTTCGCGGGGAAAAATGCTTTCATCTGACCCTAGCCTAAGGCTTTGATGTAAGTTATTAGTCGATGAAATTAAAGTTGAGTTGATAATCGCGGTGGTGTGCGGTGTCCCCGGTTATATCGGGATACCCTGCGCTTCCTTCGGTGGCCAGACGCTCACAAAGTGCCTACCCCGGAATAACTGTGATTAAAGGGAGACAGTAACGAAAATCTACAGGTGCAGATTTCTTTTACCCATCGTCCCCCTTTTAGTGGCAGCCTCGGACTAGGGGCCAAGGTCTATGGAGGTGCTTTTATAACAGCTCAAACTCATACTATACAGTGATGGGATGGATGGCGTCTCTCATTATTAAATTCTGTCACTTTGATTCCCAACGACTCCATATCAGAAAGCTGAACCGTCCCTTAAATACCGTAATCGTTGCTCTTCGCTACGGTGATATCTCCCGGCTTAGCATTAACCCTTTCGCTCCATTAGCATAAAGCCAGGACGTCCAGCGTGGCCAGTGGGAGTGGGAGTCCTGCAGCAGACCAGCGAGTTAGATGGGCCTCCTGGAGCATTTCATTTACAGTGCGAACGGTCTCAACAAAACCTCGAATCCCTTGAAGACCCCATCAGCCTCATTCAGCGAAACCGTAACAATGTTATTTTGGAACAAATGTCGATTCAGTAAGAATTTCAATTTGTTCCTTTGCGTGTATTTTTGTGCGCCTGGCCTTGGCCTGACATTGTGTTTGAATAAATAAAAATCCTACAATACATTCTGCATGATTTACTCTGCAACATCAGAAACGATTAATCTCTGAATGAGATCCCGCCGGGCGCCTTCCCGTCTCCTGTAACTATTCACTAGTGCACCTTCACTGGGGGGGGGGGGGGTAGAGAGACACCCAGGGCTCTATTCCATAGTTGGTGCTAACGCAGCGTCTCAATATGTAATCGTAGAGGTTTAAAGTCTGGCATCGATATTACATTCCTGACGCTACACTGGGGTGAAATCCCACACATCAGAGCTTTTGCGCGAGTTTTACTGTACTTTGCACATCCTATACCTAACATGGCAGGCAACAGAGGGTTGTGGTAAATGGAGTTTATTCGGCGCAAGGTCTTGTTACCAGCGGGGTACCTCAGGGGTCAGTACTTGGACCCATTCTCTTTAATATTTTTATTAGTGATATTGCAGAAGGTATTAATGGAAAAGTATGTCTTTTTGCTGATGACACAAAGATTTGCAACAGGGTTGACGTTCCTGGAGGGATCAGCCAAATGACAAATGATTTAGGTAAACTAAGAAAATGGTCGGAGTTGTGGCAATTGAGTTTTAATGTGGATAAGTGCAAGATAATGCACCTGGGACGTAAAAACCCAAGGGCTGAATATAGAATATTTGATACATCTGAGGGTTGGGATTTAGGGGTTATTATTTCAGAGGATCTAAGGGTTCTTATGCCAATGTAATAGAGCAGCAGGAAATGCTGGCAGAATGCTTGGTTGTGTAGGGAGAGGTATTAGCAGTAGGAAAAAGGGAAGTGCTCATGCCACTGTACAGAGCACTGGTGAGACCTCGCTTGGAGTACTGTGTGCAGTACTGGAGACCGTATCTCCAGAAGGATATAGACATCTTAGAGAGAGTTCAGAGAAGGGCTACTAAAATGGTGTACGGCTTGAAGGAGAAAAGTTACCAGGAAAGGCTTAATGATCTTAACATGTACAGCTTGGAAAAAAGACGAGACAGAGGAGATATGATAGAAACATTTAAATACGTAAAGGGAATCCACAAGGTAGAGGAAGGGAGTATATTTAAAAGGAAACAAAGTAGCAAAACAAGAGGACATAGTCTTAGATTAGAGGGGCAAAGGTTTAAAAGTAACATCAGAAAGCATTATTTTACTGAGAGGGTAGTGGATACATGGAACAGTCTTCCAGTTGAAGTGGTAGAGGCCAAAACAGTAATTGAATTTAAGCAGGCATGGGATAGGCATAAGGCTATCCTAAACAAAAGATAAATCCAGGTAAAGTATCCATGTAATTGGGCAGACTAGATGGGCCGAAAGGTTCTTATCTGCCGACATTTTCTATGTTTCTATGTGGAGCGCAAACAATCATTAGCGTTTCCATAAGTGAGATATTACAAAGTTCTAACGCTAATTACCGTCGGGACATGGAGAGCTAAAAGATAGCACCTCTTAAAAGCTACGCACATGCGATCCCTTTCACAGATTCCTGTAAGATAAATGTGGTGGAATGTGCAGCTGTCACACTCACTGCTGGGCGCCGCCATTGCATGTTTGCTATAGGCCGACTCTTCCGATCTCACCTGACATTCAATCATCAGCAGCTCTGATTGGACGTCAGATTGCTGTGCCAAGGCTATTCCAGGCACTTATGTTTCAACTTTATGCAAAGAATGTGGTTCTGAGAAGATCTCATTGTCAGCCTCCTGTGCAGCCAGGTAGGCCCCTATTAGATTCCTCACGCATTTTTGTTTGCGCGCAAATGCACATTTGCGTGAGGGGCAAAACCCTTTGCGCTGAACGTCGTATTACAACGTTCGCGCAAACGATGTGCGTTATCGTTTAACGCGGATGGACCTGCGTGTGCGTGATGAACTGTGCGCGTCCTATACTTAACATTGTGAGCGCAAATGCGTTCGTGCGCTGGTACGCGGATGGTATTACCATCGATGCGCATCTTTTTACGAACGACGTTTGCGAGCATAATTTTAAAGTCTTTGAAAAGCTGGTGGTAACTGCAAATCGGAACGTTCTGGCCGAAACGAAAGACACCAGCACGAAAAAAAAAAAAATACAGCACAGTATAGTTACACATTCTACACATACCCAAACAATAAAATTGTGAATTCGTGCGTGTTTTGTTTATTGCTGCAGCATGTATACTCAGATTTACTTTGACAGGCGCAAAAACCTAAGTGAGTCAATTAAGGTAAATTGATGTAAATTAAGGTTCTTAATTCTGATTGGCTGAATCCCGCGAAAAAAACAGTCCGCACGCTGATTTACGTGCCTTACATTACCGTGCGCTTATTACGCGTCGTTTTTACGAACGTTATTTTCGGACGGATGAGGAAATGCATTCGGATCGTAATACCACCGTTAATTTTTGCGCAATAACGCTGGACGATGCATGCAAAAAAATTTGCGCTGCGCGAACGAAATTGCGCGAAGAATGTAATAGGGGCCTTAGTGTTTACCAGGAGATGGGCAACGGAATCGACAAACACTAAGAGTTACTCAATAAATAATGATAAATTAAAATAAACAAATCTCCAGCTTTAAAAGCAAGCGGCGGGGGCTTTAACCCCTGATCTACAACTCGTTTAACCCTTTATAGGGGACAGGTTAAGGCACATGCATTATTATTATTGTGGAGGTCCTGTTATGTGGCTGGTTGTGACGGTTAAAAAAAAAAATACTCAAGACTGGGGACCGATCTTAAATGGTGAATAATGGACTACAATTCCTAGGATTCTCTTCCAACCACATATAACCTGGTGCTAAGAAACTAATATGTGTACTGGCCTAGCAAAACCTCTGGAAACAATGAATATGAAGGGTTAAAATTGACAAAAAGAAATTGAACCGTCAGTGGGACTGGATGAAAAATTCTTAGCGCCTGATAAAATCTAGGCCACGGTATCAATGGCTCCATCACACGTTACGTAGAACTGGTAATTATCATCACGCAGATCCGTGCGCTGCTGGATAAAATATATATATCTACTGTTCAGATATCTCCGCACAAGCAGCTCATTATCCTGTGAGCGCATTACTCCAACAGAACAGAATATAATATCGCGCTCAGACTGAATTATCTCTATAATGACTATTTTATTGAAATATTACCAGAAACCAAGAGACCCTCACATCTCCCAGTTCCAAAGATTACAGCACGTTCCTCCTGCCGTCATAACCAGATAAAACATTTCCCATAATCAATTTCCAGCAGCAAACGTACACAGAATGGGGATACATGATGAAGAATGAGTATTATTAAACTAGATTAGCATTATATGTACATAAATACACGTACCATAAAAGCCTAGGGAGATAAATATATACATATATATTGTAGTACACACATATATAAACCACAATATACTCTATATAATATTGTGTTATACGTATGTTTGCCGTAGCTATATAAAATAATATATGCATGTGTGTGCGTACACTGCCAGGACAAAATAAACTCGCACACTGTAATATCTGGTTGCGTCGCCTTTTGCTGTGATTGCGGCACGCATTCGCCGTGGCATCGTGTTGATAAACTCATGTGATGTCACTGCATTTATTTGCGTCCAGAGCGGCATTAGTTTGTGGCCAAGATCTTGTATTGATGATGGGAGAGTGGCGGCGCTGCGTAAAGTCTTCTCCAGCACATTATCCCAAAGATTAACCTCAATGGGATTAAGGTCTGGACTGTGTGGTGGCCAATCCATGTGTGAAAATGATGTCTCATGCTCCCTCAACCACTCTTGCACAATTTGAGCCTATCCATACGGTGCGGCCCTTTGAGATGTCTTGGCTGGACGGCTACTTCCAGGGAGAGCAGACACAGCTCTAAACCCTACAGTGGACAGGTGAATATCTAAGCTTTACGAGATAACTTTATAAGCTTTTCCAGGTTTATGCAAAGCAGCGTTCCTCCGGTGTCGGGTCCTCTGAGAGCTCTTTTTTGCAAAGCATGGTTCACATCAACAGATGCTTTATGTAAACAGCAAACTTAAATGTCTGAGTGCTTTTTATAAGTCAAAGTAGCTCTAACCGGCACCTCCAAACTCGTTCCATTAGTTGGGGTCCTGTTCCACAGTTCTCATTAAATGGATACTTTACTGAAAGGTAGAGTGTCCCTTTTTTGCCCCTAAATAGTTGGGCAGAAGCTGCTGACAGTCTCTGACAAATTCTTTTTCCATTTTCTTTTTTAGTTGATTTTACTCACCTTTCGTCCCATGGCGCGCACTGCTTCTCCTCTTCGGCTCAGGAATTCTCAAACCCAAAAGTCCCTAAAGCTTTCCTGCACAATTAGTGCAACTTGTTTGTTCGAGCGGTCGCCGGCAAAGGTTGTAGCCCGGCCACTCGCTGGGAACCACCAGCCGCAATCACGGGAGATCCCGGAGTTCATGAGATCTTGTGAACTCATGAGATTGCGGCTGGTTCCTAGCAAGCGGCTGGTCTACAACCTTTGCCAGCAGCCACCCGAAGGAACAAAGTCACCTGGGGGGCTGACAGAGTGCTGTTAGAGCACTCTGCCAGCCGCCCCTGCCCCTCAGACACCGGCCGGCAACCCAGCCCAATGCTGGCTTCCGGTATCTGCTGAGGCATTGGGGGCATCTACATGAGTACCAAGTACTCGTGCAGATCCCACATCAGCATTGATACTAGTATCGCTACCGGTGCATCCCTACTCATTACCTTTGGTTGAAGAGATTAGTCTAGGGTTTCACATACTTGTTACGACCTATACTGTGATTACGTGACTGATATATTCAATGTGTAGAACAACACAATAATTTGTGTGTGTCAGGGTCTTCCCTGTAGTTGCTGATAGATAACTCAGGGACGTCGCTCGGAGTAAAGGTACATAGGGGGCAGGCAAATTCATGGTCGAAGTCACAAGGCTGGGTCAAACACAAGTAGGAATTCAATCACAAACAGGAGCGATGCACAAGGGAACTGCTTCAGTACTGGAGCAAGGAGAGAATGGGTTACCCAGCTTTTATGCCCTGAAGTTCCCCCTCGTCCAATAGGAGGCCTGTGATGTCATCGGTGAGTGACAAGGCTTGGGCGCCATTTTGGTGGAGACCAGTCACACACGCGCTCCTAGCCAGAGTCCTGGGGAGACCGTCAACGGTGGAGGAGCCGGTGCCTGACCTCCCAGGAGCCTGAGGACAAGGCGAGGAGGTGGGCATGCACTGGGCGCAAGGCACCGCCGGGTGAACGGGTTGGCCGCCTCGTCGCAACCCGAACAGAGGCGGCTGCACCTGGCGCAGATTGGCCAGTGGACGTGACAGTATGTTTTGAGCTCAAACTGGATGTGTTTGCTGATTACTGTAATTTAGACGAAGCAGATTAAACACAAATTTACACATAAATGCAGCCATTTCTAAGGGGTTCACATACTTTTTCTTGCCGCAGCATGATAGGTAGTGCATCCTCCGGCGTGGGTAACAGCGGACAGGAATAAATGAGAAGCATTCACAGGTCTTTGAAAAAGTCAAATGTATTTAAAGTTATAAATCAATGTCTCGGTCTTTTCCCCGAGGACGTTTATGTGGAGACGCACTTACAGCATTCACATATACACGGAACATGGATATTTGTAGTTGATACGCCATGTACATGTGTTTGCATACCTAGATATATATATGTAGATTGGTAGACACGCGTATCTGTTTGTATATAAATAAAACACACGTACACGCGAGGGGGGTCTCCTGACATTCACCGGGATGTTCGGGGAGGAAGGCGGTCGGGAGGCTAAAAATATTTTAATTAATATCTGTGCAGAGAGTTCTCCCCGTCAGCTGAGGAAATGTGTCACCGGTTTCTCCTCCTACCTGAAATCCCTGGTCTCCGTTCATTCCTCTTACACCCCCTGGATCTTTCTCATTTACTCTGACGCGCTCCCCTCGTTCCGCCGCACTTTCCTTCCACTCACATGTAATTGTGGAAATAAATCTTAACCCCCCCCTTTATTGGATCAGATTCCACAAATAGAAGAAAGAGGGTGTGAGGTACATCAGGATGTCCAATACACACACACACATATATATATATATATACACACCGCTCACCAGGAGGAGAGCACTCCAGCCAACAACTTCATAGATTTCAACAGTATCCCATATATCCAAACGAAGATATTACCAAAATTTAAACCCTTACAGATTCTAACAACTCTTAACCCTTTCAGCATTTCTCCACACATTTAAAGGTTTTTGTTCTGTATATATGTTACGGGTAAAGCCTGGCGTGCGGTTAATCTTAGCATTACCCAGGCCTCATTAGCAAAAGTCCGAAGTGAAATGAAATTTCGGACTTTACCCGGGTAATCTGCAAAGTATCCAGAGACCTCTGGATACCCCGGTTTCCCGCACCGTTTTAACCGGGTAATTCGCACATTACCCTAGCGTTGGTGGATAAAGTGTGATGTGTGACGAAACATCCATACTTCAATCCGGGTAATCTGCGAAGTATCCAAACGCCTCTGGGTTCCTCCGCCTTTCAGCAGGTTACAGGTGACTGAATCCCGAGGAAAACTCGATTTACGAATACAAAGGTGTTATATGAAGAGTAACCTGACGGTTGTTATGTATTATAAACGATATATTGGCACACATGACACATAATAGAGATCACGTAACTTTTTCACATGAGAAACATATCCCGTCGCTCTGTATATTCGTTCTATCCTCAATACATTTTAAATGTTTGTCTTTTGACATTTTCGTTGATAATATCCATAGATAATAGCAAAAAATTGACTGTTACCCAAGCGGGGTTGGATGCTCTGCAGATTACCCGGGTGAAGCTGTGGATAGTCCTCAGATTACCCGGGTGAAGCTGTGGATAGTCCTCAGATTACCCGGGTGAAGCTGTGGATAGTCCTCAGATTACCCGGGTGAAGCTGTGGATAGTCCTCAGATTACCCGGGTGAAGCTTCAGACTTGCACATTATCCGGGTAAAGTGCGCATTTTTCAGCTCTTCCAGACCGTTACCCAAGGGCAGTTGGTTAGTCCTAAAATTACCCGGGTAAAGTCCGGAATTTTCATTTTTTTGCAGCTTTACCCAGCGGTTTTGGGTAATGTCAGGATTAACCGGGTAATCCTAGGATTAACCGCACTTCGGGCTTTACCCGTAACATATATATATATAATGTGCATATTTATATGTGTGTGTGTATATATATATATGTAAGTATACGTATGTGTGTTTGTGTCTGTACTTGTGTGATATAAACATATTGATATGAGTGTGTATACATGTATTTATTTGTTCATGCAAATGTATGTATATATGTGGGTGTATGTATATATTTATAATTGTTCATACATCATACAGGTGAATATATATGTGTGTGTGTGAATATAGGTAAGTATATATACATACACACACACACACTCCGGCCACTTTATTAGGTACACCTGTTCATTTGCTTAACACGAATTGCAATCAGTCAATCACACGGCAGCAACTTGATCCATATTAGGCATCTAGACGCGGTGAAGACGACTTTCTGAAGTTCCATCTGAGCATCAGAATGAGGAAGAAAATGGATTTAAGTGACTTTGAACGTGACATGGGTTGTTGGTGCAAGACGGGCAGGTCTGAGTATTTCACTAATTGCTGATCTACTGGGATTTTCACGCACAAACATCTCTAGGGTTTACAGAGAATGACCCGAAAAAGAGGAGAATGGGCAGATTGGTTCGAGATGATAGAAAGGCAACAGTAACTCAAATATCCACTGGTTACAACCAAGGTCTGCAGATACACAATAACGGAACGCACAACACGTCCAACCTTGAAGCAGATGGGCTACAGCAGCAGCAGACCACACCGGGTGTCTCTCCTGTCTGCTAAGAACAGGAAACTGAGGCTACAATTCGCACCAGCACCAAAACTGGACAAGAGAAGATTGGGAAAACGCTGCCTGGTCTGATGAGTCTCGATTTCAGCCGCAACGTTCAGATGGCCGGGTCAGAATGTGTTGTAAACAACATGGAAGCATGGATCCACCTTGCCTTGTATCAACGCTTCAGGGTGGTGATGGTGGTGGTGTAAAGGAGTGGGGGATATTTTCTTGGCACACTTTCGACCCCTTCGTACCAATCGCTTAAACGCCACAGCCTGAGTATTGTTGCTGACCGTGTCCATCCCACGGCTCACGCCCTGCTCACCCCATCGATAGGGCTTGCCTGGTGATGGGCAGTAATGCAAGCTACGGGACCTATAATGAAGTGGGAAGAGGAGATGAGGAGAGTGCTTACTCAGGAACGTAATACCTTAATCTGAAAAGATGGGTTTCAAATGGTTTCTTGATGGGGGGCAGATTAGGCAAGACAGGTCATTAAATAGGATGGGTAAGGGTTAAAAGCGAAATTTCAAACAGCTGGAACATCCAAAATAAAAAAATAGTACAGTTCCGATGGGTACGATGGATTTTTTCTCTCCACATGCACTCGCCGTTTAGTGAATAATCCCCCCGTGTATATATTTGTGGATAAAACACACATGCCCGGGTCCCGGTCTTTGCCTGAATCGTCCCTGGTACGGTGGAGTGGGGGCTGCTGGTGGGGGTCTGAATTAGAAGAAGAAATTGTAACAAGGTACACAGACTCGCGTTTATTTCTGTGTCTTGCGCCATGTTCCCATGGAAACATTTTTAACAGAAACTCTCCCAAACATTTTATTTCATCTTATGGGCATTTATGGATTTTCTCGTACAGAAGTAAAGGTGTTTTTTTTTTAATGGCAAAATAAATAAATAAATCATCACAATGTACTAGAGTTTTTGGCTTGTTAACCCTTTGTTTGCTGAGCTGTGTGCAGACATCGCCGCTGCCAGTGACGAGCAGTGGGAGAGAGGGAAGGAAATGTGTGCGAGGGAGAAAGGGAGACGGGGGCAACTAGGCAGTGAGCAGAGTGACCAGGAGAGGGGTGATGGGCATAGGAAGAGAGGGTAAAGGGGTAAGAAAGGAAGGGCAATGTGGGTCAAGAAGGGAGGGTGTAGGAGGAGATGGCGCAATGATTGGCAGGACATCAGGGTAACAGGGAAGGTGGGTGGCAGGATGAGAGGGTAATGGGGAAAGTAGACGGCAGAATGAGTGGCAGGAGAGTGAAGCTGAAGTGATTAAGCATTATGTGTAACGGGACAATTTGGTGTTGAGAAAGGGAGGTGGCATGATGGGTGCAGTGGAGAAGGGGTGATGAGAAAGGGAGGTGGCATGATGGGTGCAGTGGAGAAGGGGTGATGAGAAAGGGAGGTGGCATGATGGGTGCAGGGGAGAAGGGGTGATGAGAACGGAGGCGGCATGATGGGTGCAGGGGAGAAGGGGTGATGAGAAAGGGAGGTGGCATGATGGGTGCAGGGGAGAAGGGGTGATGAGAAAGGGAGGTGGCATGATGGGTGCAGGGGAGAAGGGGTGATGAGAAAGGGAGGTGGCATGATGGGTGCAGGGGAGAAGGGGTGATGGGAAAGGGAGGTGGCATGATGGGTGCAGGGGAGAAGGGGTGATGAGAAACGGAGGCGGCATGATGGGTGCAGGGGAGAAGGGGTGATGAGAAAGGGAGGTGGCATGATGGGTGCAGGGGAGAAGGGGTGATGAGAAAGGGAGGTGGCATGATGGGTGCAGGGGAGAGAGGGTGACAGGAGAGGGTGACAGGAGAGGGGAGAGAGGGTGACAGGGGAGGGGAGAGAGGTGACAGGGGAGGGGAGAGAGAGGGTGACAGGAGGGGGAGAGAGGTGACAGGAGAGGGGAGAGAGGGTGACAGGAGGGGAGAGAGGGTGACAGGAGGGGAGAGAGGGTAACAGGAGGGGAGAGAGGTGACAGGGGAGGGGAGAGAGGGTGACAGGGGAGGGGAGAGGGTGACAGGGGAGGGGAGAGAGGGTAACAGGAGGGGAGAGAGGGTAACAGGAGGGGAGAGAGGGTGACAGGGGAGGGGAGAGAGGGTGACAGGAGAGGGGAGAGAGGGTGACGGGAGGGGAGAGAGGGTGACGGGAGGGGAGAGAGAGTGACGGGAGGGGAGAGAGGGTGACGGGAGGGGAGAGAGGGTGACGGGATGGGAGAGAGGGTGACGGGATGGGAGAGAGGGTGACGGGAGGGGAGAGAGGGTGACGGGAGGGGAGAGAGGGTGACAGGGAGGGGAGAGAGGGTGACAGGAAGGGGGAGAGAGGGTGACAGGAGAGGGGAGAGAGGGTGACAGGGGAGGGGAGAGAGGGTGACAGGGGAGGGGAGAGAGGGTGACAGGAGAGGGGAGAGAGGGTGACAGGAGAGGGGAGAGAGGGTGACAGGGGAGGGGAGAGAGGGTGACAGGAGAGGGTAACAGGAGGGGGTGCCAGGGGTGAGAGTTTAACACTGATTAATGAACACATGGAACAGAGAACTGTATTTAAGTAAATAAAAGAAATAAAAGAGGTGAGATGTGGGGGGGGATGTTGGGGGGGGGGCTGGAGGAGGAGAGTGGAAAAGCCTTGTGTTAGTTATGGCCAGACCGGTCACAGGGCAATGTATGAATTGTACAAACATTCAAAACAGATTTTCAGTGGGTAAAGTCTAGAAATGTAAAAAACAATACATAAATATAAAAAATAACAAAAAAAGCCAATTCTAAGAAAAAGCATTTGTTACCAATATAGAAGCTCGGGGCGAGAGGCGTTAAAGGGGCCGGGGCAATTAAGGGAAATGTGTTAAAAAACAGAATAAAGAGGAGAAAAATGAGTGAGAAAGGAGGAAAGTAGAAGAGATAGAGGGAGAAAGTGAGTGGGAGTAAGAGAAAGGAGGCAAAGCTGAATGAAGCGCATTATAAAGAGAACAAACGGGAAGAAGAGATGGATGGGGAGAGGAAAAAAGAAAGAAATGTGCGTGGAGGGGGGGGGGGGCGAGGGAGATCCGGCTATAAATAGAAGGATTGAGAGGGAGATGCAGGGATTGGGATAGTGATGGTCTGTGATGGAGGCGTTATGGAGGGGGGGTGCCCCCCCCCCCCGGGATACACCAGGAATCCCCCTCACTGACACAGTCTATTTAATCATTAGCTGTAATTAGACTGCACCGGGGCCGGGGGTGTGTGGGAGCAGGAGACATCTTCCGCTCTCCTTTTCTGCTGGTTTTGGTCCCCTCTCTCCATCGCTTGGTATATTTACGCCTTTGCTGTATATATCTCACTCCCATCTGTCTGAAACTCTAAATCTCACGCTGCTCCCTCTCACACGTCCCCCCCACCCTCTCCATTCACTCCCACCGAGTTACCTACCTCTTCCATCCTCACCTTCCAGACAATGTGTCAATTCATTCCAGGTCACCCTCCACCACGGCCCATCGCATTCCCCCACGGGTCACGATGAGGGGGAACATGTGGGAACCCAGTTCCTCCACTAGGTTTGCAGAGGGAACTCAGTTCCCATTAGTCCCATACACTATAAAGCTTTTTTCCCTGTTAAATCATATATTTGTCACTTATTATATATTTTTTCTAAAATCTACATATAGATACAGTGAGGGGAAATATGATTTGATCCGCGGCTGATTTTGTACATTTGCCGCTGACAAAGAAACAATCAATCTATCATTTTATTGGTCGGTTTATTGTAACAGTGAGAGACGGAAAAACAACTAAAACATCCAGAAAAACACATTTAAAAAAAAGTTATAAATTGATTTGCATTTAATGAGTGAAATAAGTATTTGACCCCCTGTCAATCAGTGGGACTTCTGGCTCCCAGGTGACTTCTATCCAGGTAACGAGCGGAGATTAGGTGCGCTCTCTTAAAGGGACAGCTCCTAATCTCAGCTTGTTACCTGTATAACAGACACCTGTCCACAGAATCGATCAGATTCCAAACTCTCCACCACGGCCAAGACCAAAGAGCTGTCCAAGCACATTGCCAGAGTAAGATTGTAGACCAACACAAGGCTGGAAGGGGCTGGAAGGGGCTACAAGACCATCGTCGAGCAGCTTGGTGAGAAGGTGACAACAGTTGGTGCGATTATTCGCAAATGGAAGAAACACAAAATAACTGTCGATCGGCCTCGGTCTGGGGCTTCATGCAAGATCTCACCTCGTGGAGCATCAATGATCATGAGAACGGTGAGGAATCAGCCCAGAACTGAACTGAAGGATCTTGTCAATGATCTCAAGGCAGCTGGGACCACAGCCACCAAGAAAGCAATTGGTAACACACTACGCCGTGAAGGACTGAAATCCTGCAGGGCCCGCAAGGTCCACCTGCTCAAGAAAGCCCATGTACAGGCCCGTCTGAAGTTTACCAATGAACATCTGAAGGAATCAGAGGAGAACTTGGTGAAAGTGTTGTTGTCAGATGAGACCAAAATCAAGCTCTTTGGCATCAACTCAACTTGCCGTGTTTGGAGGAGGAGGAGGAATGTTGCCTATGACCCCAGGAACACCATCCCCACCGTCAAGCATAGAGGTAGAGACATTCTGCTTTGGGGTGTTTTGCTGCTAAATGGACAGGACAACTTCACCGCATCAAAGGGACGATGGCCGGGGCCATGTACCGTCACATCTTGGGTGAGAACCTCCTTCCCTCAGCCAGGGCATTGAAAATGGGTCGTGGATGGCTACTTCTAGATTTAGTACGGGAGGTGTTTGTAGATCACTAGAGGCTCCCTCGGTGCTGCTTCAGATGTGACACACAGCCGGTTCCTGTAAGCGGCAGCATGTCCTGTGACCGCAGGGAGGCAGACAATCCAATGACTCTCAAAGTCCCGATCACCTGGATCCTGAGATCAGCACCTGTGGTTCTGGGTGGGACCAATTCCTCGCGCTATTAAACCTGGATCAGCCCTCCGATATCCCATCAGAGAGGGGCCAAGGCACTCGTGGCACCGTGACCACTTAACAGTGAGTGGTCACAGTGCATAGCGTGTCCCTTTAAAAACACCCTAAGTTAACTAATGGGGGTTAGGAGGGTTTAATAAATCCCCCTCCCACCCTTTGTTTTTAGTCTAGAGTGTTCCTTAACATCTACACCTGATTTGGCAATTGAAATAAGTAACAACAGATTTTCTGTTTAGTGAATAGACCCCTGAGTGTCTCAGAGTAAAGAGAGAAGATGAACAAAGTGCGAGCATATTCCAAGATGGCAATGCCAGGATTCATCAGGCTCAAATTGTGCGAGAGTGGTTCAGGGAGCATGAGACATCATTTCCACACATGGATTGGCCACCGCACAGTCCAGACCTTAACCCCATTGAGGTTAATCTTTGGGTTAATGTGCTGGAGAAGACTTTACGCAGCGCCGCGACTCTCCCATCATCAATACAAGATCTTGACCACAAATTAATGCCACTCTGGACGCAAATAAATACTGTGACATTGCATGAGCTTATCGACACGATGCCACGGGGAATGTGTGCCTCAATCACAGCAATAGGTGACACAACCAAATATTACAGTGTTTTTTGGCTGGCAGTGTATCAGTACAGTGGGGGAAAAAAGTATTTAGTCAGCCGCCAATTGTGCAGTTCTCCCACTTAAAAAGATGATAGAGGCCTGTAATTATCATCATAGGTAACTTCAACTATGAGACACAAAATGAGAAAAAAAAATCCAGAAAATCACATTGTCTGATTTTTAAAGAATTTATTTGCAAATTATGGTGGAAAATAAGTATTTGGTCACCTACAGGACAAACAAGCAAGATTTATGACTCTCACAGACCTGTAACGTCTTCTATAAGAGGCTCCTCTGTCCTCCACTCGTTACCTGTTTGAACTTGTTATCAGTATAAAAGACACCTGTCCACAACCTCAAACAGACACACTCCAAACTCCACTATGGTCAAGACCAAAGAGCTGTCCAAGGACACCAGAAACAGAATTGTAGCCCTGCACCAGGCTGGGACGACTGAATCTTCAATAGGCAGCAGCTTGGTGTGAAGAAATCAACTGTGGGAGCAATCATTAGAAAATGGAAGACATACAAGACCACTTATAATCTCCATCAATCTGGGGCTCCACGCAAGATCTCACCCCATGGGGTCAAAATGATCACACAAACGGTGAGCAAAAATCCCAGAACCACACAGGGGGACCTAGTGAATGACCTGCAGAGAGCTGGACCAAAGTAACAAAGGCTACCATCAGTAACACACAGAGCCGTAGCTAGCTCCTTTTGCACCCGAGGCAAAAACCGAAAATTGTGCCCCCCCAGGGCCGGCGCTGCCGCTAGGCGAGCTAGGCGGCCGCCTAGAGCGCAGCGCCGCCTAGGGCGCAGCGGCAGCTCCTCATTTAGGCGGCCGCCTAATTTGCACAATGCACGCAGGCACCGCAGTGCGATAAATAGTTCGCGCTGCGGCGCCTGACGCTTTTTCCCCCCCCCCCCATCGCAACAATCAAAGATGGCGCCCGGTGGCCCCCTCTGATGATGTCAGAGGGAGCGCCGGATGTCTGCCCATGCCTTGGTACCGGTGTTCTGTCTAGGCAGCGAACACAGCCGCACCCTGCCTACTGCATGCAGCACCACGTGGAGGCTGAGGACGGTGAGTGAAAAGGCCCGCGCCACAGAGTCACCTGCACACCCAGGGGCCCCCCAGAGATGCCTCAGAGGCCCCCTAAAGGCACCAGAGGTGACCAAAAATTCTGCAGGTCCCTCAGAGGCCCCAAAAGGCAGCGGAGGCCGGGCCCCCCCAGGGGCACCAGAGGCCCCCCCAGGGGCACCAGAGGGACCCCCCAGGGGCACCAGAGGAACCCCAGAGACCCCCCCAGGGGCACCAGAGGGACCCCAGAGACCCCCCCAGGGGCACCAGAGGGACCCCAGAGACCCCCCAGGGGCACCAGAGGGTCCCCAGAGGCCCCCCCAGGGGCACCAGAGGGACCCCCCAGGGGCCCCCAGAGACCCCCCAGGGGCACCAGAGGGACCCCAGAGACCCCCCCAGGGGCACCAGAGGGACCCCAGAGACCCCCCAGGGGCACCAGAGGGACCCCAGAGACCCCCCCAGGGGCACCAGAGGGACCCCAGAGACCCCCCCAGGGGCACCAGAGGGTCCCCAGAGGGACCCCCCAGGGGCACCAGAGGACCCCCCAGGGGCACAAGAGGGACCCCAGAGACCCCCCCAGGGGCACCAGAGGACCCCAGAGACCCCCCCAGGGGCACCAGAGGAACCCCAGAGACCCCCCCAGGGGCACCAGAGGGACCCCAGAGACCCCCCCAGGGGCACCAGAGGGACCCCAGAGACCCCCCCAGGGGCACCAGAGGGACCCCAGAGACCCCCCAGGGGCACCAGAGGGACCCCCCAGGGGCACCAGAGGAACCCCAGAGACCCCCCCCCAGGGGCACCAGAGGGACCCCAGAGACCCCCCAGGGGCACCAGAGGGACCCCAGAGGCCCCCCCAGGGGCACCAGAGGGACCCCCCAGGGGCACCAGAGGAACCCCAGAGACCCCCCCCCAGGGGCACCAGAGGGACCCCAGAGACCCCCCAGGGGCACCAGAGGGACCCCAGAGGCCCCCCCAGGGGCACCAGAGGGACCCCCCAGGGGCACCAGAGGAACCCCAGAGACCCCCCAGGGGCACCAGAGGGACCCCAGAGACCCCCCAGGGGCACCAGAGGGACCCCAGAGACCCCCCAGGGGCACCAGAGGCCCCCAAGGGCAGCAGAAGCCCCCCAGGGACACCAGAGACCCCCCACGGACACCAGAAGCCCAGGGGCACCAGAGGGACATCTTACTCCCCCAAAGGGGCAGTATATACCCATGTGTGAGCTGCTGGGGCAGTATATATCCATGTGTGAGCTGCTGGGGGCAGTATATACCCGTGATGTGAGCTGGGGGCAATATATACCCATGATGTGAGCTGGGGCAATTCCCATGTGTGCTGGGGCAATATATATCCATGTGTGCTCGGGGCAATATATATCCATGTGTGCTGGGGGCAATATATATCCATGTGTGCTGGAGGCAATATATATCAATGTGTGCTGGGGGCAATATATATATCCATGTGTGCTGGGGGCAATATATATATCCATGTGTGCTGGGGATATATATACCCATGTGAGCTGGGGGCAATATATACCCATGTGAGCTGGGGGCAATATATTCCCATGTGTGCTGGGGGCAATATATTCCCATGTGAGCTGGGGGCAATTCCCATGTGTGCTGGGGCAATATATACCCATGTGTGCGGGGTCAATATATACCCATGTGTGCTGGGGCAATATATACCCATCTGAGCTGGGGGGCAGTAATGTGCGGTGTTTATGAGGGTATCACAGAGCTCCACAGTAATGTGCAGTGTTTTCTTTTGGCGGGGGGGCGCAAGTAGCTGGTCTTGCCTAGGGCACAAAATAGTCTAGCACCTGCCCTGCCCCCCCCCCCCACATAATTTTAAAAATCAGAGTCCCCGACCAGTGGCGCAGTGCTAAGCTCCTGGATGCTCCCCACGACCAGAAGTAGTGGATCGGACCACCCTTTGCTCTGTGGGATAAGAGGCAAGTATGTGATTTTGGGGGGGGGGGGTTCCAGCTGGTGCTGACTGATTCTGCAGAAGCGGCATCACTTAGCACCAGCGTCTAGCTGTGGGTAACTTCTGTAGCTATGGCGGGATGGTAATTAGCGTTAGGACTTTGCACTCCCCATGTTAAGTATAGGGAGCGCAAAGTACAGTAACCTCGCGCTGAAAAGCACAATCTCATGGATTTTTTAACCTGTTACCGTTGGGATTGTAATATGAGGGTCCTGTGCTAGGATGTGATATGGGCAGCATGCAGTAACCTCATTTAACCTAACACCAACACTCACATGTGTGAGTGCTAGCGTTATATAGTGCACACACAGTGCATGTACAAATACAGTACACACAGAATACATGCACGTATAGCAAAAGAACATTTAGCATAATATACACCCCCTCCCAGAATAATATACACAGCACTGAGCCCCCAGACTATTTTCACCAGTTCACATGGATATAATTGCCCCCAGTTCACATGGATATTATTGACCCCAGCTCATATGGGTATATATTGCCCCAGTTCACATGGATATGGCCCAGCTCATGGATATGCCCCCCAGCTCTCATGGATATTGCCCCAGCTCTCATGGATATGCCCCCCAGGTCTCATGGATAGTGCCCCCAGGTCTCATGGATAATGCCCCCCCAGGTCTCATGGATAATGCCCCCCCAGGTCTCATGGATAATGCCCCCCCAGGTCTAATGGAGAATGCCCCCCAGGTCTAATGGATAATGCCCCCCAGGTCTCATGGATAGTGCCCCCAGGTCTCATGGATAGTGCCCCCAGGTCTCATGGATAGTGCCTCCAGCTCACCTCTCATTGCCGCGTGCACAGCTGTGAAGGGGCGCAGCCGAGTCCTGCGGGAGCGATTGCTGGCGGCCGCGTGCTTCCTGCTAGAACAGCCGCTGACAGGAAGTGCAGCCGCTCGTCTGGGATCGATGAAACAGCCTGCCGCGATCTCGTGAGATCGCGGCAGGCTGTTTCATCGCTCCCAGGCGAGCGGCTGCACTTCCTGTCAGCGGCTGTTCTAGCAGGAAGCACGCGGCCGCCGGCAATCGTTCCCGCAGGACTCTGCTGCGCCCCTTCACAGCTGTGCCCGAGGCACGTGCCTCACTCGCCTCGCCCTTCCTATGGCCCTGGTAACACAATATGCCACCAGGGACTCATATCCTGCAGTGCCAGATGTGTCCCCCTGCTTAAGCCAGTACATGTCTGGGCCCGTCTGAGGTTTGCTAGAGAGCATTTGGATGATCCAGAAGAGGATTGGGAGAATGTCATATGGTCAGATGAAACCAAAGTAGAACTTTTTGGTAAAAACTCAACTCGTCGTGTTTGGAGGAGAGAGAATGCTGAGTTGCATCCAAAGGACACCATACCTACTGTGAAGCATGGTGGCGGAAGCATTATGCTTTGGGGCTGTTTTTCTGCAAAGGGACCAGGACGACTGATCCGTGTAAAGGGAAGAATGAATGGGGCCATGTATCGTGAGATTGTGAGTGAAAACCTCCTTCCATCAGCAAGGGCATTGAAGATGAAACGTGGCTGGGTCTTTCAGCAGGACAATGATCCCAAACACACCACCCGGGCAACGAAGGAGTGGCTTCGTAAGAAGCATATCAAGGTCCTGGAGTGGCCTAGCCAGTCTCCAGATCTCAACCCCATAGAAAACCTTTGGAGGGAGTTGAAGGTCCGTGTTGCCCAGCGACAGCCCCAAAACATCACTGCTCTAGAGGAGATCTGCATGGAGGCATGGGCAAAAATACCAGCAACAGTGTGTGAAAACCTTTTGAAGACTTACAGAAAACGTCTGACCTCTGTCATTGCCAACAAAGGATATATAACAAAGTCTTGAGATGGACTTTTGATATTGACCAAATACTTATTTTCCACCATAATTTGCAAATAAATTCTTTAAAAATCAGACAATGTGATTTTCTGGATTTGTTTTTCTCATTTTGTCTCTCATAGTTGAAGTTACCTATGATGACAATTACAGGCCTCTCTCATCTTAAGTGGGAGAACCTGCACAATTGGTGGCTGACAATACTTTTTGCCCCACTGTATATAAGTATACATATATACACACACGAGAAATGTACAGATCAGCTAATGGCTCGTGCTGATCGTGATGTTTGTGACACTCAGTCCTTTTCTGTTTTTTCCGGTCAGACGAGCACCAGGACACGCCGTATATCGCATGGATTAAAGAGGCTCTGAGTGTTGGGCTTAGATATACACACAGGTATATGTGTGCACGCGCGCACTTTTATTTATATACATACCCTAGTATAGCACAGCGGAGGTCTCTGCTTGAATACAGGTGATGAATTTAAGTTATACCTAATCCCAGATAATTGCAGTTTCCATGAGAACCGGTATTAGAAGCATTTTGTTACCACAAATAGCTACATGGATATGTTATCAGGGGCCGCCTAACACGGGAGGAACGTTTTGAAGGGTCTACGGGCAAACGCGATTCACAAAGTCCCTAGGTGTATACAGCAAATGGTCTGTGAAATAAGGGGGAGATAATAAGGAATACGCTGGAAATGATCACACCGAGAGCAGACGTGATGAGGGGAACATAAAGACTGATAAACAGCGCAGAATCAACCCGCTCCAATGATACAGCATCAATTAGCCGCACTTACAAAGCAATGTACGTGTCTGTGGATCTGTCTGTCTGTCTTTATCTATCGCTACATCTACTATTCTGTCTGTCCATCTAATCTATCAATATCATTTTATCTACCTCTTCACCTAATATATCTGTCTCTCCATCTGTCTCGATCTTATATAAATCGATCCAACTGTATCTCTCTATATCTATCGCTAAACCTGTATCTATGTATCCATAGATATCCATCCGTATCAATCTACCTACCTCTATCTATACAACTCTATCTCTCTATATGTATCTATGTACCTACCTCTAACTAGATCTATCCATTAGAGGAGTGCATTGTATCTTAACGAATTGCAATTCCTTACGAATTTCGTTAATTTGTATTTCGGAAGTATTTATGAAATAACGAATTGATTCGATACGAATTGAAACAAAAACAAAACAGTATATAATGAATTTGATTTGTTATGCGGTTTCATTAGAGAACCATTGATTAAATGATTCCTGAGCAAGATTTGATTAATTGGGATTTTATTTGGTGTTCCGAAATGCGAATCGATATGAACTATCGAATCGATGTCAACTTACAATACACAAGTACTAACTAAAGCAAACAGCATTGTGAAACTAATCAGAATCGTTAGAATGCTGGCCACAGGCCAATGGACATCTCAACATTTAACCCTAGCTTGCCTTTTAACAGCAGGATTTGATTCATTGGGGATTTAATTAGTGATCTGAAATTCAAATAGATAACAACTATCGAATTGATCTGAACTTAAAATAGGGTTTTTAGTGATCCGATATATCAAACTAAACGAAACCTGAAACAAAATGAATTTGAAACAAATTTTCCAGCCGTGCACACCTCTACTATCCATACATACACCTGTATCTCTATCTATCCCTCTAAGTATCTAGTATCCTTACCTATCTATCCAGCTGTATCTTCCTATATGTATCCAAATCAATCTACCGGTATCTATCTCTATGTATCTATCTATAGGTATCTATGTACTATGTATATGTATCTATATATATATATATATATGTATCTATGTATCCATATCTACCTGCATCTATGTACCTATCCATCTATATCTATCTGTATCTATATCAATCTACCTGTATCTATCTATATCAATCTATATGTATCTATCTATATGTATCTATGTATCCATATCTATCTAGTTGCATCTATATGTAAATATAGCTATGTATCCATATCTATCTACCTGTATCTATCTACCTACCTGTACCCAGTGCTTTTTTTTCTGGAAAAATAGGTGGGGGTACTCTCACGCCCAGGGAAAAACTGATTATTATGACTATTTTCATGTCCTCATAAATAATAGTTGTAGCTCACTTAAAGAAAGACACTATAAAAGGGAACCATATTTTTTAATACTGTGTTCCTTTAAATGAACTACAACTATTGTTGTAACCCTATGGGGGTTATCCACTAAGTGCCTCTGTTGCAAAAAAAGTCTGTATTGCAGGACAGTTAGCTGTTTTTTGTTTGGCAAAGATGAGTGGATAATCCCTCAGCATTTGTGAGCACCACAGCAATGAAACTCACAGTTTTGCTGAGTATGTATGAATTCCACAGAAATAAAACTCACAGTAATGTGCAGTGTGTATGAACTCCACAGCAATAACTCACAGTAATGCAGTGTGTATGAGCTCCACAGCAATGACACTCACAGTAATGCGCAGTGTGTATGAGCTCCACAGCAATGACAGTCACAGTAATGCACAGTGTGTATGAGCTCCACAGCAATGACACTCACAGTAATGCGCAGCGTGCATGAGCTCCACAACAATGACACTCACAGTAATGCGCAGTGTGTATGAGCTCCACAGCAATGACACACTACCGCCTTACAGTGCCAGCTCCTCTGATCACACCGCTTGCGTGATAATTCGCAGCTCTGGCAGATGTGTGTAAACATGCTGCACCGTCCCCCCCTCCCCATGCTGTTCAAAGTTTCAGAGGCTGCAGAGAGAGGGGGAGCAGCTCTCCCTTGTCACTTACTGGGGGAGGGGGGATATCAGTCCCTACATACACTCCTGAAAATCGCAACATGATCTGATGATCTTTCCGATTCTCTGCCTGCCACTGCAGGAGGAAGGAGGAGCATCATGCTCTCTCCTGTTAGTTCTGGCTGGTGGGGAGGTGCCGGTACCGAGTACCCCCTGAAAAAAAGCCCTACTGTACCTATGTATCCATATCTATATATATCTACCTACCTACCTGTATCTATATATCTCTCTGTCTATAGCTACCTGTATCTATCTCTCTGTCTATAGCTACCTGTATCTATCTCTCTGTCTATAGCTACCTGTATCTATCTCTCTATCTATAGCTACCTGTACCTATGTATCCATATCTATCTCTATTTGTATCTATATGTATCTGTGTCTACCTATCTACCCATCCATCACTATCAATATATCTACCTGTATCTATCCATCCATCCATCACTATCAATATATCTATCTCTCTGTCTATAGCCACCTGTATCTATCTACCCGTATCCATCTACCTATCTATCCATCCATTCATCTACCTAGATGTATCTAACTATCTATGGGCCTTATTCTGACCAAGCCATTCAGAAGTGGGGCCGTTATAATTAATGGCTGGAGTCCATGTTCCAGAAACATTAGAAAACATGTACTTCTTCCATGTATGGGGGAACAGCTAAGAAGATGACCATCCAGACAGAAAAGAGGGGGAGAGTAATTTTGGCCTATATATGGAGTGTAGCTCCTAAACCTGGTCACTAGAGAGGTATGGTAAACTGGTTCCTCTGTATTACACACAGTGTGTGTGTATATATATATATATTATATATATATATATATTATACTTTAACTTCCAAACTGTATTTTCATGTGACACACTTGCGGCAGGAGAAACCCGGGCAGTCATTCATTACGCCGGGGACTGTGAAGAACTGACAGGGGAATTGTAAATTTTAGGCCAAAATAGACGAGATGGAAAAATAGCTGAGTCTGGGATTTTTTTTATTCACTTTGGATATTTTGGCCTAAAACTTGCAATTTCCCTGTCATTTCTCCATTACCCCCTGTTCAGTTCATTAACCCCTGCAGGGCTTTTACACTGATGATAAAAACAAGCTCCAAACCAATTATATAAAGGGAAGAGTAACGGGCTGGGGTAAAGATCCAACGTATTAAAACATCAGCACATACAGTATGAATGGGCAAATATTACATTACCCTGTATTTATATAGTGCTATAAAATGGGAAATACATACCGGTACAGAAGATACAAAGAGACCTGCCTATGGGCTACAAACTAGCATTTACAGCCCTTTATACAATGCCAGTTGACCGGTGAGCTCACAATCTAAAGGAAAGTGAGGGACAAGAGCCAGGAAGGGAGCAGGGGGAGTGTGAAACGGTTATTGGGTCTCTGTCACCAGAAATGGCCAGACCAAGAACCAGAAACACTTTCATTAAAATACTTCCCAATAAGCAAATTATCTATGTCCCATGTCTGGCGGATAATAACAATGTATATAGAAAGTGTACAGCACAGTTTAGGAATGTAGGATTCTCCTCAAGGCCTTTTCAATGAGTGAGATTTTATTACAATAAATGAGGACCAACACTGCGTAAACACTGCATAAACACAATGTGTAAACACTGCGTGGTGCTTAATGTTTTGTGGCTAAATAAATTATCCTTCGGGAAAATATATATAAATGCTACAAAGTAAATATTTTGTTTAGTTAAACCTCGGAGAAGAACTGGAGCCATTCATACTGATTAATACATTACAGCTTAGTGCAGGAGCTATGCAAGTATAAATATATATATATATTTTCTAATAAATTAATTGCAGAGACCGAGAGTGCCGCCAGCATTACTTTTGCATGGACATATATTTATATATTAGGTAGGCCGTGTTAGTCCAGGTGCCAAAATCACGAGTATAGCAGTCTGTAGTGATACCTTTTTTATTGGACTAACGTTACATTTAAAATACAAGCTTTCGAGAGTGTATCCTCTCTTCGTCAGGTCTGGAATGACAGTCTTGAAAACGAGAGAAATCTCAATGTATCCTTCCTGGTAAAATACTTTATAAATAAAAAAAAATATATATATATATATACACACACACACATATGCCCCACCCACATATGCATGCATACATACATACACATTACATATACACACCCGCATATGTATACATATACGCACACAGATATGCACACATATATGTCACACACACATACATTATATGTATATACATATACACATACAGTCATGACCAAAATTAATGGCACCCAAGAAATTTTTCCAGAAAATCAAGTATTTCTCACAGAAAAGTATTGCAGTAACACATGTTTTGCTATACACATGTTTATTCCCTATGTGTGTATTGGAACAAAACAAAAAAGAGAGGAAAAAAAGCAAATTGGACATAATGTCACACAAAACTCCAAAAATGGGCTGGACAAAATTCTTGGCACCCTTTCAAAATTGTGGATAAATAAGATTGTTTCACGCATGTGATGCTCCTGTAAACTCACCTGGGGCAAGTAACAGGTGTGGGCAATCTAAAATTCACACCTGAAAGCAGATAAAAAGGAGAGAAATTCACTTACAGGGTTATTCAGAGAGCGTGAAAAGCAGGAGAATGACTGGAGAATGACTGGAGAATGAAAAATTCTAGGTCAAAATAGCCAAACCAGAAACATTCTCCCTTTCATCTCACTTTCCAAATCGGCTATTTGACCTAGAATTTTTCATTCTCCAGTCATTCTCCTGCTTTTCACGCTCTCTGAATAACCCTGTTAGTCTTTGCATTGTGTGTCTGTGTGTGCCACACTAAGCATGGACAACAGAAAGAGGAGAAGAGAACTGTCTGAGGACTTGAGAACCAAAATTGTTGAAAAATCTCAACAATCTCAAGGTTACAAGTCCATTTCCAGGATCTAGATTTGCCTTTGTCCACCGTGCGCAACATTATCAAGAAGTTTGCAACCCATGGCACTGTAGCTAATCTCTCTGGGCGTGGACGGAAGAGAAAAATTTATGAAAGGTTGCAACGCAGGATAGTCCGGATGGTGGATAAGCAGCCCCAAACAAGTTCCAAAGAAATTCAAGCTGTCCTGCAGGCTCAGGGAGCATCAGTGTCAGCGCGAACTATCCGTTGACATTTAAATGAAATGAAACGCTATGGCAGGAGACCCAGGAGGACCCCACTGCTGACAGAGACATAAAAAAGCAAGACTACAGTTTGCCAAAATGTACTTGAGTAAGCCAAAATCCTTCTGGGAAAACGTCTTGTGGACAGATGAGACCAAGATAGAGCTTTTTGGTAAAGCACATCATTCTACTGTTTACCGAAAACGGAACGAGGCCTACAAAGAAAAGAGCACAGTACCTACAGTGAAATATGGTGCAGGTTTAATAATGTTTTGGGGTTGTTTTGCTGCCTCTGGCACTGGGTGCCTTGAATGTGTGCAAGGCATCATGAAATCTGAGGATTACCAAAGGATTTTGGGTCACACTGTAGAGCCCAGTGTCAGAAAGCTGGGTTTGCGTCCGAGAGCTTGGGTCTTCCAGCAGGATAATGACCCCAAACATACGTCAAAAAGCACCCAGAAATGGATGGCAACAAAGCGCTGGAGAGTTCTGAAGTGGCCAGCAAGGAGTCCAGATCTAAATCCCATTGAACACCTGTGGAGAGATCTTAAAATTGCTGTTGGGAAAAGGCGCCCTTCCAATAAGAGAGACCTGGAGCAGTTTGCAAAGGAAGAGTGGTCCAAAATCCGGGTGAGAGGTGTAAGAAGCTTATTGATGGTTATAGGAAGCCACTGATTTCAGTTATTTTTTCCAAAGGGTGTGCAACCAAATGTTAAGATAAGGGTGCCAAGAATTTTGTCCAGCCCATTTGTGGAGTTTTGTGTGACATTATGTCCGATTTGCTTTTTCTCCTCACTTTTTTTTGTTTTGTTCCAATACACACAAAGGGAATAAACATGTGTATAGCAAAACATGTGTTACTGCAATACTTTCCTGTGAGAAATACTTGATTTTCTGGAAAAAATTCTGGGGTGCCAACAATTTCGGCTATGACTGTATATGAAAGTATACACACATATGAACACATAAATATATAAATACACATAGTGGTTATTGGCCAAAAAGGCTGCCGAATCGGAATCGGTATCGGCCCTGAAAAAACAATATCGATCAACCCCTAATATATATATTAGGGATATATCGATATTGTTTTTTCAGGGCCGATACCGATTCCGATTCGGCAGCCTTTCTGGCCGATAACCAATATCTGGTGCCGATAGTCTGTAAATTTAAAGAAAAAAACCAACACAAATCTGACATTATGTCATTAACTAAAGGCGTTTAATAACATTGTAATCATTGCACCATGTCCACTTAATTTATTCAATTTAATAAAAAAATAAATATTTTTATATAAGCTTTAATTTTTACAATATGGTCGTGTCCTCCAGACTCTGGCTTTTGCAATGATCCCTCATATGACCCTGTACGTAAGGGGTCGGCAACTTTGGCCATCCAGATGTTTTGGAACTACATCTGCCACGATGTTCAGCTAGTCATTAGGTTCTTCGAGCCTCATGGGAAATGCAGTCCCAAACATCTAGGAGGGCCAAGGTTGCTGACCCTGCTGCGGGATAATGGTAGCAGAAATACAGGGCACCAATAGACCCTGCATCTCCTGTATAGGGAATTCCCTGCCAGATGGGAGGGAAGCCCAAATTCTGCTGTCATCACACTCATGTGCAATACCGTCAGTGGGCAGAGGAAGCCCTAGAGCAAGAGTTGTGAGCCAAATTGTCAGCCTGCTGTGGGAGAAGCCCCAAATCGGCACTGGCTCAGCAGCGCTCTGTGGGACCGTAACGGCTGCAGTGTGCCAGCTTGTCCAAAAATCTGCAATATCGGCAAATAAAAAGCCGATACCGATATCAGTAATTTGCTGAATATCGGTCACCGAATCGGTCTATCCCTGATATATATACCCACATATGCACACATACATATACTGTATACACATATAACTCATATATATATATATGAATGAGGCCACTCCTTGTATTTTTGTATATTCTCTCAGGCCTTGCACCACATTTTGCATTGGTTTTGCACTTTTACATTTTTTGGAAGGAGCTGCTGGTATCCTGTATACATATATATATATATAAATACACACGAAAAAGGATCCATTTTGTTATTATGCGTTAAACACTGCTTTATAGGAAGCTTATGTCTTACAGTCAGGTCCAGAAATATTGGGACATCGACACAATTCTAACATCTTTGGCTCTATAAACCACCACAATGGAGTTGGACTGAAACAAACACAATGTGCTTTAACTGCAGACTGTCAGCTTTAATTTGAGGGTATGTACATCCAACTCAGGTGCACGGTGTAGGACTTACAGCAGTTTGCAGATGTGCCTCCCACTTGTTAAGGGACCAAAAGTAATGGGACAATTGGCTTCTCAGCTGTTCCATGGCCAGGTGTGTGATATTCCCTCATTACCCCAATTACAATGTGCAGATAAAAGGCCCAGAGTTCATTTCAAGTGTGCTATTTGCATTTGGAATCTGTTGCTGTCAACTCTCAAGATGAGATCCAAAGAGCTGTCACGATCAGTGAAGCAAGTCATCATTAGGCTGAAGAAACAAAACAAACCCATCAGAGAGATAGCAAGAACATTAGATGTGGCCAAAACAACTGTTTGGAACAGTCTCAAAAAGAAGGAACGCACCGGTGAGCTCAGCAACAACAAAAGACCCGGGAGACCACGGAAAACAACTGTGGTGGATGACCGAAGAATTCTTTCCCTGGTGAAGAAAACACCATTCACAACAGTTGGCCAGATCAAGAACACTCTCCAGGAGGTAGGTGTATGTGTGTCAAAGTCAACAATCAAGAGAAGACTTCACCAGAGTGAATACAGAGGGTTCACCACAAGATGCAAACCATTGGTGAGCCTCAAAAACAGGACGGCCAGATTAGAGTTTGCCAAACAACACCTAACAAAGCCTTCACAGTTCTGGAACAAGATTCTATGGACAGATGAGACCAAGATCAACTTGTACCAGAGTGATGGGAAGAGAAGAGTATGGAGAAGGAAAGGAACTGCTCATGATCCT
This sequence comes from Leptobrachium leishanense, assembly GCA_009667805.1. Lineage (NCBI taxonomy): Eukaryota > Metazoa > Chordata > Amphibia > Anura > Megophryidae > Leptobrachium > Leptobrachium leishanense. The sequence goes on along the minus strand of CM019071.1, from coordinate 3,443,923 downwards.
AAGCATACCACCTCATCAGTGAAGCATGGTGGTGGTAGTGTCATGGCGTGGGCATGTATGGCTGCCAATGGAACTGGTTCTCTTGTATTTATTGATGATGTGACTGCTGACAAAAGCAGCAGGATGAATTCTGAAGTGTTTCGGGCAATATTATCTGCTCACATTCAGCCAAATGCTGCAGAACTCATTGGACGGCGCTTCACAGTGCAGATGGACAATGACCCAAAGCATACTGCAAAAGCAACCAAAGAGTTTTTGAAGGGACAGAAGTGGAACGTTATGCAATGGCCAAGTCAATCACCTGACCTGAATCCCATTGAGCATGCATTTCACTTGCTGAAGACAAAACTGAAGGGAAAATGCCCCAAGAACAAGCAGGAACTGAAGACAGTTGCAGTAGAGGCCTGGCAGAGCATCACCAGGGATGAAACCCAGCGTCTGGTGATGTCTATGCGTTCCAGACTTCAGGCTGTGATTGACTGAAAAGGATTTGCAACCAAGTATTAAGAAGGGAAAGTTTGATTTATGATTATTATTCTGTCCCATTACCTTTGGTCCCTTAACAAGTGGAGGCACATCTGCAAACTGCTGTAAGTCCTACACCGTTCACCTGAGTTGGATGTACATACCCTCAAATTAAAGCTGACAGTCTGCAGTTAAAGCACATTGTGTTTGTTTCATTCCAACTCCATTGTGGTGGTGTATAGAGCCAAAGATGTTACAATTGTGTCCATGTCCCAATATTTCTGGACCTGACTGTATATCACAACTTACTGGCTTTAAAGAAAGCAATTCTGAGTGACTATTTGTAAAAATACAGCATCGCACCATTATAGACGCACTCACGGGTAACAGGGGTTCGCATGGTTGACCGGAGCATGAACCCCAGGTTTGTAATCGACCATGCAATGCTAAAAGTATCTTTAAATTATCAAAGGGTCAAAGTAGTGCAGGGGTCATTAATTGTGGAATTCCAACTCATCTGAAACAGCACTTCCAATGATGCTCAGCCACTCATTAGATTGGCTGAGACTCATGGGAAATGTAGTTCCAAAACACCTGGAGGGTGGGGCTTGCTGATCCCTGATGTAGTGAAAGATCCACAAGAGATCCATTGATTAAACCAACGTTAAAGTGATCGTTTGTGCAGGCCTCCTTCTTATCCCTATGACGGAGACACTTCAGGGCCTGTGCGCAGCCCGTCCTCATCTTCACCTGGCTCTACCTGGCTGAGGATCATGAGAGTTGCAGGCTGCACAGTCACTCGAAGTCAGGAACCCAAATCCTCCACACACAGAAACACGCGCAACTCTGTCATCAGAAAGTAAACCTATACTCGATTTCACCCTCATGACCCAAAAGCATTCTCTTTACTCACAAGCTGTCCCTGTGTGACTTTTCTTCTGCTATGCGCTGCTATGTACGGCGCGCTGCAGGAGTCGGCGCGGAGACTTTGCTGGTAAGTAAAGAGTCCTGAGGGAGACGTCCACTGACTACTCTTTTAAAAAGGAATAACTTGTCAGATGTAGAGAATAAACAATGTATATAAATTAGGAAAATGCTTCTTTTAATGTTAAAAAAAGCCCAATAGAAAGAGCATTAATTAAGGAAACCTGCGACCCCCTGATCAGGGCTCCCTGATCAGGGCTGTAAAGACTCACCCAACCCTGAAAAGCCCAGTCTATGCAGCCCGGGACCCTCGACGGGTTCCTGTCCTGTCATCACTCAATACCTGGTACCTGGTATAAGGTCAGTGTATTCAGAGCCTCCCGGTGGTTACATATTTATCTTTCCATGACTTGGAGGAGGTGTCAGGTTTAACTGATTTAACCAGACGCTTGCTGGAGATGTCTGGGATGTGGATAGATGTGACCTTTGTACGAGGAACAGGGTCGCTAGGGACGGACAAGGATGGCTGAGCTGATAGGGCAGAACTGACTGGCAAAACCTGTGCTTCCCATGAATATATAGACGACTCAAAGCTCTGATGCACTTTAATAAACAGACATATTACACGGCTGAAAATAGCAACTGCAAGGCCAGCATTCATAGAAACCAGAATACAGAGAATGCAAAGGAGACTACCTGCATACAAAAGCAACTTACATGATGAGTATTAAAGGCACCGGGTGCAGCAAGTGCGTATGAAAGTATCACGGAGCTCCACAGCAATAAAACTTACACACATACACACCGCACATTACTGTATCACAGAACTGCAGCACAATAAATCTCACAGTAATGTGCGGTGTGTATGAGTGTATCACATAACTCTACAATAAAACTTACAGTAATGTGCATTGTGTATAAGCGTATCACAGAACTCCACAGCAATAAAACTTGCAGTAAATTGCGTTGTGTAGGAGTGTATCACAGAACTTCACAGCAATAAAACTTGCAGTAATGTGCGTTGTGTAGGAGTGTATCACAGAGCTCAACAGCAATAAAACTCACACTCCTCCACACCGCACATTACTGTAAGTTCTATTGCTTTGGAGTTCTGTGTTATGCTCATACACACCGCACATTACTGTACCACAGAGCTCCACAGCAATAAAACTCACAGTAATGTGCAGTGTGTATGAGCATATCACAGAGCTCCACAGCAATAAAACTCACATTAATGTGCAGTGTGTATGAGCGTATCACAGAACTCCACAGCAATAAAACTTGCAGTAATGTGCGTTGTGTAGGAGTGTATCACAGAACTTCACAGCAATAAAACTCACAGCAATGTGCAGTGTCTATGAGCGTATCACAGAGCTCCACAGCAAACCAACTCACAGTAATGTGCGGTGTGTATGAGTGTATCACAGAGCAGCTCAGCAATAAAACTCACAGTAATGTGCAGTGTGTATGAGCGTATCACAGAGCTCCACAGTAATAAAACTCACAGTAATGTGCGGTGTGTATTGAGCGTATCAGAGCTCCACAGCAATAAAACTCAGAAATTAGTAAAATAGCAGGAATATGTCCTGTAGTAAACCTATGAAAGCATGGTTACATGGAAGTTGTATCATCCTTTTGCTCTCAAAACTTGCAAACGGTTTATTTACTAAACAAAGTTAATATTAGCCAAAAGAAGTCACATTAATTTACTTTATATATTCTAAATCTGAGTCTCTGTCCCTCTGTATCTCACTGGAAATGAAGTTAGACTATCAGGGTTATTCAGAGAGAGGTGAAAACCAGGAGAATTGCCAGGAGAATGAACAATCTAGACTGAATAGCCGATTTGGAAAGTGAGATAAATGGGAGAATTTTTCTGGTTTGGCTATTTTGACATAGAATTTTCACTTCTCCAGTCATTCTCCTGGTTTTCACCTCTCTGAATAACTCTGTGTGTGTATAACACATTGCAGTGACTACCTCAAGGTATAGACAATTTTTCAATCAAGCATTATTTCTGTAAATAATGATTAAATGGGAATTAAATTTGAATGTACAATATTGTAGTTGTTTTATGTATCTAGTGTAAGCAATATATTACTAGAACGTGCTCTTACATGAAACAATTAACCATTAAAGCAAGGGTCAGCTACCTTAATTCTCCAGATGTATTGGAATGGAACTACATCTCCCAGGATCCTCAGTCACTTATTAGTTTGGCTGAGCCTCATGGGAAATGTAGTTCCAAAACAACTGGGGGGGGGGTCAAGATTGCTGAACCCTGCATTAAACACGTTGCCAACTTTGAATAAAAGGTCTTCGGTGGTTAATAGGTTAATTATTAGAGTTTTTTAACTAAATGGATATTTGGGGAAAAAAATTCACAATATTGCCCTGGAAGGGATTAATACGGCTGGCTGAAAAATGGTTATATTGTGGTGTGTGCGTCCAAGGCATACTCAGGCATACCACTATGTTGGTTTGTCTTATCCTGCTTAGAATTAGATGTCCAGTGTGTCCTAATATGTGCAATAATAAACATTCTGCCCCACGTTCTTGTGTCACCCTGTGCTCTGATGTCATGCATGGCTCAAAGCGTAGGGTCGGGTGTTGACATTGTGCTGCCATCTATTGTATTACTGAGTAACTGGTTCCCATTACCGTTTTCGTCAGGGTATTTCCCCTCCACGGGGACGCTGACTGTGCGCCTCAGGAACTTGTTTCTCGTCGAGTCACTTCTCCTTTCACGAATCAACAACGGGTGAACCTGTGGGAAAGACAATAAGTGACTCTCTGTGACTGCGAATTGATTGTAAGGGCTTTAAAAATTACATACTACGAACATAAAATCCAATGGCAGGAACAGTAACCAACAGTATCCATTCATCATCACCAATATTTACATTGAAAGCGGCACAAAACATGTATAAAAGGAGATCTTTAATTCACCATATAGAGGAAGGCATTTTCATTTCCCCATATAGAGGAAGGTCTTTTCATTTCCCCGTATAGAGGAAGGCATTTTCATTTCCCCATATAGAGGAAGGTCTTTTCATTTCCCCGTATAGAGGAAGGCATTTTCATTTCCCCGTATAGAGGAAGGTCTTTTCATTTCCCCATATAGAGGAAGGCCTTTTCATTTCCCTATTTTGAGGAAGGCCTTTTCATTTCCCCATATAGAGGAAGGCCTTTTCATTTCCCCATATAGAGGAAGGCCTTTTCATCTCCCCGTATAGAGGAAGACGTTTTTATTTCCCCCTTACAGAGGAAGGCCTTTTCATTTCCCGTATAGAGGAAGACCTTTTCATTCACCGTATAGAGGAAGGCCTTTTCATTTCACCATATAGAGGAAGGCATTTTCATTTCCCCATATAGAGGAAGGCCTTTTCATTTCCCCATATAGAGGAATGTCTTTTCATTTCCCCATTTTGAGGAAGGCCTTTTCATTTCCCCATTTTGAGGAAGGTCTTTCATTTCCCCATATAGAGGAAGGCCTTTTCATTTCCCTATTTTGAGGAAGGCCTTTTCATTTCCCCATATAGAGGAAGGCCTTTTCATTTCCCTATTTTGAGGAAGGCCTTTTCATTTCCCCATATAGAGGAAGGCCTTTTCATTTCCCCATATAGAGGAAGGCCTTTTCATTTCCCTATTTTGAGGAAGGCCTTTTCATTTCCCCATATAGAGGAAGGCCTTTTCATTTTCCCAGTATAGAGGAAGGCCTTTTCATTTCCCCATATAGAGGAAGGCCTTTTCATCTCCCGTATAGAGGAAGACGTTTTTATTTCCCCCTTATAGAGGAAGGCCTTCATTTCCCCGTATAGAGGAAGACTTTTCATTCCCCGTATAGAGGAAGGCCTTTTCATTTCACCATATAGAGGAAGGCATTTTCATTTCCCCATATAGAGGAAGGCCTTTTCATTTCCCCATATAGAGGAATGTCTTTTCATTTCCCCATTTTGAGGAAGGCCTTTTCATTTCCCCATTTTGAGGAAGGTCTTTCATTTCCCCATATAGAGGAAGGCCTTTTCATTTCCCTATTTTGAGGAAGGCCTTTTCATTTCCCCATATAGAGGAAGGCCTTTTCATTTCCCTATTTTGAGGAAGGCCTTTTCATTTCCCCATATAGAGGAAGGCCTTTTCATTTCCCCATATAGAGGAAGGCCTTTTCATTTCCCTATTTTGAGGAAGGCCTTTTCATTTCCCCATATAGAGGAAGGCCTTTTCATTTCCCCATATAGAGGAAGGCCTTTTCATTTCCCCATATAGAGGAAGGCCTTTTCATTTCCCCGTATAGAGGAAGGCCTTTTCATTTCCCCGTATAGAGGAAGACGTTTTTATTTCCCCCTTACAGAGGAAGGCCTTTTCGTTTCCCGTATAGAGGAAGACCTTTTCATTCACTGTATAGAGGAAGGCCTTTTCATTTCCCCGTATAGAGGAAGACGTTTTTATTTCCGTCCGTATAGAGGAAGGCCTTTTCATTCCCAGTAAAGAGGAAGGCCTTTTCATTTCCCCGTATAGAGGAAGACGTTTTTATTTCCGTCCGTATAGAGGAAGACCTTTTCATTCACCGTATAGAGGAAGGCCATTTCATTTCCCCGTATAGAGGAAGGCCTTTTCATTTCCCCGTATAGAGGAAGACCTTTTAATTTCCCTGTATAGAGGAAGGCCTTTTCGTTCACCGTATAGAGGAAGACCTTTTCATTTCCCCGTATAGAGGAAGACCTTTTCATTCATTGTATAGAGGAAGACCTTTTCATTTTTTTCATTCATTGTATAGAGGAAGGCCATTTAATTTCCCGTATAGAGGAGGACCTTGGTTTTTTAACGTGTTAGACCTTTTCCCAGTGTAGGAGAATATTAATGGCCACACATCATGTACTGAAAAACCTCAAAACCTGATTAATTGCCGCGGCCTCCCTGGTATAAAACAGTAGTGCGGCTCTCTCCCTGTTAGACAGGTACAAACCGTGATAAACTCGGTGTGATTGCACGTTTGGGGAAAAAAAACAGACCTAATTTCTCTTTAGGTTTAATAGCTGACGCTGCCTTTTATCTTTCCTGCTTCCCAAACTCCCGGCTCGAGAGGCATTCCCCCCTCCCCTCCCCATGAAATATACTTCTCTTTAAGGAATATTTTCTCACCTTCTCAGGCCTCACCTTTTTAGATATATTTTTCTTACCGCCACTCCCCATCTATGCCTTCCCGGCCCTACTGACCCCCCCCCACAGCTCTTCCCCTGTGCCATCGCTGTATATTCCCGGCTCTGTGCCTGCGTGGCCCCCTCGGTATGTGCCATTCGTGCACAGAGATGGTTAACGCCGCTGGCTTTGTTCGCCACCTCTGATTGGTGGAACAGATCAGGACTTCGGCTGACGGGTTAATTACAATAATTATCCTGTACAAGTAAAAGCAGCGACTGTGAATATAGACCCACACCGCTCGATTCTCATTTTCCTTCTTTACTATTCTCTTCCCTCTCCCACTCGCTCTATCTCACCTCCTTAATCTCTCCCCCTTTCCCTCTCTTAAATAACCTTCCCCTCCTCCTGCCTCCCTTCCCCTAATTCTACCCATCTCCGGTCCCAATTACATCAATTTATTGTACCCTTTCCCCCGCGCCCGCTCATGTCCTGGCTATCTTCCTGTCCTCGATATAAATCGCTTGTATTGATTTCCATTTAATTCCCAGTAACAGATCACTTCCTCCTCTCCTCCCTTTCCTACTTCTTCATCCTCCCTTATCATCCTGCAGCCCTTCACTCCTCCTCTAGTCCCGTTCTATGTGTCCTCATGTTACCTGCCCTCCTGCAGTCCGAAAAGTCATTTCTTCTAACCAAACGCTGTCCTCTTGTTCTCCGTGTACTTCCCTTGCTTCCTGCTTATCTCCTGGCCTGTTACTCCTCTTTAATCCCCTCTGCTTCCTCCCTATTTCCTGTCCTCTTCCTTTTCTTGTTCCCTAGCCTGGTATTATATCCCTGGTCTTTGCCCATTCATTGGTACCTTCTTATCACCCAAATTCTCAATGTCTTCCAGGGATGACAAGCCAGAGATCCTTTAACTACATCTCCCATAATGCTCAGCCATTGGTGCTGCAGCCTCTCCATGTCTGTAGCCCGTCTATCCTCTCTCCCTTGGTGGGTGATGTAGGATTGGACCGCTCTGTTTATTAAGGAAAAATCGATATTGATGCTCAAATGTCCCCCCTTAATTTACTATTCCCCCATTGCCCAGACTTCCTTTAACCAAGAGCCTCCAGGTTCCTACTTATCTCCAGCTTCTCAGCCTTGATTCCTGCCCATCTCCTGTACTTCCTCCCTTTCCTCAATCCCAACTTCCTTATACTGACAGGCCTTCTCCTGCCCCTCGTTACTCTTTATAAGCTCCCACAATCTCCGGGCAACATTTATTTCCTGTCACACTGAAGGTTCCAGAGAACAAACTCTATCCATCGCTCCGTCTTCCAGCCTCATCTTTCCACCTTTGATACCACTTCCTTATTACTCCTTCCTGTCTCCTTCACCCTCTTCCTACTTCAAATTCTGTCCCCTTCTTCTGACCTTATCGTCTTTCCTCCTATATATAATCTATCGACCCTTGTTACATCCTTTGGTCCTTCCTTCCCCCTTCCTACCTATCTCCTACCCCTTGGTCTTTTCCTTCTCATCTGGTTCCTGCTTCTCTTCTTCCTGTCGATCAGATTCTCCTTCGGAACTCTGATTACTGCAACTGTATCTTTTTTACATCTTCTATAACCTCGTTACATCTTTTCCCTGTCACTTTTATTTCCTTTAGGTGTCGCAGCTTCCTGCAGGAAGCATACAATAAATCAATCAATCAATCAAATCAATCAAAATAAGCTTTATTAGCAGGACCAAATACATTTTAGCATTGCCAAAGCATATGGGGTGGAGGGGGGGTAGTGGGACATATATGGGGGGGAATGGACAAGTCCATGGACATTATCAGGGGTAAGGGATAATGTGAAGTCGGATGGGGGCAAGTCCGGTGACACTTCATTTCCTACTTATCTCTCACCACTTGTTCCTCACGCTCCTCCCTGGATTTTTTACCTCTCCCCCCCTTTTCCTTCCTCTGTTCCCCATTGTTTCCTTCCTGCTTCAAGTTGAGTCTCCGTTTTCTTCCTCTTCCTCCCTTTGCTCCACGTTACACCCTTTCTATCTCTCCCCCCCAGTTTCCATGTCTTTCCTGCCCCCCTGTCACCGCTCCCCCATCTCTCTCGGCTTGTCTCTGTCTCTCTCCCACTCTCTCCCTCTTGAGCGTCGAGTTCCTGCAGTAACAATGACAGGACAGGATCTGGGAGAGCAGCTTGCTTTCCTCCCACATACCCCAGTCCATCAGATGTTTCATTCAGCTCCTGCCCAGGGAGGGGAGAGAAAATCTCTACTCCCTCTAACCCGAGCTTCCCTCTGTAACGTCGGTCCCCCCCAGCCCCCGGTATTATACCATTACTATAAGGGAGGGGCGCAACACAGCTTTAATAAAAATAAATAAAAATGGGAAAGAAAACATGAAAAGCAAAAACGCGGCGATTTAATAAAGAGCATAATGTGTGGAATTGTAAAGGAACAAACAGTGGGCTGGGCACAATGTGAACTCACAGAGCGCAACAGGTGACGCTACAGAAAAGGTGTATATGGAGAAGGGGCGGGGCTAAGAGAAGCGTTCAAAAGGTGCAATAGGTGGATTATTCAGGACTAAAGACCTGCATGAAAGGTGCGACCAGTTATAGGTAAAAGCGTCGTCAAAGAATAATTTCACATGAGAAGGAGCAGAATTATAGAGGGCAATGGCGCAGAGGGCGGAGTTATAGAGGGCAGCGTTACATAAAGGAGCAGAGTTACAGAAAATGATGGCACAGAGGGCAAAGATACTACTAGAAAGGAGCACAGCCACATAGAACAATAGCGGAGAGGGCTGAGTTATAGAAAGGAGCAGAGTAACAGAATAATGGCGGAGAGGGCGGAGTTATAGAAAGGAGTAGAGTAACAGAATAATGGCGGAGAGGGCGGAGTTATAGAGAGGAGCAGAGTAACAGAATAATGGCGGAGTTATAGAGAGGAGCAGAGTAACAGAATAATGGCGGAGAGGGTGGAGTTATAGGATGGAAAAAGTTACAGAGCATAAAGGAACAAGGGGCAGAGTTATAAGAAGGATGAGAGTTACAGAGAATAATGGAGCAGAGGGTGGAGTTACATAAAGGATGAGAGTTACAGAGAATAATGGAGCAGAGGGCGGAGTTACATAAAGGATGAGAGTTACAGAGAATAATGGAGCAGAGGGCGGAGTTACATAAAGGATGAGAGTTGCAGAGAATAATGGAGCAGAGGGCGGAGTTACAGAAAGAAGCAGAGTTACAGAGAATAATGGAGCAGAGGGCGGAGTTACAAAATGAAGCAGTTACAGAGAATAATGGAGCAGAGGGCGGAGTTACATAATGAAGCAGAGTTACAGAGAATAATGGAGCAGTGGGCGGAGTTACATAAAGGATGAGAGTTACAGAGAATAATGGAGCAGAGGGCGGAGTTACATAATGAAGCAGTTACAGAGAATAATGGAGCAGAGGGCGGAGTTACATAATGAAGCAGAGTTACAGAGAATAATGGAGCAGAGGGCGGAGTTACATAAAGGATGAGAGTTACAGAGAATAATGGAGCAGAGGGCGGAGTTACATAATGAAGCAGTTACAGAGAATAATGGAGCAGAGGGCAGAGTTACATAAAGGATGAGAGTTACAGAGAATAATGGAGCAGAGGGCGGAGTTACATAATGAAGCAGTTACAGAGAATAATGGAGCAGAGGGCAGAGTTACATAAAGGATGAGAGTTACAGAGAATAATGGAGCAGAGGGCGGCGTTACATAGAGGAGCAGAGTTACAGAGAATAATGGAGCAGAGGGCGGACTTACATAAAGGATGAGAGTTACAGAGAATAAAGGAGCAGAGGGTGGAGTTACATAACAAAGCAGAGTTACAGAGAATAATGGAGCAGAGGGTGGAGTTACATAACAAAGCAGAGTTACAGAGAATAATGGAGCAGAGGGCGGAGTTAAATAATGAGAGCTACAGAGAATAATAAAGCAGAGGGCGGAGTTACATAAAGGATGATCGTAACAAAAAATAATGGAGCAGAGGGTGGAGTTACATAATGAAGCAAAGTTACAGAGAATAATGGAGCAGAGGGCGGAGTTACATAAAGAAGCAGAGTTAGAGAATAATGGAGCAGAGGGAGGAGTTACATAAAGAAGCAGAGTTACAGAGAATAATGGAGCAGAGGGAGGAGTTACATAAAGGATGAGAGTTACAAAGAATAATGGAGCAGAAGGCGGAGTTACATAAAGGAGCAGAGTTACAGAGAATAATTGATATTGGTGTAGAGCGCCCACTAGATAATAATATAGAAGACATTATTTGTAGCTGAGTGGAAAAATATTTTATGCTATGTGAGTAAATCTATATTTAATTTTAAGAAAAGGAAGAGTAATCGGTGCACTGAGCAGCGGCCAAGAAACTGATCCAGTGGAAGGGATAGGAAATGTCTGGGACAGCGACAAACGATTCTCACTCACTGGGGGAAAAATCCATTGGTTTTATCTGCTGTTGAAAAGTATGTTTTAGTGGAAATACAAGAGGGTACTTAGCACTATATAGGACGTTTTATGGGGTATGCGGCACTAAGCATGGATATTTTTGGATGGGATATATAGAGCTACTACAGTATATACAAGTGGTCATTATGGTGAATATGAAAACGTGTATAAAATAAAATGAAGCTGTGACAGTTTAAACGCACATGCACGCACCAATAAAAACACTTGCTCTCACGTGATATAAAATAAGAAATGCTACAATACTCATAAGAACGGCAGATAGACAGTCCCTCCAATCTTTTAGTTATCCTACAGAGCCACGAGAAATCCCGGCTCAAGGTGATATTGCTCCCGGCCAAACGTTGAGTGGTGCAGCCATTCTCTCTCTGGTCCGGATCACCTCGGCAAAGCATAGGGAGAGACGGCACCCTCATAGCGTAACAAGTATTAATAGACTTCCTTAGCGGATAATAAGGGGTTAAACGGACACACTGTGGAGACGTCTAATGTTTAGGCTCATCCAATGCGCACGTGGTACTGTTTCTGGGAAGTGTCCAGCCTTCCAGGATTCCATGTCCCTGAATGGATATGGTGCCAGGTCCCAAGTAGTGGAAAAAATGGACGTAGCTTTGGTTTCTGGGATCCTCTGTCCTCATGCCTCTTCCTGACATCAGAAGCAATCCTGCCGTTGTTATACGAGTATTTTATCTTCTCTTAATTTATATCACGTATTATTATTATTGCTTGTGCGTTAACATTGTCACAAGTTGATTTTATTTCATACAATTTTGTATACGCTGCATGGACCGCCTGTATATACTGTCACTGCATGACACAAACATTTGGGATTTTTTCCATCGAGGTGGCATTCTTTAGAGTTGGATTTCATATATTATACAGTATGGGCCCTATTACAATCATAAAGCTAATGCTAGCGCTCAGTTAAGTGAGCATTAACGTTAGGTTAAGTGGTCATAGCGCAGGCTGAGCATATTACAATCTGAACACTAACAGGTTAAAAAACCCTATCAGGGCATCGGAGCTTGCGCGAGGTTACTGTACTTTGCGCTCCCTATACGTAACATGGGGAGCGCAATCAGTAATTAGCGTTAGGATTGCAAAGTCTTAACGCTAATTACCGCATGGCTGCCGCTAACGGAAAAGATAACCACAGCTAGAAGCTTCTGCAGAATCATTTAGCACCAGCTGTAAACCCCCCAAGAATCAGATACTCACCTCTCATCCCCTGGCACGAACGGTGGTCTGACCTGCCGCTTCTGCACGCCGGGAGCAGAGTAAGACAGGGGAAAAAAACATCCCTATTATCCCTACGTGGACCTGCTGGATCTCGCGAAAGTGTGAACCGGCAGCACAAGCCTTCATGGAGTCCAGGGGGGGAATACTCGCGTAGGCGCGTTAACGCTGCCATGAGTATCCAGTGGCTTAGTGCTGCATTAGCGCTATGTATGGTATATAGGGAGGGGATATAGCGCTATGTATGGTATATAGGGAGGGGATATAGCGCTATGTATGGTATATAGGATGGGGATATAGCGCTATGTATGGTATATAGGGAGGGGATATAGCGCTATGTATGGTATATAGGGAGGGGATATAGCGCTATGTATGGTATATAGGGAGGGGATATAGTGCTATGTATGGTATATAGGGAGGGGATATAGTGCTATGTATGGTATATAGGGAGGGGGATATAGTGCTATGTATGGTATATAGGGAGGGGGATATAGCGCTATGTATGGTATAATAGGGAGGAGGATATAGCGCTATGTATGGTATATAGGGAGGCGGATATAGCGCTATGTATGGTATATAGGGAGGGGATATAGCGCTATGTATGGTATATAGGGAGGGGGATATAGCGCTATGTATGGTATATAGGATGGGGATATAGCGCTATGTATGGTATATAGGGAGGGGATATAGTGCTATGTATGGTATATAGGGAGGGGGATATAGCGCTATGTATGGTATATAGGGAGGCGGATATAGCGCTATGTATGGTATAAAGGGAGGGGATATAGCGCTATGTATGGTATATAGGGAGGGGGATATAGCGACATGTATGGTATATAGGGAGGTGGATATAGTGCTATGTAGGGTATATAGGGAGGGGGATATAGCGCTATGTATGTTATATAGGGAGGGGGATATAGCGCTATGTATGGTATATAGGGAGGAGGATGTAGTGCTATGTATGGTATATAGGGAAGGGGATGTAGCACTACAGTGGCAAGAAAAAGTATGTGAACCCTGTGGGATTACGTGGAGTTTTGCACGAATTGTTGATAAAATGTGCTCTCATATTCATCTAAGTCACAACAATTTGAAAAACACAGTCTGCTAAAAATAATACAACACAAACATTATATGTTTTCATGTTTTTATTGAACAGAACATGTAAACATTCACAGTGCAGGGTGGAAAAGGTATGTGAACCTTTGGACTTAATAACTGGTTGACCCTCCTTTGGCAGCAATAACCTCAACCAAACGTTTCCTGTAGTTGCAGATCAGACCTGCACAACGATCTGGAGTAATTTTGGACCACTCCTCTTCACAAAACTGTTTCAGTGTAGCAATATTCTTGGGATGTCTGGTGTGCAGGGCCGGTGCTAGACTATTTTGCGCCCTAGGCAAGACCAGCTACTTGCGCCCCCCCCCCGAAAAAAACACTGCACATTACTGTGGAGCTCTGTGACCCACCCATAAACACACTGCACATTACTGTGGAGCTCTGTGATACATACTCACCATACATTACTGTGGCCCTGCTGATTTGGCCCCCTCTGATTTTGGCTGCAGGGTGCGGCCGCGTGACGTCTGCCTCCAGTGCATAGTGTCCTCATGGATTGAGGCTTGGGGAGAGATTTTGGGGCCCTTACGGTTGGTGGAAGGGGTTAATAGGGCCACTCATTTTGGGGGAAGGATGAGGGAGGGAGAGTGACGGTGGGGTATTTTTCTGGGGTGGGTGGGAGAGTGCTGGTGGGTATTTTTCTGGGGTGGGTGGGAGAGTGCTGGTGGAGTATTTTTCTGGGGTGGGAGGGAGAGTGATGGTGGGGTATTTTTCTGGGGTGGGGGAGACTGATGGTGGGGTATTTTTTGGGGGGAGGGAGAGTGATGGTGGGGCATTTTTCTTGGAGGGAGAGTGGTGGGGGTATTTTTTTCTGGGGGAGAGTGATGGTGGGGTATTTTTCTGGGGTGGGGGAGACTGATGGTGGGGTATTTTTTGGGGGGAGGGAGAGTGATGGTGGGGCATTTTTGTGGGGTATTTTCTGGGGGGAGGGAGAGTGGTGGGGTATTTTTCTGGGGGGAGGGAGAGTGGTGGGGTATTTTTCTGGGGGGAGGAGAGTGGTGGGGTATTTTTTTGGGGGGAGGGAGAGTGATGTTGGGGTATTTTTCTGGGGGGAGGGAGAGTGATGGGGTATTTTTCTGGGGTGGGAGGGAGAGTGGTGGGGTATTTTTCTGGGGGGAGGGAGAGTGATGGGGTATTTTTCTGGGGTGGGAGGAGAGTGGTGGGGTATTTTTTTTCTGGGGGGAGAGTGATGGTGGGGTATTTTTTCTGGGGGGAGGGAGAGTGATGGTGGGGTATTTTTCTGGGGGGGGAGTGATGGTGGGGTATATTACTGGGGGTAATGGATGAGTGGGGTATATTACAGAGGGGGTGTAGGGAGGTGGGTGTGTCAGCCAGTGGGGAATGGGTGATGGTGGTCAGGGGTGTTTTCCAGGGGAGGGGGACCTGGCATGGGGATGTGTACAGTGTACTTTGCTTGTCCGAGCGTGCAGCCAGTGAGAGGAACCCCCCCTCCTCCTGGTCAGGCTACCTCAGGGCATAGGGATTGGATGGCACACGTCATGTGGCGTGACATGTGACCCTGGCCGGCCAGCTCCCTTTGATTAGGTCATAGGGAGCATCGGATGGCCGGGGTATTGCAGGCGCCGGGACAGAAGCACGCGGCGGCGGATAGTGCAAGGGCTGACCTGCTGACACCTGGCTCGGGGCCAGCTGCGCCCCTAGGTGGCGCTGCGCTCTAGGCGGCCGCCTAGCTCGCCTAGCGGGCGCGCCGGCCCTGCTGGTGTGAATCGCTCTCTTAAGGTCATGCCACAGCATTTCAAATCGGGTTGTGGTCAGGAATCTGACTGGGCCACTCCAGAAGGCGTATTTTGTTTTGTTGAAGCCATTCTTTTGTTGAATTACTTGTATGCTTTGGGTCATTGTCCTGTTGCATCACCCATCCTCTGTGGAGCTTCAGTTGGCGGCCAGATGGTCTTACGTTTTCCTGCAAAATGTCTTGATAAACTCTGGAATTCATTTTTCCATCAATGACAACAATCCGTCCAGGCCCTGAGGCAGCAAAGCAGCCCCAAACCATGATGCTCCCTCCGCCATGGTTTACAGTGGGGATGAGGTTTTGATGTTGGTGTGCTGTGCCTTTTTTTATCCACATATAGTGTTGTGTGTTTTTTCCAAACAACTCAATTTTGGTTTCATCTGTCCACAGAATATTTTGCTAGTAGTGCTGTGGAACATCCAGGTGCTCTTTGGCAAACTTCAAACGTGCTGCAATAAGCTTTTTGGACAGCAATGGCTTCCTCCGTGATGTCCTCCCATGTACTCCATTCTTATTTAATGTTTTCCTTATTGTAGATGTGTCAACAAAAATGTTAGCATGTGCCAGAGATTTCTGTAAGTCTTTAGCTGACACTCTAGGATTCTTCTTTACCTCATTAAGCATTCTGCGCTGTGCTCTTGCAGTCATCTTTACAGGACGACCATCCCTAGGGAGAGTAGCAACAGTGCTGAACTTTCTCCATTTGTAGACAGTCTGTCTTACCGTGGACGCATGAACATCAAGGCTTTTGGAGATACTTTTGTAACCCTTTCCAGCTTCATGCAAGTCAACAATTTTTGATCGTAGGTCTTCTGAGAGCTCTTTTCTGCGAGGCATGGTTCACATCAGGCAGTGCTTCTTGAAACCAGTAAACCCAAAACTGGTGTGTGTTTTTAAAAGGCAGGACAGCTTTCAGCAACACATCCAATAATATCACACTGATTGCACTCAAGGTTGGCTCACTCCTGGCTCCAATTTGCTCTTGGAGAAGTCATTAGGCTAGGGGTTCACATACTTTTTCCACCCTGCACTGTGAAGGTTTACATATTATGTTCAATAAAAACATGAAAACATATAATGTTTGTATTGTATTATTTTAAGCAGACTGTGTTTTTCAAATTGTTGTGACTTAGATGAAGATCAGAGCACATTTTATGACCAATTCATGCAAAATTCCACGTAATCCCAAAGAGTTCACATACTTTTTCTTGCCACTGTATGTATGGTATATAGGGAGGGGATATAGCGCTATGTATGGTATATAGGGAAGGGGATGTAGCGCTATGTATGGTATATACGGAGAGGATATAGTGCTATTTATGGTATATAGGGAGGGGGATGTAGCGCTATGTAGGGTATATAGGGAGGGATATAGCGCTATGTATGGTAAATAGGGAGGGGATATAGCACTATGTATGGTATATAGGGAGGGGATATAGCGACATGTATGGTATATAGGGAGGGGTATATAGCGACATGAATGGTATATAGGGAGGGGATATAGTGCTATGTATGGTATATAGGGAGGGGTATATAGCGCTATGTATGGTATATAGGGAGGGGATATAGCACTATGTATGTTATATAGGGAGGGGATATAGCGCTATGTATGGTATATAGGGAGGGGGATGTAGCGACATGTAAAGTATATAGGGAGGGGGATATAGCAACATGTATGGTATATAGGGAAGGGGATATAGCGACATGTATGGTATATAGGGAGGGGATATAGCGCTATGTATGGTATATAGGGAGGGGGATGTAGCGCTATGTATGGTATACAGGGAGGGGATATTGTGTTATGTATGGTATATAGGGGGGGGATATAGTGCTATGTATGGTATATAAGGGGGATGTAGCGCTATGTATGATATATAGGGAGGGGGTGTAGTGCTATGTATGATATATAGGGAGGGGGATGTAGCGCTATGTATGATATATAGGGAGGGGGATGTAGCGACATGTATGGTATATAGGGAGGGGATATAGCGACATGTATGGTATATTGGGAGGGGATATAGCGCTATGTATGGTATATAGGTTGGGGGATGTAGCGCTATGTATGATATATAGGGAGGGGGATATAGGGAGGGGATATAGCGCTATGTATGGTATATAGGGTGGGGGATGTAGCGCTATGTATGGTATATAGGGAGGGGATATAGCGCTATGTATGGTATATAGGGAGGGGGATGTAGCGCTATGTATGGTATATAGGGAGGGGGATGTAGCGCTATGTATGGTATATAGGGAGGGGATATAGCGCTATGTATGGTATATAGGGATGGGGATATAGTGCTATGTATGGTATATAGGGAGGGGGATGCAGCGCTATGTATGATATATAGGCAGGGGGATGTAGCGCTATGTAGGGTATATAAGGAGGGGGATGTAGCGCTATGTAGGGTATATAGGGAGGGGATATAGCGCTATGTATGGGGTATAGGGAGGGGGATGTAGCGCTATGTATGGTATATAGGGAGGGGGATATAGTGACATGAATGGTATATAGGGAGGGGATATAGCGCTATGTATGGTATATGGGGAGGGGGATGTATGGTATATAGGGAGGGGATATAGCGCTATGTATGGTATATAGGGAGGGGGATGTAGCGCTATGTATGGTATATAGGATGGGGATGTAGCGCTATGTATGGTATATAGGGAGGGGATATAGCGCTATGTATGGTATATAGGGAGGGGATATAGCGCTATGATGAATTATTGCAGAGGGGCCCAGGTCGGAGACGTTTGAAAGAGCATATGATGTGAAAGGAAATAATGATCCTTCAAATGAGTCATAAAGATTAAACGTCGTGTTCCAGGTCAGGTTTTGCTCTCGCAGACGCTGCTGCTACTGAGATTAATAGACGGGTTATGGCATGTGAGGACATGCGGGGCGCACTGTGGAGGTACGTATAGGTGTTTACCTCATCCTCATCGAGCATAAGAACTTGGTTTCCAGAGATGACGCAGTATCGCGGGTTCCAAGCTGGGCGATCATACGGAGAGGTGACATAGGGCATCCGATGCATGGGAGGTCCTCGAGCATCTAGAGGAGACATCAGAAGATACAAGGTTACACACTGCAACTACAGTATTTAGAGTAAAAAGAATGAATAAATTCTGATCATATATAGCTCACCATATATGATCACCAATAGCAGCACTTTATCAACACCCTGACCATCATAAAGTGGCCAAACAAAAATTCAATGATCACAAACAGAGGATATCGCGAGTTCACCGATACAGGATAGATCAGGGCTGTCAAACCCTGGCCCCCCAGATATTTGTGAACTACATCTCCCATGATTCCCTGGACATCTATAACATTGGCAGAATGTTTTACTGCTACTGCTCTCAGTAGGGGGGTTCACTATGCTATCCCCTGCTCTCAGTAGGGGGGTTCACGATGCTATCACCTGCTCTCAGTAGGGGGGTTCACGATGCTACCCCCTGCTCTCAGTAGGGGGCTTCACGATGCTATCCCCTACTCTCAGTAGGGGGTTCATGATGCTATCCCCTGCTCTCAGTAGGGGGGTTCAAGATGCTATCCCCTGCTCTCAGTAGGGGGCTTCACAATGCTATCGCCTGCTCTCAGAAGGGGGGTTCACGATGCTATCCCCTGCTCTCAGTAGGGGGGGGTTCATGATCCTATTCCCTGCTCTCAGTAGGGGGGGTTTCATGATGCTATCCCCGCTCTCAGTAGGGGGCTTCACGATGCTATCCCCTGCTCTCAGTAGGGGGCTCATGATGCTATCCCCTGCTCTCAGTAGGGGGGTTCAAGATGCTATCCCCTGCTCTCAGTAGGGGGGTTCACGATGCTATCCTGCTCTCAGTAGGGGGGGGTTCACGATGCTATCCCTGCTCTCAGTAGGGGGGGTTCACGATGCTATCCCCGCTCTCAGTAGGGGGGTTCACAATGCTATCCCCTGTTCTCAGTAGGGGAGGGGGGTTCACGATGCTATCCTCTGCTCTCAGTAGGGGGGGTTCACAATGCTACCCCTGCTCTCAGTGGGGGGGTTCACGATGCTACCCCCTGCTCTCAGTAGGGGAGGTTCAGGATGCTATCCCCTGCTCTCAGTAGGGGGGGTTCACGATGCTACCCCCTGCTCTCAGTAGGGGGTTCACGATGCTACCCCTCCCTGCTCTCAGTAGGGGGGGGGGGTTCATGATGCTATCCCCGCTCTCAGTAGGGGGGTTCAAGATGCTATCCCCTGCTCTCAGTAGGGGGGTTCACGATGCTATCCCTGCTCTCAGTAGGGGGGTTCACGATGCTCTCCCCTGCTCTCAGTAGGGGGTTCATGATGCTATCCCCTGCTCTCAGTAGGGGGGTTCACGATGCTATCCCCTGCTCTCAGTAGGGGGTTCATGATGCTGTCCCCTGCTCTCAGTAGGGGGTTCATGATGCTATCCCCTGCTCTCAGTAGGGGTTTCACGATGCTATCCCCTGCTCTCAGTAGGGGGTTCATGATGCTATCCCCTGCTCTCAGTAGGGGGGTTCATGGTGCTATTCCCTGCTCTCAGTAGGGGGGGTTTCATGATGCTATCCCCGCTCTCAGTAGGGGGGTTCAAGATGCTATCCCCTGCTCTCAGTAGGGGGGTTCACGATGCTATCCCCTGCTCTCAGTAGGGGGGGTTCACAATGCTATCCCCGCTCTCAGTACGGGGGTTCACAATGCTATCCCCTGTTCTCAGTAGGGGAGGGGGTTCACAATGCTATCCCTGCTCTCAGTAGGGGGGGTTCATGGTGCTATCCCCTGCTCTCAGTAGGGGGGTTCACGATACTATCCCCTGCTCTCAGTAGGGGGGGTTCATGGTGCTATTCCCTGCTCTCAGTAGGGGGGTTCATGATGCTATCCCCTGCTCTCAGTAGGGGGGGTCCATGGTGCTATCCCCTACTCTCAGTAGGGGGGTTCACGATGCTACCCCTGCTCTCAGTAGGGGGGGTTCACGATGCTACCCCCTGCTCTCAGTAGGGGGTTCATGATGCTATCCCCTGCTCTCAGTAGGGGGTTCATGATGCTATCCCCTGCTCTCAGTAGGAGTTTCACGATGCTATCCCCTACTCTCAGTAGGGGGGTTCATGATGCTATCCCCTGCTCTCAGTAGGGGTTTCACGATGCTATCCCCTACTCTCAGTAGGGGGGTTCATGGTGCTATCCCCTGCTCTCAGTAGGGGGGTTCATGGTGCTATTCCCCGCTCTCAGTAGGGGGGTTCAAGATGCTATCCCTGCTCTCAGTAGGGGGTTCACGATGCTATCCCTGCTCTCAGTAGGGGGGGGTTCACGATGCTATCCCTGCTCTCAGTAGGGGGGGTTCAAGATGCTATCCCCTGCTCTCAGTAGGGGGGTTCACGATGCTATCCCTGCTCTCAGTAGGGGGGGGTTCACGATGCTATCCCTGCTCTCAGTAGGGGGGTTCACGAAGCTATCCCCGCTCTCAGTAGGGGGGTTCACAATGCTATCCCCTGTTCTCAGTAGGGGAGGGGGGTTCCCAATGCTATCCTCTGCTCTCAGTAGGGGGGGGTTCACGATGCTACCCCCTGCTCTCAGTAGGGGGGGTTCACGATGCTACCCCCTGCTCTCAGTAGGGGGGGTTCACGATGCTATCCCCTGCTCTCAGTAGGGGGGGTTCACGATGCTATCCCCTGCTCTCAGTAGGGGGGGTTCACGATGCTACCCCCTGCTCTCAGTAGGGGGGGTTCACGATGCTACCCCCTGCTCTCAGTAGGGGGGGTTCACGATGCTACCCCCTGCTCTCAGTAGGGGGCTTCACGATGCTACCCCCTGCTCTCAGTAGGGGGCTTCACGATGCTATCCCCTGCTCTCAGTAGGGGGGGTTCACGATGCGATCCCTTACTCTCAGTAGGGGGGTTCATGGTGCTATCCCTGCTCTCAGTGGGGGGGGGTTCACGACGCTATCCCTGCTCTCAGTAGGGGGTTCATGATGCTATCCCCTGCTCTCAGTAGGGGGTTCATGATGCTATCCCCTACTCTCAGTAGGGGGGTTCATGATGCTATCCCCTGCTCTCAGTAGGGGTTTCACGATGCTATCCCCTACTCTCAGTAGGGGGGTTCATGATGCTATCCCCTGCTCTCAGTAGGGGGGTTCATGGTGCTATCCCCTGCTCTCAGTAAGGGGGTTCATGGTGCTATTCCCCGCTCTCAGTAGGGGGGTTCAAGATGCTATCCCCTGCTCTCAGTAGGGGGGTTCACGATGCTACCCCTGCTCTCAGTAGGGGGGGTTCACGATGCTACCCCCTGCTCTCAGTAGGGGGGGTTCACGATGCTACCCCCTGCTCTCAGTAGGGGGCTTCACGATGCTACCCCCTGCTCTCAGTAGGGGGCTTCACGATGCTATCCCCTGCTCTCAGTAGGGGGGTTCACGATGCGATCCCTTACTCTCAGTAGGGGGGTTCATGGTGCTATCCCTGCTCTCAGTAGGGGGTTCACGATGCTATCCCTGCTCTCAGTAGGGGGGGGTTCACGATGCTATCCCTGCTCTCAGTAGGGGGGGTTCACGATGCTATCCCTGCTCTCAGTAGGGGGGGTTCACGATGCTATCCCTGCTCTCAGTAGGGGGGTTCATGATGCTATCCCCTGCTCTCAGTAGGGGGGGTCCATGGTGCTATCCCCTACTCTCAGTAGGGGGGTTCACGATGCTACCCCCTGCTCTCAGTAGGGGGCTTCACGATGCTATCCCCTCTTCTCAGTAGGGGGGTTCATGATGCGATCCCTTACTCTCAGTAGGGGGGTTCATGATGCTATCCCTGCTCTCAGTAGGGGGGTTCACAATGCTATCCCTGCTCTCAGTAGGGGGGGTTCACGATGCTATCCCTGCTCTCAGTAGGGGGGGTTCACGATGCTATCCCTGCTCTCAGTAGGGGGTTCACGATGCTATCCCCGCTCTCAGTAGGGGGGTTCATGGTGCGATCCCTTACTCTCAGTAGGGGGGTTCATGATGCTATCCCTGCTCTCAGTAGGGGGGTTCACGATGCTATCCCTGCTCTCAGTAGGGGGGTTCACGATGCTATCCCTGCTCTCAGTAGGGGGGGGTTCACGATGCTATCCCTGCTCTCAGTAGGGGGTTCACGATGCTATCCCCGCTCTCAGTAGGGGGGTTCATGGTGCTATCCCCTGCTCTCAGTAGGGGGGTTCATGATGCTATCCCTGCTCTCAGTAGGGGGGTTCACGATGCTATCCCTGCTCTCAGTAGGGGGGTTCACAATGCTATCCCCTGTTCTCAGTAGGGGGTTCACAATGCTATCCCCTTCTCTCAGTAGGGGGTTCACGATGCTATCCCCTGCTCTCAGTAGGGGGTTCACAATGCTATCCCCTTCTCTCAGTAGGGGGTTCACAATGCTATCCCCTTCTCTCAGTAGGGGGTTCACGATGCTATCCCCTGCTCTCAGTAGGGGGGTTCACAATGCTATCCCCTTCTCTCAGTAGGGGGTTCACAATGCTATCCCCTTCTCTCAGTAGGGGGTTCACAATGCTATCCCCTTCTCTCAGTAGGGGGTTCACAATGCTATCCCCTTCTCTCAGTAGGGGGGTTCACAATGCTATCCCCCTCATCCCCTGCCTTAGAAAATAAGGAGCCCCTGTGATATATGGGGAGCCAAAACGAAAGACAGAAGAAAACAAGACGCAGACACAGGACGATGAAGAGACAACATTGATCTCAGCTTTCCCTGATGGAAACACACAGGGCCTGGACCATATTTTAGCTCCTGGTCTCACCCACTCACTCAGAGTCTGATGCCCCATTATGTTGCATTGCAGGAAAGGGGGGCAGCATTGCAGACACAGGGGAGAGGGCGACACCCAGTGGCCAATCAGCACAATGACACAAGAATGTAATATATGTACATAGCTTGAGAGCTGCACCTCACCAGAACCAGATACAAAGCATGGACAAACAGTGTCCACCAGAGGGCGCGCTCAGAATAGAAAGACACTGAGAGGGACCACAGACTGATCAGGAGAGAGGGACAGACAGACAGACAGACAGACAGACAGACAGCAAACTGAAGATGACAGAGGAGCAATCATAGAGTAGCATGGATTTCTTACAGGAATCATATTACAGGGGCCACAGCAGAATGTAGAGGTGCGATCATATTACAGGGGCCACAGCAGAATGTGGAGGTGAGATCATATTACAGGGGCCACAGCAGAATGTGGAGGTGAGATCATATTACAGGGGCCACAGCAGAATGTGGAGGTGAGATCATATTACAGGCGCCACAGCAGAATGTGGAGGTGAGATCATATTACATGGGCCACAGCAGAATGTGGAGGTGAGATCATATTACAGGGGCCACAGCAGAATGTGGAGGTGAGATCATATTACAGGGGCCCCAGCAGAATGTGGAGGTGCGATAATATTACAGGGGCCACAGCGGAATGTGGAGGTGCGATCATATTACAGGGGCCACAGCAGAATGTGGAGGGGAGATCATATTACAGGGGCCACAGCAGAATGTGGAGGCGTGATCATATTACAGGGGCCACAGCAGAATGTGGAGGCGCGATCATATTACAGGGGCCACAGCAGAATGTGGAGGTGAGATCATATTACAGGGGCCACAGCAGAATGTGGAGGTGAGATCATATTACAGGGGCCACAGCAGAATGTGGAGGCGTGATCATATTACAGGGGCCACAGCAGAATGTGGAGGTGAGATCATATTACAGGGGCCACAGCAGAATGTGGAGGTGAGATCATATTACAGGGGCCACAGCAGAATGTGGAGGTGAGGTCATATTACAGGGGCCACAGCAGAATGTGGAGGCGCGATTATATTACAGGGGCCACAGCAGAATGTGGAGGTGAGGTCATATTATAGGGGCCACAGCAGAATGTGGAGGCGTGATCATATTACAGGGGTCATAGCAGAATGTGGAGGTGAGATCATATTACAGGGGCCACAGCAGAATGTGTGGTGAGATCATATTACAGGGGCCACAGCAGAATGTGGAGGTGAGATCATATTACAGGGGCCACAGCAGAATGTGGAGGTGAGATCATATTACAGGGGCCACAGCAGAATGTGGAGGTGAGATCATATTACAGGGGCCACAGCAGAATGTGGAGGTGAGATCATATTACAGGGGCCACAGCAGAATGTGGAGGCGTGATCATATTACAGGGGCCACAGCAGAATGTGGAGGTGAGATCATATTACAGGGGCCACAGCAGAATGTGGAGGTGAGATCATATTACAGGGGCCACAGCAGAATGTGGAGGTGAGATCATATTACAGGGGCCACAGCAGAATGTGAGGCGTGATCATATTACAGGGGCCACAGCAGAATGTGGAGGTGAGATCATATTACAGGGGCCACAGCAGAATGTGGAGGTGAGATCATATTACAGGGGCCACAGCAGAATGTGGAGGTGCGATCATATTACAGGGGCCACAGCAGAATGTGGAGGTGAGATCATATTACAGGGGCCACAGCAGAATGTGGAGGTGAGATCATATTACAGGGGCCACAGCAGAATGTGGAGGTGAGATCATATTACAGGGGCCACAGCAGAATGTTTGGTGAGATCATATTACAGGGGCCACAGCAGAATGTGGAGGTGAGGTCATATTACAGGGGCCACAGCAGAATGTGGAGGTGAGGTCATATTACAGGGGCCACAGCAGAATGTGGAGGTGAGATCATATTACAGGGGCCACAGCAGAATGTGGAGGTGAGATCATATTACAGGGGCCACAGCAGAATGTGGAGGTGAGATCATATTACAGGGGCCACAGCAGAATGTGGAGGTTCACTAACACTAGCACATCTACACTGACGCCGAGTACAGCTCTAGTAACACAGGCCACATCTATAGCTACACCGAGTACAGCTCTAGTAACACAGGCCACATCTACACGGACGCCGAGTACAGCTCTAGTAACACAGGCCACACCTATAGCCACACCGAGTACAGCTCTAGTAACACAGGCCACATCTATACTGACGCCGAGTACAACTCTAGTAACACAGGCCACATCTATACTGACGCCGAGTACAGCTCTAGTAACACAGGCCACATCTATACTGACGCCGAGTACAGCTCTAGTAACACAGGCCACATCTATACTGACGCCGAGTACAGCTCTAGTAACACAGGCCACATCTATACTGACGCCGAGTACAGCTCTAGTAACACAGGCCACATCTATACTGACGCCGAGTACAGCTCTAGTAACACAGGCCACATCTATACTGACACCAAGTACAGCTCTAGTAACACAGGCCACATCTATACTGACGCTGAGTACAGCTCTAGTAACACAGGCCACATCTATACTGACGCCGAGTACAGCTCTAGTAACACAGGCCACATCTATACTGACGCCGAGTACAGCTCTAGTAACACAGGCCACATCTATACTGACGCCGAGTACAGCTCTAGTAACACAGGCCACATCTATACTGACGCGAGTACAGCTCTAGTAACACAGGCCACATCTATACTGACGCCGAGTACAGCTCTAGTAACACAGGCACATCTATACTGACGCCGAGTACAGCTCTAGTAACAGAGGCAACATCTATACTGACGCCGAGTACAGCTCTAGTAACACAGGCCACATCTATACTGACGCCGAGTACAGCTCTAGTAACACAGGCCACATCTATACTGACGCCGAGTACAGCTCTAGTAACACAGGCCACATCTATACTGACGCCGAGTACAGCTCTAGTAACACAGGCCACATCTATACTGACGCCGAGTACAGCTCTAGCAACACAGGCCACATCTATACTGACGCCGAGTACAGCTCTAGTAACAGAGGCAACATCTATACTGACGCCGAGTACAGCTCTAGTAACAGAGGCAACATCTATACTGACGCCGAGTACAGCTCTAGTAACAGAGGCAACATCTATACTGACACCAAGTACAGCTCTAGTAACAGTGTCTGAATTTTTACATATATATATATATCAGTAACGCTGTGTTGACTAACCTTGAGAATAAGGTACTGTATATGTGGACTGAATTTCTCATGATGCTCAGCCGGCCCAATCTGAAGCTATGCTGTGTGGGAAATATAGGTCCTCTATATAAAATTCCGGGTGCTGGTGTGACCCGTCGCTGCTCGACAGACCCCAACCTGTACCAGCTCTACGTCTCATCTATGGCCTTTACATTAAATCCGGACTGAACCGAGTGGACCGATAACCTGATTAGTGATGGCAGGAGGAAAAAACCCGACCCTGGCGGCGAGGCAGAGGGCAGATAGCCGGCGGTTTAATGCAATTATCTCAGCCTTTTAATGCGATCGCCATGCTTTATTACAGGACGGAGCAAATCATCCAACACACCACTTACATAACAAAGCATTTAACAGATCCGATTGCCAGCGTTAAGCAACACATATAGGGGGGAGACGGTCACATCACGCCACATGCACCTCTGGCGATATATATATATATATGTGTGTGTACGTACTGATTACATGGTCTGTGCACAATAATTAGTATATATCAGTGTATGTTAATCCTATTAGCAGAATTCATTCAAATCCACAGGTCAGAGATATCAGTCTGGGTGCAGGTCGAGGCGTCCCTGCCAACAGCCAAAATATATATATATATATACTCTATGTTTATATACTGTGTGTATGTGTGTGTTTGTGTATATATATACTGTATGTATGTGTGTGAATACTGTATATGTGTGTGTATATATATACTGTATGTATGTGTGTGTTCGTGTATATACTGTGTGTGTGTGTATATATGTATATATATACTGTATGTATGTGTGTGAATACTGTATGTATTTGTGTATGTATATACTGTATGTATTTGTGTATTTATAAATTGTATATGTGTGTGTATAGAATATATTTGTGTGTGTATATACTGTGTGTGTGTATATACTGTATGTATGTGTGTATACTGTGTGTGTGTATATACTGTATGTATGTGTGTGTGTATATACTGTATGCATATGTTTCATATATGGAATGTGTGTGTATATATACACACACACACACACTGTCCGTGTCCAATCTACACACACATATATGTCATAATCAATATATTAAGCATATAACAGGGTTCAGGCATATTGTGTCACAGAGGACGAGGGGGAACAATAAATGCAAGAGGGCATCCATGTGCTTTCACATAAATACACGTATGTTTCATGGACACGCGGGGGAACCAGCACAATATAACCTGCAGCAGCAAGGAAGCAGAGAGCTGGGTTTGGGGGGAGGGAAAGGGATAAAAAGGGGGGATAATGGAGGATTGAATGGGAAGACGGGATGTATTAGGGGAAGGGGCTCTGGAGAGGAACAAGGGGGAAAGGAAAATAAGGGAAGGGGCAGCAAAGGGAGAGTCCACAGAAAGGGGGGGGGAAAAGGGGCACCGAGGGACAGAGGGGGGGCATAAAAAAGAGCCGGTGTGCGAGAAATATTAAAAATAAGGGGAGACGTGAATGGGGGTCTGTACGAAGGAGGAAGAAAGGAGGGGAGGGGGGGAAAGGGGTACTTGAGATCAAGACACGGAGAGCTGACAGAGACGGCAGCAGCAGCTGGAGACATACTAGGGGCGAGAGAGACAGGAGGATGTAAGGAGACATACAGGGGCGTCTCACCCTTGTCACCCTGAGAGAGCGCTCATTCTGCATTGTAAGAGACCGTCGTGTGATAAAAACTTCAACCTTATTCTGAAAACCCCTAAATATAGGAATTAAAGCAGCGACAGTTACCTAGCAACCAGCAGCGCTGACACACAACCAACTACACACACAGACACACAATGACACACACACACGCTGCCATGTATGGGCCGCTGCTTCCTGCAGCACACGCGCAATGCATGTTACATGGATGCTCACACCTTGTAGAACGCCTGACATGTCTGCGGCGCTGCTGGGGTTAATAGGTAATGTGCTGCGGTGCCGGCACTGAATGAGGGGGTGCAAGGGGCAAAGTGTGTTACTGTAACAGGCAGCGCTGGGCACAGACCCCCCAAACACAAAAGCTGCTGCGGACTGAGACCCCTATCAGTGTCAGCCGGCGATAAAATGCTTTGTGGTTAAAGGTGGAGGAGCAATCAACAACCGAGGAGCACCACAACCTCTACCAGGGGCACCACAACCTCTACCAGGGGCACCACAACCTCTACCAGGGGCACCACAGCAGCACCGAAAACAGGATCAAAACATGACTGATACGGGTACAGGTACCCAACACAGCATGGCACTAACACCGCGCAGGATGCCAGTACCTGTACCCATACACAGCATGGCACTAACACCGCGCAGGATGCCAGTACCTGTACCCATACACAGCATGGCACTAACACCACGCAGGATGCCAGTACCTGTACCCATACACAGCATGGCACTAACACCACGCAGGATGCCAGTACCTGTACCCATACACAGCATGGCACTAACACCGCGCAGGATGCCAGTACCTGTACCCATACACAGCATGACACTAACACCACGCAGGATGCCACTACCTGTACCCATACATAGCATGGCACCAACATCACGCAGGATGCCAGTACCTGTACCCATACACAGCATGGCACTAACACCGCGCAGGATGCAGTACCTGTACCCATACATAGCATGGCACTAACACCGCGCAGGATGCAGTACCTGTACCCATACATAGCATGGCACTAACACCACGCAGGATGCCAGTACCTGTACCCATACACAGCATGGCACTAACACCACGCAGGATGCTAGTACCTGTACCCATACACAGCATGGCACTAACACCACGCAGGATGCCAGTACCTGTACCCATACACAGCATGACACTAACACCACGCAGGATGCCAGTACCTGTACCCATACACAGCATGGCACTAACACCACGCAGGATGCCAGTACCTGTACCCATACATAGCATGGCACTAACACCACGCAGGATGCCAGTACCTGTACCCATACACAGCATGGCACTAACACCGCAGAGGATACCAGTACCTGTACCGATACATAGCATGGCACTAACACCACGCAGGATGCCAGTACCTGTACCCATACACAGCATGGCACTAATACCGCACAGGATGCCAGTACCTGTACCCATACACAGCATGGCACTAACGCTGCACAGGATGCCACTACCTGTACCCATACATAGCATGGCACTACACCACGCAGGATGCCACTACCTGTACCCATACATAGCATGGCACTAACACCACGCAGGATGCCAGTACCTGTACCCATACACAGCTTTAACACAGTGCATGATGCTGTTTTTGATTGGCATAGAGCTGTTGGATAAAGCAGGGCTGGCAAACTCTGGCACTCCAGATGTTGATAACCTACAATTCCGAGATATTTTAGAATGAAGTAAACGGCCAGAGAATCATGGGAACTGTAGTCCAGAAACATTTGGGGGGGCGGAGTTGACAGCTGTGGGTCAGACAATGCCATCACTTGCATCATACGAGCAGCAGAAAGCACTTAAAACCCATACGACTTCTAGTCAATAATCTGCAGTGGTCCATGAATGTGCGCGGCATGAGGCGGCACAGGCCGGTGTTGTGTAAATGTGTATTTGTTATGTTATAGATCTTACTTTGTTTTATGGATGTTCATGTGATTTATTGCATTTATTTGCCTTTAACTGAGTCACAAGATAAAGCACAGACAGAGGAGGCAGTGGATCGCGCCGTGCTCTGCGCCGCGGGATCAGGAGTACGTTTACGCATTTTACAGCTATTTAACTTGAAGGCTCTGAGTCCATATTATTTCAGGAATACCGGCGTCCCATCATTTTAGAGGACCCGTGACCAATCGAGATCTGCGGCATTTCTGCCGCATCTACATCACGGCCAGTGAACTGATATCAGCTGTGAGACTCCAAAGCCACACAATGCGCGCTATGCCAAAAACCACACAATGCGCATGTGCGCTATGCCAAAAAACACACAATGCGCATGTGCGCTATGGCAAAAATCACACATTGTGCATGTGCGCTATGCCAAAAAACACACAATGCGCATGTGCGCTATGCCAAAAGCCACACAATGCACATGTGCGCTATGCCAAAAGCCACACAATGCGCATGTGCGCTATGCCAAAAGCCACACAATGCGCATGTGCGCTATGCCAAAAGCCACACAATGCGCATGTGCGCTATGCCAAAAACCACACAATGCGCATGTGCGCTATGCCAAAAGCCACACAATGCGCATTTGCGCTATGCCAAAAGCCACACAATGCGCATGTGCGCTATGCCAAAAAACACACAATGCGCATGTGCGCTATGCCAAAAACACACAATGCGCATGTGCGCTATGGCAAAAACCACACATTGTGCATGTGCGCTATGCCAAAAATCACACATTGCGCATGTGCGCTATGCAAAAACACACACAATGCGCATGCGTGTTACGAAAAAACACAATGCGCATGCACGCTATGCCAAAAACCACACCATGCGCATGTGCGCTATGCCAAAAACCACACAATGTGCATGCGCGCTATGCCAAAAAAAGCACAATGCGCATGTGCGTTATGCCAAAAACCACACAATGCGCATGTGCACTATGCCAAAAACCACACAATGTGCATGTGCGCTATGCCAAAAACCGCACAATGCGCATGTGCGCTATGCCAAAAAAACACAATGCGCATGAGCGCTATGCCAAAAACCACACAATGCGCATGAGCGCTAGGGCTGCAACTAACGATTATTCTCATAATCAATTAGTTGGCCGATTATTTTTTCGATTAATCGGATAAAAAAAATAGAAAAAAAAAGTTTCCTAAAAAGGAGTTTTATGTAGAACTAAATGACCACAGCCCCTCCCCCTTTTTTCATCAGCAATTTACGTAGTGTATGTAAGTTTCGTACGTACATAAGCAAATTGCGTATCTTGCGTACTTTTCACACAAGGTATGTGAGTGCTTGGTCAGAGGGATGGGTTGATGCTGCGCAGCTTAAGCCCATGTTTGCTTTCTCAAATGAACATGGATACAGGCACTTGGTCATAGATGATGATGTCAGCATGAAATCGGGGTTTAATAAGCTAAAGTGGTCAGTGTGCGTAGAGTGTCCCTTTTAAATAATTTCGTGAACAAACTGAGTGGGAGGAGGGACTGGAGGTGGAAGGGAGTGACTTTGCTCAAGTGACTTGACCGGAGTGTGAGAGGGAGTGGGTATGGACAAAAGACCGGATCTGAGTGTGGGAGTGAGTTTGGGGAAAGGGACCAGACCAAAGGGAGGGAATGGCAGTTCCCGACCAAAGAGGTTGTGGCAGGGAGGGTGTGGTGGTGGCACAGGACTCCAGCTTCAAGTAAGGATAAAACACAGGCATACAGTGCCTTCAGCCAGTGGCAGTATCCTATTGTTTGTGTTATACTTCTACTGTTGTAAACGGAATAAAAACAAACTGGTTGTGTCTGACATAAACCTAGAACTAAATCATACCAAGTAAAGCAGCGGCGCGTCTTCTCCAATCAGCTCCGAAGCTGAGGTTATTTACGTTTAACTCAGTCTGACTCTAAACAGTGTGTGCTGTACACAGGATGATTAATCAACACCGATTAATCGATAATGGAAATAGTTAACAACTAATTTAATCATCGATTAGTTGTCGATTAATCGATTAGTTGTTTCAGCCCTAATGAGCGCTATGCCAAAAACCACACAATGCGCATGCGTGCTATGCCAAAAAACACACAATGTGCATGCGGCGATATGCCAAAAACTACACAATGCGTATGCGCGCTATGCCAAAAACCACACAATGCGCATGTGCGCTATGCCAAAAAACACACAATGCACATGAGCGCTATGCCAAAAACCACACAATGCACATGTGTGCTATGCCAAAAAACACACTGCGCATGCGCGCTATGCCAAAAAACACACAATGCACATGCGTGCTATGTCAAAAGCCACACAATGTGCATGTGTGTTATGCCAAAAGTCACACAATGCGCATGCGTGCTATGTCAAAAGCCACACAATGCACATGCATGCTATGCCAAAAGCCACACAATGTGCATGTGCGCTATGCCAAAAACCACACAATGTGCATGCACGCTATGCCAAAAGCCACACAATTCGCATGCGCGCTATGCCAAAAACCACACAATTCGCATGCACGCTATGCCAAAAACCACACAATTCGCATGCGCGCTATGCCAAAAAACACACAATGCGCATGAACACTATCAGGGTTATTCAGAGAGATTCGAAAAGTCACCGCACGTTCAGTGACTTTTCATTCCCCGCACTTCAGGGCGATTCGAGTTCGCCGACCCTGCGGTGTATTCAGCAAGCACCGCAGGGCCCCCCGTAGTGCAGGGAATACTAGCCGCAAACACACCGAACACTCAACGCAAACCTGCCAAACTCACCGAAAGCCAGCAGAAACCGCGGCAAAAACCCCGCCGAACACGCCAGAAAAAGCCACCGAGCCGCCAATCACAGTGCAGACCAGCTGCCGGAAAAACCCAAGAAGCAGACAAACGGGGTAAAAAAAAAATAAAAAAACAGTACGCTTGAAAGTTTCAAAATTGAAACGCTGTTTGCAAAAAAACTACTGAATGAAAATGTCTGGAATTTACACATAAGATCCAATGAATAATAATAAAAAGGTCTGTTACAGAAAAAACGCTATTTTTTTAAAAACAAATCTAAAAAAAAACAAAATCTAAAAAAATGTTGCCGAACAAATCCTTAAAAGATCCTAGATCCTAAAAACTCTATAAATAAAGAGACTTTTTGCTGCAGAATAAACGGTTTATTAGATATTGCATTAAAACAGGAATATTTTTAACATTGAAACCTATGGGATAATTAAACCTGCCGAATGAAACCACCGATCATCATGGGATTTCAGCAACTTTTCACTGCTGTTCGGTGTTCTCTGAATAGATTAACCATTGTTTCTCTATGGGGGATTTCACTGCCGCCGAACAGGCACCGTATGTGCAGGCAATTCGCCAAAATATGGTGAACTGCCTGCTCTCTGAATAACCGAATGGCCCCGAAATGTCACCATACTCTGAAATTCAGTGTCCGGTTACATTTCGGCCACATTTCGGATCTCTCTGAATAACCCCTTATGCCAAAGGCCAAACAATGCGCGCAATGCTAAAAAGCCACACAATGCGCATGCATGCTACGCAAAAAGACTCACAATGCGTGCTGTGCCAAAAGCCACACAATATGCATGTGCACACAACGTCACACATGACACTTTGGAGCCGCACATTTGATTTAACGTAACCGGCCATGATGTAGGTGCACCAGAAGTGGCGCAGGTCTCGATTAGCCACCGGTCTGCAGAAAAGATGGAACTCCAACTTGACTCAAGGACAACGAGCTACCTCTGTTATTATTGGCTGCTATACAAAGTGTACAAAGTATAGGAGCTGCAATATACAGTGTTTGCCGTAGACTGACCTGACTGCACCCAAATATTATTCAATTTTTATTATAAAAAAAAAAAGGAAAAGTTGGCGAATAAGTATTCTGATCCCGAGTCCAATTCCTGAACTTGAAGGGATACTACAGAGTTAGAAAAGGAGGGGTTAAACATTTGCCTCCTGACCGCGTCTGCATTCCTCTTTTAGGCCTAGGTTTCCTTTAAGGACTTAGGCGAATTCAGCTCTGATCGGTCACATGACCACATGGGGGCGGCTGCAGAAAATATGAGGTGACAGACAGATAGTAGGAGTAGCAGAAACAAAACAGGAGAATGACTGTGGTCTGAGGGGGTGTGGCCATCCTCTGACGCATCATTAGTGATGCAACATTAATGTGGCCACAACTCTGTTACATTTCCAGTGATGCGGTGAGTGTGATTCCTCCAACCACGGAGCACAGCACGACCCTGCCATGAGTTCTTAGTCAGTATTTCTTTAAGATATATATCGGCTCAGAGGAGAAGAACAAGCTAGCTTGGAATAGATCGTTCTCCTCCACCTAAGCACAAATTAATGGCTCGATACAAAGTATAGGGCCATTAGTTTACAATAAGGAGCCGTAATGACCAAACCGCTGCGGCAAGGTCAGAATAGAAACTCCAGCCACTAAGATATCAGCTCAGGTAGATCTGTATATTGGCTCCAGCTGAGTGGCTAGAGTGGAATATGGCCAAAGGGCAGGGGTTTGCAGAACAGAGACTAGGACCAATGCTGCGCCAATACCGGCATGCCATTGTTTTGCTCGGTACTTTGGATGCCAAGAATAAATCACACAGCTGAAAGGTATAGAAAATATTTATTGTTCAAAAGAATGAATCAAGCAACCTATTGCAAGTAAAATAAAGAAGTAAAAAGCATCACCGTTTGAGTGGCAGACAACATCTCCAGCACGACTGGTAGGTCTCATTTCAGTCAGAGAGTCTCAGATGGGCATAAACAACCCTGGGCGGCACATCCATTCCACAGGAGAGACCTCTGTCTAAATCACGTGACCTCCAGCCTAAAGCTGGCTGTCCACTAAGTCCATAGTCGGACGGCCGACTTGCTCTTCCGATGAAGGTCAATGGTGTCGCACTACCAGGGTCGTCCACTGGAAGCATTTGTGGATGACCCAGGTCGAACAATGGACATTCCGATGAACATAGACAAGAAAAAAAAAAACGCTGCAGTGGGACAAAAAAAAAAAAAAACTGTTCTTGGTGCCGAAATTGGTTTCAGCACCAAGTACAGCATCCGCCAGACTGACTGAAGAAAAAGAAAAAAACATGACGCGTTCAGCCAGGAAAAAAAGGCTCGTCTTTTTTAAAAAATTGGGAATCAAAAATTTCACTTAAAAAATACTAAGAAAATACTAAAAGAAAATTAAAAAAAAAAATCAATAAATAAAACGTTTTTTTTCGGCGGATGAAAATAATAAACGGTTGAATTAAAAAAATATGTTTTTTTTTTTACACTGAATCCTATGGGCTGTCGAACTAGATTATTTCTCTACGGGACAATTTCCCTGCCGCGGAACAGCGTTTCAACTACAAAATTAATCTTTTTTCATGTAAATTGTACCAGTTCGTCCCGGTGTCGCCCGACAAATCCCATTGAAATGGGAAAGATCGCTGGTCTGTTGTAGTCGCAAAAAATAGTCTGAAGTCGTCTGATGGAATTCAGAGGCAGTGGACAAGGGCTGAATCTCCTTCATGTTGTGGGATTGGTTAGACGACCACAGACGATAGGCTGATCGCACTATCGCACGAATACAGACCCAGTGGACGGCAAACCTGATACCGTTTGTGTGGATATCACTAAAGTCAAGCATATGTTGCACACAGCAAAAAATCCACCAGTCAGCATGGACACGCTTCCAATTCCAGAATACTTAAAAAATAAATAGTTACCGACTCCTTAATGTGGTAAAGGAAAGAGGATTTTATTCCACAGTGAGCAGCAAAAGACAACGTTTCGACACAGTGGACTTTACAAAGACCACTGTGTCGAAACGTTGTCTTTAGGTGCTCGCTGTGGAATATAATCCTCTTTACCACACGTGGATGAGCCTGGCAGAGGGTTCCAACACTGCACTACACTATACCCACGGTCAAAGGGAAGAGACGTTACCACTAGACGAATCAAATGGAAACTTCCACCCCTGACCCCATGTGACGGGGACAAATTGACTAAAAATATTGTATAAAACGCCCATAAGGCTGTGTGTATAAGGCGTGTATGAAACAAATTAATTCCATGTTTAGATTCAGCACCCATCCCCCTCATCATCTCATTATTATATGCAAAAATTCCAAAATTCCAAATCCAAAACACTTCTGGTCCTGTTTTAGATATGGGAGTTTTAACCTGTATCTTCAATTTAGAGAATAAAAGGGACGTCCTCCTGGGTCGATAGTGGCACAAAATAAACATTTGCAGTTTTAACGCACAGAATTCACATCACAGCGGCCAGGAGATAGGCTGCCGCCTCAATCTGATCACATGATCACTTTCATTCGTCAACCAGTGATTGGAAAGTGGGAAAAATGTGACGTGTTGAGAAAAGCACAGGCGGCCATGCTGCTTTGCAGGATGTAAATCCCTTACATTAAAGCCGAAAATCCTTTCGTCTCGCAGTCACCTGAGTTTTTCTGTGACAACCAAAAAAAATAGACAATACAAGACGAAACAACAAAGACTTCAATAAAAAAGAAGCAAAATGTGTTCTGGAAGAGAGCAATGAGTAGGTAAAACCCGTGCAGGAAAGGTTCCAGCGTGTTTTATAGACATATTTAGACAATAAGACAGATGTCTGCTCATTTTATGATGACGATCAATCCTAAACTCATAAAACATACAGATTTATTGGAGTATAGGAGACAATTACTAAATTTACTGACGTTTGAAAATGACTTCAGACAGAAGAAAAAAGCAAAGTACGCAATAAGGCCTGGAATACACAAAATATAGAAATACAGGTATATAGATATTAGTGATGAAGCCAAATTAAAATTTGGGGCCGAAACTTAACCCCTTAAGGACCCCTGACGTACCCTGTACGTCCTGTCCTCGGGTCTCCCTTAGACCCGCGGACGTACAGGGTACGTCAGCGGCGCCTAATCCCCCTCCCGCCCGATACTCACCTCCCTCGCCGGATCCCACGGCGATCTGGCAGGGAGGAAGCCTGCCCATGTGATTTACATGGGCAGGCGAGGCTGATGACGTCGCCACGCTGCGTGGTGACGTCATCAGCAGGCGTCCCCATGCATTTCAATGGAGGGGAGGGGGGGGCCTCCTTCGGAGCCCTCTTTCTCCCCAACCATTGAAGCTAGGGAGATGCCGTTTGCACCGCTGGAGAGGGGAGAGCCTCCCTTTCCAGCGGTGTATGGCATTAACCGTTTCGCCGCCGGATCACGTTGCGGCGCCAATTGGCGCCAAAACGCGATTCAAACCTGGAGGGGGCTGACATCTTGGATGTCAGCCAAGCCTCCAGGTCCCCCCCACCCACTGACAACCTCACCATATGTGTGAGGATGTCAGTGGGCCAGTTAACCCTCTAGCTGCCATGTAGAGATAAGGGGATCCTAAGGATCCCTTTATCTCCCGATCCATGGCAGCTAGATGGTCATATTTGCCATCATTTGAAAGGCCTGATTATGGCCTTGCAAATGATACCAAACATGACCAGGTTTGGTTTTAAAAAGAAATTTAAAAAAAATTTAAATAAAAAATTAATAAAAAAATTAAATAAAATAAAAAAATGTTTTTTTTTTAAAAGTTTTTTTTGTCTGGGGGGGGTTTAATTAAATAGGACCTAGGCTGTCATCTAAAAATAATTAGCACAAAATGGTCAGAATGAGCGCAGCGCACATAGGTGAACTGTCTCAGCAGTGAAGGGGTTAAAAAGCAAACACATGTAAAAATTGGGTATTTCTAGTCTCGGGACAAAATTTTGAACCTATTTAGCCGGGGTCGTTTTGGGTGGTTGTAAATTTTGGGGATTAAATTACAAAAAAGTGTGTTTTTACCATTTTTTTCCTCATATTTCATATTTTTTTTATAGTAAATTATTGGATATGATGGAAATAATGGTATTTCTAGAAAGTCCATTTAATGGCGGGAAAAAGGGTGTATAATATGTGTGGGTTGAATAAACGAGTAAGAGGAAAATTTGACCTAAACACTAACAGCGCAGAAACGTAAAAACAGCAGCGGTCACTAAAAGACGGATTTGTGTAAAACCGCCCGGTCACCAAGGGGTTAAAAAGCAGGATGAGCTCGGCCGATAACCGAAAATGGCTTTTTTCCTTAATTTTTTCTAAATAGCTGTTTTTGTATAATTGTATTAATATTAGACTTAATTTCAACTGCAAATCAAGCCAATAATAACCAGACACGTATTGAAAGTAATATGCCAAAACTGGACAGAAAATATCTTAGAAGATGTCCAAATCGTCAAATTCCTCTGAACTGGAGAGAAAAAAACCATAAAGTCTCCTATTCTCCTAACAGGAGTTTAAATCAATATAAATGTGTCTAAATAATAAAAAAAAGTCCTTTAAAAAATAAAAAGATCTCTTACA
Source organism: Leptobrachium leishanense (assembly GCA_009667805.1). Lineage (NCBI taxonomy): Eukaryota > Metazoa > Chordata > Amphibia > Anura > Megophryidae > Leptobrachium > Leptobrachium leishanense. Next base: position 3,405,794 of record CM019071.1, on the reverse strand, counting down.
AAATGAAGAAAAGTATTTTAAAAATAAAACCACAAAAAAGTCTAAAAAAGAAAAAATACAAAAAGATCTTTTTAAAAAATTACAAAATAAAAAGGGTTGGAGGATGGCCGTGCCTGGGACTTGCCACAACCCAACCAATTTTTTCTGCTGCCTCTAACGATTCTCCGATGTTTACATGGCTTCTATCTGCTGCCTCCTTAACTATGACTTGAACTACACGTTCTTGTCTCGGCGCACTCCGCTGCAGCACAAGGCTCCTCTGTGGATGGACCAAATCTGCACCGGCTGCATGAAGACTCCATTCCTTGACAAGCTGATGTTTTCGGCCTTTTTCTCCTTTCGGCCAAAAACACTATTTTCGGCCAATACATTTCAGTGGCCGAAATTTCGGTGCATCCCTAATATATATGTATGTTACTGGTATAGTCTGAGTGGGTGATTGTCACAGGCTGTGTACCGGGATTGCAGGGTCGAGGCCATGATGCGGTGACAGAGTGGAGCAGAGGCAGCAGGCAAAAGCGTAGTCAAAGTCCAAAGCAATAATTCGTACACGGGATATCCAACAGCAGAGGGTTAAGGTGAGGCAAGGCAGGAGCTTCTGGAGGGTGAGGTTCACAGCACCGCGGGAGCAGGGAACTGAGGACTTCAGTTAATGCAGAAGCCTTCTGGGAATGGTGTTCCACCCTTAATTAGCGAGTGAATGTTCAGGTGATCAGGTGCAGAAGAAAATGTCACTCAGGATAGGGCAGTGCTTTTCAGGCATTGCCCAGGTGGTTTTAGGACAAAGCAGTGCTGGATTTGCCTTTTCGCCGCCGGCGTGGACCGTGAGCGTACCCCCCTCAAAGGCTGCACTCCGGGCGGCCAATGCACTTTCCAACGTCTCTAGGTCTTCCTGACGCACCCCAGTCCTGTTGGAGGAGTATGCCAAACCCGGCAGCAAGGGGCCAGCAGTCACAGCCATCATTGCACCGCTGAACAACGTCCATTGCCCAGGTGGCTGTTGGTTGTTTTGGACGGAGCTTGGCATGGCATCAGAGTAGACGCAGGTCAGGAATGATACAGGCGGTTCAGGGACTGGTTCACTCTGTTTCAGATGCTGAATCAATCAGCTGAAAATCAGTCATCCGAACCTGGGCCTGGAGGCTGGCCAAGCAGGGGACTCAGCCGGGCCTACAGGCCCAGGTGTAACGTTGGGGGCTTCCAGCCTCTCCAGTGTGCTTGAAGGCAGCATGTCTGATGCTGCTCGCTGACCAATGCCCGGTAAAAAAAATAGAGACAGGCTGCATGAGGCGCAGCTTGAGAGCGGGGCGCGGTCTGGTGAAGGTCTTTTGAAAACCCACAGTTCCTTCTAAGCAGTGCCAGATCGTGGTTATCCATACCCGAGCTCCCTGTACCTGAATTCTCTCGTGATTTAACCTGTTATTGACCTCTGCTTGTTTTCTGACCAGTCTACCTTCCGTTGCCCTAGACTATTTTCCTTGTACTACGCTACTGCACTGATATCGACCCGGCTATTCCATTTGACTATTCTATACTCTGTATTCCTGATTCTGGCTTGTCTGACTACCCCCGTGTTGCTGACCTGGTTTTGTATTACGACATTGTCTTTGATTAACCTTTTCTGTCTAGCTAGTATACTTATACCTGGCCAATTTTTAAGGACCAGACAGTTAGGGATTGTTCTACGGCTACTCTGTTGGTAGCTTTTTGGCTCTGTGGAGTGTTGGGCTTTAAGGGCTGCATGGTGGGATCGGGAACTGTGACACCAGGTTCGGATGACTGATTTTTTTTCCAGAGGGGGGGTGAGATCGTGTTGCCTACCCATACTCTCCTACATCCACATAGTTCGGCCCTGAGCTCCTCCAGTGATGGCAGTCCACCTGTATCCAGTTCCCGCTCTCCATAAGCTCTGTTACAATTTTTCTTTTAAAAAAAAACGCCTTTTAAAAAAAAATAATTCGGAATCAAAAACGTCGCCAAAAAAATCCCCAAAAATGCCTAAGAGATTCTAAAAAAATAAATTAATAAAAAGATTTTTTGCTGCAAATAAAAAGAATAAACAGTTGAATAAAACAGGGTATTTTTTTTTTGCATTGAAACCTATGGGATTTGTCTGTTTAACCTTGTTGACCTGAACCAGCGAAAATCAGGGCATTTCACTGACATTTCTCTGCTGTTCGGTGTCTCTGAATAGATTAACCATTGCTTCTCTATGGGGAATTTCACTACTGCCGTTTGCACCGTCTTTGGCTGACAATTTGCCAATATTTGGTGAATCGCCAGCTTTTAAATAGCTGAATGGCCACAAAATTCCCCCGTAAGGGGAAATCCACTGTTCGTTGCGATTCGGTGGCTAGTTTGGCTCTCCTTGAATAACCCCGCTAAAGTACAGTTGCTCTTCTGTGTGATGGGACCAGACAGGCTCGCCTTCATGTACATCAATGAGTCTTGTGCATCCATGACCCTGTCACCAGTTCACCGGTCGTTCTTCCTTGCACCACTTTTGGTAGGTATTAACCCCTGCACCCCGTGAACACCCCACAAGACTTGCTGAATTTGAGGTGCTGTGACCCAGGTGTCTGGCCGTCACTATTTGGCCCTTGTCAAAGTTCCTACGATCTTTTTGCCCATTTGTTCTGCTTCCAACACATGAAATTCAAGAACTGACTGTTCACTTGCTCCTAATATATCCCACCCCATGACAATATACCCTGCCCTGTGACAATATACTCCGCCGTTTGACAATATACCCCACCCCGTGACAATATACCCCGTCCCGTGACAATATACCCCGCCCCGTGACAATATACCCCGCCCCGTGACAATATACCCCGCCCAGTGACAATATACCCTGCCCTGTGACAATATACTCCGCCATTTGACAATATACCCCACCCCGTGACAATATACCCCGTCCCGTGACAATATACCCCGCCCCGTGACAATATACCCCGCCCCGTGACAATATACCCCGCCCCGTGACAATATATCCCACCATGTGACAGGTGCCATTGTAACCATATAACCAACATGATTCACTTCACCATCTTCATAATACAGAGTTACAGTTAGAATAAATCGAACTACAAAGTCACGGAACACATGGTAATACAGAGAGTTTCAGTCAGGTGACATAAAACCAGTTTGGCTTCAATGTAGCACATACTGTGTTAAGAATCAGACCTACAGCCTATGGGCAAACCAGACAGTTGCAGGTGGGCCACAGGTGGCTGACTGGGGTGAAAAGAAGGATGTCCCCTGCTGGGCAGAGTAAGGGCAGCAGGAAGATCACAACATCCTCACCCAAGTTGATTTTCCACAGGCATTCGGTAATTGTTACATAACCATTTAACCCCCACAAGTCCCTCCCCATCACACCCATAAACCTGGAAATTAGAACATGTAAATTTATACTGTGAAACATGGGGTTTGAGAGTGAGTGTATGAAGTTACACACAGCACAGGGGGTTTGAGAGTGAGTGTATGAAGTTACACACAGCACAGGGGGTTTGAGAGTGAGTGGATGAAGTTACACACACAGCACAAGGGGTTTGAGAGTGAGTGGATGAAGTTACACACAGCACAGGGGGTTTGAGAGTGAGTGGATGAAGTTACACACAGCACAGGGGGTTTGAGAGTGAGTGGATGAAGTTACACACAGCACAGGGGGTTTGAGAGTGAGTGGATGAAGTTACACACAGCACAGGGGGTTTGAGAGTGAGTGGATGAAGTTACACACAGCACAGGGGGTTTGAGAGTGAGTGGATGAAGTTACACACAGCACAAGGGGTTTGAGAGTGAGTGGATGAAGTTACACACAGCACAGGGGGTTTGAGAGTGAGTGGATGAAGTTACACACAGCACAGGGGGTTTGAGAGTGAGTGGATGAAGTTACACACAGCACAGGGGGTTTGAGAGTGAGTGGATGAAGTTACACACAGCACAGGGGGTTTGAGAGTGAGTGGATGAAGTTACACACAGCACAAGGGGTTTGAGAGTGAGTGGATGAAGTTACACACAGCACAGAGAGACACAGAGAGATTGAGAAACACAGACCGGATGGTGCTACTCCTGAGGTGGGAGTCTGCAGGATATTAAACCAAAGGTTGGTGTAAATTTTGTGTAGTGTCCCTGCTAGAGAGAGGAACGTGAAGTGAGTTAGCTAGTGCTCAGATGAGCAAGGATTTTGTTTTGTATTATGTTTCTATGGTGATGCTCCAATAAAACCTTGAATATTACACCATTAAAGAGACTGTATGTGGTGTGATTTGCACTAGAGGACTGTGCTATGGTGCCCTGTGAAGTGCTGGATCGCAGTAATTATAACCGTAAAACAAACAGCGCTATATAGAACATTATAACACTAGCGGAAACACAAAGTAAACCATCATAAAGGCGTTATAGCTGTAAAACATACATTGCTATATAGAACGTTATAACACTAGCGTTACACAAGATAAAACATTATAGAGAAGTTCTAAATGCAAAATAATCTGCGCTACAGAGAACATTATAACAGTTGTGTAAACTCAGAGCAAAAACAAACATAAAGGAGTTATAAATGTAAAATAAACAGCGCTATAGAAAACATAACGCTAGCGTAAACACATTAAAAACATTATAAAGGAGTTATAGCTGTAAAATGAACAGCGCCACAGAGAAAACTGCAACACTAGCGTAAACGCAAAATAAAATCAATCCTAAAGGAGCTATAAATGTAAAATAGTCAGCCCTACAGAGAAAGTTAAAACACTAGTGTAAACACAGAGTAAAACATTATAAAGGATTTAGATGTGTAAAATAAATGACGCTACGGTAGACACTAGCGTAAACATGGAGTAAAACATTATAAAGTAGTTATAACTGTAAAGCAAACAGCGCTATATAGAAAGTTATAACACGTGTAAAACACGGAATAAAACATTGTAACAGATTTACATGACACTACAGAGAAAGGTAAGACAATAGTGTAAATATGGAGTGAAAGCAATTATAAAGGAGTTAGAACTGTAAAGCAAACAGCGCTATATAGAGCGTTATAACACTGGTGTAAACAGAACAATGTGTGTGTGTGAAGGCAGCGCTTCTGTATTGTATAGATGGTTGGAGTCGGTGCTGCCGTAGCAGAATAGAGAGTGTCCACACACTTCCAAGGACACAATAGGTTAAAGGGAAATGTGAAGTGAATTCCTGGCGCACCTTATATATTAAAACAGATATTTAGGGTACAGTGTGTATAGCACAGTTGTACATTTTAAATAGAAGTATAAATTAATTTTTCAAACGTATATATATATATATTTTTTTTTTTAAATTATATGTATCTGACATTGAGAAAACACTCCGGAAATGAAAATCGGAAGTAAAAATTAGAACACTTATATTTTTGGTGGTAAAAAACATTACCACCAAAAATGTAAGTATTCTAATTTTTAACTTCCAATTTTCATTTCCAGAGTGTTTTCTCAATGTCAGGTACATATAATTAAAATATAACAAACCAAGAAGAGAGCACTCCAAACAACATGTACAAACAGTACAAAAGAAACCACAACAGCAGCTAAATTCATTTAAAAACAGGAGATTTAACCAGGTTTAACCCTTTAAATGCCTACAAACAATTCTTATTCCCTTCAAAATGCACTATAGATCTTACCCTTTGATGTTGAGCTGTGTTGAAAATGGTGGAAGTTTAGTTTGCAATAGATGGCCATGGATTGCGTAAGCCTGCCAACAGCAACAATGTATTCCACCCCTGGCAGGTCCTATCATACTAACCTAATGACTGCTCTTATGGGATAAACTTACTTATTGAGGACCCAGTCCTTTCTGAAGCTCCCTGCAGATCAAGTTAAATAGAACCTGCGGGTGGAGCACCTGTGACAGGGAGGGGTGCTTGCCCAAGGTTGTCAGCCCTTTTCATACAAAATACACAGAAGGGCAGCACTCAACCTTAACTACGCTTTCAGTGCGGGTGCATCTCAAGACAGTATAATACAACAAACCAAGAAGAGAGCACTCCAAACAACATGTACAAACAGTACAAAAGAAACCACAACAGCAGCTAAATTCATTTAAAAACAGGAGATTTACCAGGTTTAACCCTTTAAATGCCTACAAACAATTCTTATTCCTTCAAAATGCACTATAGATCTTATAGGTGCTCCACCCGCAGTTTTCATTTAACCTTGATCTGCAGGGAGCTTCAGAAAGGACTGGGTCCTCAATAAGTAAGTTTATCCCATAAGAGCAGTCATTAGGTTAGTATGATAGGACCTGCCAGGGGTGGAATACATTGTTGCTGTTGGCAGGCTTACGCAATCCATGGCCATCTATTGCAAACTAAACTTCCACCATTTTCAACACAGCTCAACATCAAAGGGTTAAGATCTATAGTGCATTTTGAAGGAATAAGAATTGTTTGTAGGCATTTAAAGGGTTAAACCTGGTTAAATCTCCTGTTTTTAAATGAATTTAGCTGCTGTTGTGGTTTCTTTTGTACTGTTTGTACATGTTGTTTGGAGTGCTCTCTTCTTGGTTTGTTGTATTATACTGTCTTGAGATGCACCCGCACTGAAAGCGTAGTTAAGGTTGAGTGCTGCCCTTCTTGTGTATTTAATTAAAATATATATATATATATATATATATATACAGTATTGTGCAAAAGTTTTAGGCAGGTGTGAAAAAATGCTGTAAACAAAGAATGCTTTCACAAATGGACGTGTTACACATTTATGTTCATAAATTAGCAAAATGCAGTGAATGAACAAAAGAGAAATCTAAATCAAATCAATATTTGGTGTGACCACCCTTTGCCTTCAAAACAGCAGCAATTCTTCTAGGTAGACTTGCACACAGTTTTTGAAGGAATTCGGCTGGTAGGTTGTTCCAAACATCTTGAAGATCTAAGCACAGATCTTCTGTGGATGTCGGGTTTCTCACATCCTTCTGTCTCTTCATGTAATCCCAGACACACTCGATGATGTTGAGATCAGGGCTCTGTGGGGGCCATCACTTCCAGTACTTCTTGTTACACTGAAGATAGCTCTTAATGACTTTGGCTGTATGTTTGGGGTCATTGTCCTGCTACAGAATAAATTTGGGGCCAATCATACGCCTCCCTGATGGTATTGCATGATGGATAAGTATCTGCCTGTATTTCTCAGCATTGAGAACACCATTAATCCTGACCAAATCTCCATCTCTGTTTGCAGAAATGCAGCCCCAAACGTTCAAGGAACCTCCACCATGCTTCCCTGTTGCCTGCAGACACTCATTGTTGTACCGCTCTCCAGCCCTTCCACCAACAAACTGCCTTCTGCTACAGCCAAATATTTCAACTTTTGACTCCTCAGTCCAGAGCACCTGCTGCCCCAGTTCTGCACCCCAGTTCCTATGTTTTCGTACATACTTTAGACGCTTGGCCTTGTTCCCACGTCAGAGGTATGGCTTTTTGGCTGCAACTCTTCCATGAAGACCACTTCTGGCCAGACTTCTCCAGACAGTAGATGGGTGTACCTGGGTCCCACTGGTTTCTGCCAGTTCTGAGTTGATGGCACTGCTGGACATCTTCCGATTTCGAAGGGCAACAAGCTTGATGTGTCTTTCATCTGCTGCACGAAGTTTCCTTGGCCGACCACTGCGTCTACGATCCTCAACGTTGCCCGTTTCTTTGTGCTTCTTCAAAAGAGCTTGAACAGCACATCTTGAAACCCCAGTCTGCTTTGAAATCTTAGTCTGGGAGAGACCTTGTTAATGCAGTATGACTACCTTGTGTCTTGTTGCTGTGCTCAATCTTGCCATGACATGAAACTGTCTTTCACAACCTCACCTTGGTAGCAGAGTTTGGCTGTTCCTCACCCAGTTTTAAGCCTCCTACACAGCTGTTTCTGTTTCAGTTCATGACTGGGTTTCAACCTACGTGTGACATTGATGATCATTAGCACCTGTTTGGTATAATTGGTTGATCATATAATCCTACAAAATCCCTGACTTTGTGCAAGTGGACCTATGAGAATTGATGCTGGTTTGACGGCAAAAAGGTAGTAACACCAAATACTGATATGATTTAGATTTTTCTTTTTGTTCGCTCACTTTGCATGTTGAAAATTGACAAAAATAAACAATCATTATTTATATTTCTGAAAGCATTCTTTGTTTACAGCATTTTTCCACACCTGCCTAAAACTTTTGCACAGTACTGTATATATATATATATATATATACACACACGTTTAAAAATTAATTTATACTTCTTTTTAAAATGTACACCTGTGCTATAAACACTGTACCCTAAATACCGGTTTTAATATATAAGGTGTACTAGTGTAAACAGAGTAAAACATTATAAAAGTAGTTATAACGGTTAAACAGACAGCGCTATATAGAAAGTTATAACACTAGTGTAAACACGCAGTAAAACATTACAAAGTTGTTATTACTGTAAAACAAACAGCGCTATATAGAAAGTTATAACACTAGCGTAAACAGAGTAAAACATTATAAAGGGGTTATAACTGTAAAACAAACTGCGCTATATAGAAAGTTATAACACTAGCTAGGGATGCACCGATACCGATACTAGTATCGGTATCAGGGCCGATATTGCCGTTTGCACGAGTACTTGTTACTCGTGCAAACGGCCCGATACATCCCGCCGATACCGGAAGCCGGCGCTGGGCCGGCTTGCCGGTATCCGCGGGGCTGGGGAAGCTGGCCGCGTGCATGTAAAGCACGCGGCCAGCGTTCCCCTTCGGCGCGCCAAATACTCACCTTCCTGAAGTTCCGGTCTCTGGGCAGTGATGCGGTCACGTGGCCGCCGGGCGCTCCTGTGACGCGGCCTCTCGTCTGGAGGCAGCGTCACAGATGCGCCCGGCGGCCACGTGACCGCATCACTGCCCAGAGACCGGAACTTCAGGAAGGGTGAGTATTTGGCGCGCCGGAGGGGAACGCTGGCCGCGTGCTTTACATGCACACGGCCAGCTTCCCCAGCGTTCGAGATGGGGGCCAATCCATGAGAGCTGCGGGCAAATCCATGAGAGCTGCGGGGCCAATCCATGAGACCTGCGGGGCCAATCCATGAGACCTGCGGGGCCAATCCATGAGACCTGGGGGCAAATCCAGGAGACCTGCGGGCCAATCCATGAGACCTGGGGGCAAATCCATGAGACCTGGGGGCAAATCCATGAGACCTGGGGCAAATCCATGAGACCTGGGGGCAAATCCATGAGACCTGGGGGCAAATCCATGAGAGCTGGGGGCCAATCCATGAGACCTGGGGGCAAATCCATGAGACCTGGGGGTAAATCCATGAGAGCTGGGGGCCAATCCATGAGACCTGGGGGCAAATCCATGAGACCTGGGGGCAAATCCATGAGACCTGGGGCAAATCCATGAGACCTGGGGGTAAATCCATGAGAGCTGGGGGCCAATCCATGAGACCTGGGGGCAAATCCATGAGACCTGGGGGCAAATCCATGAGACCTGGGGGCCAATCCATGAGAGCTGGGGCAAATCCATGAGACCTGGGGCAAATCCATGAGAGCTGGGGCAAATCCATGAGACCTGAGGGCCAATCCATGAGACCTGGGGGTAAATCCATGAGACCTGGGGGTAAATCCATGAGACCTGGGGGCAAATCCATGTGACCTGGGGGCAAACCCATGTGAGCTGGGGCAAACCCATGTGAGCTGGGGGCAAACCCATGTGAGCTGGGGCAAATCCATGTGAGCTGCGGTCAATCTCATATAAATTTTTATGAGGTCTGTTCCTATTGGAAAGCGTCACATGACATTAAATAAAAGTATCGGTACTCGGTATCGGTGAGTACTTTTAAAAAGTATCGGTACTCGTACTCGGTCTTAAAAAAGTGGTATCGGTGCATCCCTAACACTAGCGTAAACACAGAGTAAAACATTAGAAAGGAGCTATAACTGTAAAACAAACAGCGCTATATAGAAAGTTATAACACTAGCGTAAACAGAGTAAAACATTAAAAAGAAGCTATAACTGTAAAACAAACAGCGCTATATAGAAAGTTATAACACTAGCGTAAACAGAGTAAAACATTATAAAGGGGTTATAACTGTAAAACAAACCGCGCTATATAGAAAGTTATAACACTAGCGTAAACACAGAGTAAAACATTAGAAAGGAGCTATAACTGTAAAACGAACAGCGCTATATAAAAAGTTATAACACTAGCGTAAACAGAGTAAAACATTAGAAAGGAGCTTTAACTGTAAAACAAACAGCGCTATATAGAAAGTTATAACACTAGCGTAAACACAGAGTAAAACATAAAGTAGTTATAACTGTAAAACAAACCGCGCTATATAGAAAGTTATAACACTAGCGTAAACACAGAGTAAAACATTAAAAAGAAGCTATAACTGTAAAACAAACAGCGCTATATAGAAAGTTATAACACTAGCGTAAACAGAGTAAAACATTATAAAAGGAGTTATAACTGTAAAACAAACTGCGCTATATAGAAAGTTATAACACTAGCGTAAACAGAGTAAAACATTATAAAGGGGTTATAACTGTAAAACAAACCGCGCTATATAGAAAGTTATAACACTAGCGTAAACACAGAGTAAAACATAAAGTAGTTATAACTGTAAAACAAACAGCGCTATATAGAAAGTTATAACACTAGCGTAAACAGAGTAAAACATTAAAAAGAAGCTATAACTGTAAAACAAACCGCGCTATATAGAAAGTTATAACACTAGCGTAAACACAGAGTAAAACATTAGAAAGGAGCTATAACTGTAAAACAAACAAACTTTTTGCATCTGGACGTTATGTTTGCCAAACATTAGCAGCGTCTGACGTCTCCTAATCACGCACACAGGCCGCTAGAGGACTCAGCGCACTCTGTACGTCAGTACTAGCGGTATCACGTTCTCGAAAAAATGCGTTTGTTTGCCGCTTGCGTTGCGCAGCCGCACTTTCGTGCGGCCGTACTTCGTATATTGCCCATCATTTGCTGCTACTACGGCCGTGATAAAGTGTGGCTGCACGCGCATTCGCACTGCGTTAGTCTGACCCTAGCCTTAAACGTTATAACACTAGCGTAAAACACAGTGTAAAAGATTACAAAGGAGTCATAACTGTAAAACAAACAGCGCTTTAAAGTTATACCGCTAGTGTAAACACAGAGGAAAAGCAATCACAAAGGAGTTATAAATGTAAAATAAACAGCATTATATAGAACATCATAACACCAGTGTACACACAGAGTAAAACAAAATAAAGAAGTTATAAGCGTAAAATAAACAGCGCCTCAGAGAAAGTTTGAATAAACAGAAATGACAGTGTGAATAGATATAATAACAGAGGGCACAGAGAAAGATTCACAGCTTGAGTAAATATAGGGTTAAAACGCAACTAATCATAAAAAAGCTCCAAACATAAAACGAACAGATAGTAACAGACAGGAAGCAGAAAATACAATAATGATTAAGCGCCAACTTCTGTAAACTGAGCTATCCACAGACAAAAAACACCAACACCGACAGTCAGAGTTGACAGCGTTGCCACCCTTATTCTTCTGTAAAATGAGTCCATTGCGGCTGTTTTCCATTCACGGCTTTTCTGCCGTTGTTTGTAATCCCGGTGAAATATATTCTGGTGATTATAAAGTGGAGATCTCCATTGAACTCCGATAGAACCGATGCTGAAAATGACACCAGGAAAACAGCTGAAGAAGCTATTCACTACTACTCTGGCAGAAACACTGGTGGAAATCCCATAGAAAACGACACTGAGAAGGTATAGAAAGAAAAAAGGATCCACATTCAAGAGATCCCCCGGTGATCAGTCCACAGGGTATCACCCATTAGCAGAAAAATTAAAGGGGTTATTCAGAGAGCGCCGATCTGGCCCCAAAATGACACTGAACAGTGAATTTCCCTGTACGGTGACATGTTGGGGCCATTCGGCTATTCAGAGAGCAGGCAGTTCACTAAATTTTGGCAATCTGCCAGCAAGTACGGTGCCTGTTCGAAAGCATTGAAATCCCCCATAGAGAAGCAATGGTTAATCTGTTCACAGACACCGAACAGCAGAGAAATGTTGCTGAAGTGCCCTGCTGTTCAGTGGTTTCATTCGGCTGGTTTAGGCTAGGGTCAGACTAGCGCAGTTTTAACGTGCGTTTAGCCGCACAAAATCACGGCCGTGCTAGCAGCAAATGACGTCCAATGCCGGGGAACATACGACGAACGGCCGCACGAAAGTTCGTCCGCGCAACGCAAGTGGCCAACGAACGCATTTTTTCTAGAACGTCAAACCGCTACTACTGACGTACAGAGTGCGCTGCGTCCGCATAGCGGCGTGTGTGTGTGATTGGGAGACGTCAGACGCTGCTAATGTCCGGCTAACATAACGTCCAGACGCAAAAAGTGTTTTATTGATGATCCGTACAAAATCACGGACGAAAAGGCGCATCGTATGACCACTATCGCGTATTCCGGGAAAAAATACGTACGTTCGTTCGACCGCACTTTTTCACGGACAACGTGAAAAATGCGTTCGTCTGACCCTAGCCTCATTCAGGAGAATCCAATAGGCTTCAATGTTTTTACTCAATATCTAATAAACTATTTATTATTTTAGACTACAGTAAAAATTCTCTTAATTTATTGATTTTTTTAGGAACTTTTAAGTATTTTTTGGGATTTTTTTCTCCCTTTTTTTTTTTTATAAATAGCAGTTTTTCTTTTTTCTGTAACAGACCTTTTTCTTGTCATTCATTGGATCTTATATGTAAACTCCAGGCATTTTCATTGAGTATTTCATTTTGCAAACAGCGTTTCAATTTTGACAATTTCAAACTCTTTTTTTTTTCCCTTTTACCCCATTCTGCTTTTTCTGGAGGCTGGTCGGCGCTGTGTTGGGCTGCTCATCAGCTTTTTCCAGACGAGTTTTTTGCAGCGTTTCGAGTGATACGATACTACGGATCGTATCAGATGCGTTTTTTTTCTACAGACTTTCGGCGGTTTTGCAGTGGATTTTTGGGTCCGTTCCCTGCACTCCGGGGACCCTGCGGTGAATGCTGAATTCACTGCAGGATTGGGAAATTTGATTCCCCGAAGTGCAAGGAGCGAGAGCGCACTGAAATGTCAGCGACATTAGAAACATAGAAAAATGTCGGCAGATAAGAACCTTTCGGCCCATCTAGTCTGCCCAATTACATGGATACTTTACCTGGATTTATCTTTTGTTTAGGATAGCCTTATGCCTATCCCATGCCTGCTTAAATTCAATTACTGTTTTGGCCTCTACCACTTCTACTGGAAGACTGTTCCATGTATCCACCACCCGCTCAGTAAAATAATGCTTCCTGATGTTACTTTTAAACCTTTGCCCCTCTAATCTAAGACTATGTCCTCTTGTTTTGCTACTTTGTTTCCTTTTAAATATACTCCCTTCCTCTACCTTGTGGATTCCCTTTACGTATTTAAATGTTTCTATCATATCTCCTCTGTCTCGTCTTTTTTCCAAGCTGTACATGTTAAGATCATTAAGCCTTTCCTGGTAACTTTTCTCCTTCAAGCCGTACACCATTTTAGTAGCCCTTCTCTGAACTCTCTCTAAGATGTCTATATCCTTCTGGAGATACGGTCTCCAGTACTGCACACAGTACTCCAAGTGAGCATTTCAGTGCTATCGGAATAACCCCCTAAATCTCTATTTGTACATAGAATTCATAAGAAAAACTTTAAACCACAAAAACAATTGTTCTGAATTCCCGGCACTTGCTAGTTGTGCTATGGTCGCTCTAGAATGTTTCGTCCCAGGTTTGATAGAGTATCCAGGTTATCAAAGAATGTCCTGCTAATCTATAACCACATATGTAGACCTATATTTTGCCACATATGTTTGTTGCTCAAAATACGGTAGCCAACGTCGTGCAACACGTGACTATATAGACACAAAGGTGTATACACCTACACTCGGCTCTTTGTATTGGTACCTTCAGCTGGCCTCTCTTATACAATAAGCAACATGTAACCCGGTCAAATAGGACAGGTTTCCCACGTCTGCCGTATACAGCTGTAGCTGCGAGAGACCTCGTTCTACCTGTCTAACTGATACCAGGACCTCAGTTTACAAGTAGTTGGTCTCCTTTAAATGGGACCTCCATAAACAACAACAAACGGGCCCATAGATCTACAAAACACAGCTTTGGCTATGAAGGACCTAATTGTATCTATCGGTCTTCTTGTGGTGGGACCTCAGGTTAAAATTGGTCTTCTTGATAGTGGGACCTTTCAAAACCCAAACACCAACTGTAACAGCCACTGGGGTTTACTGGTCTCCGGCTTGTGGGCCAGTACCGAACCTGTTACTGTGTCCGTCCCTTCTCTCCAGTCAAGCTGATCCGCAGCAGCTTTCCTTCTCACAACCCTCAGCCAGAACCTGAGGGAGTGTTGTATATTTCGAAGTATCTCTCCCAAAACACCAGACACCGTTTAATGCAGGGGAATGAATATGCTTTACTAGGAAATGGTGCCAGTTATATGAGAAACGGAGAGGGGGGTAACATGACACAATCAACTGAATAAATTGTCTACATGAGGGGGAGTGAAATTCCTTCAGAAGACACAGAAACCTAATCAGTTACACTAGACGAGATTAGCAAACACAGCATCAGATCAATCTAAGGACAAACAGATAGCAAGCACAATACATCTACATTGTATCTCTAACACAAACTAACTCCTAAAATACAAACAGTTTCGAGATAGGAGCCCATTTATACCCATTGTCCTTGAGAACTGGCTTTGCCAAATTGGTCCATGATCTATTGGCAGGAGGCCAGCATCCACACTTCTCCAACAGGCACAGAGGGCATGTATAGTGTGGGAAAGGGTGCCAAGGAGGGTGCGGGCGCACAGGAAGAGGGAGATTCAGTTCACCAACTAAATATACAGGTATACAGGTCCCACTTCAAGGAGACAGATTATTTCAAACCTGAGGTCTGATATAAACATTTGTGCAGTTACACAGTATTGCACATAATTCTATATTATTCTCGGTTTTTTCTCCATTCTTACTTTATATCAGTCACTTCCATATTTCATGCTCTGCCTCCTCGGCTGATCTTGGTTTGATGTGCTTCCCCGTCACCCTCACACACATACAGCATCTCCGCTAGTATTACTTTGCGTCTCGTGATTATTCCAACTCGAGTCGCTAACACACAGCTTCAATAGGAATAGAGGAAGCCGCTAGGAGTTATTTCTCCTCATTGGAGCGGCTCCTTGTTACTGGCAATAGCGGGATAGGACCCAGAGAGCCCAGACGCTTCAATACTCCATGCTGGTGTCCAGTCCTTGGATCCAGGACACAAATGGAGGGACGTTCCTCTTTGGAGCCGGTGTCTCCGGTGTCTTTCGGAGTCACGTAAACAAATCAGTGGAGTGAGTGGATGGATTCCACAAACTGTAAATATTATGAAAGGAAACAATAATAAAACAAAGAGCAAACAAACAGTATCAATACAGGAGTTTCCTCAGGGATTCACAGAATTAGGGGCGTATTACCACATAGACCAACTAGGCCTGGGCCAAGGGCTGCAGATTGGAGACAGGGGGAAGGGGGGGGGGATTTTTTCCTAATGTCCCTTTTAGAAATCCAATTTATTCAGGGCGTCTTTTTAGAGGCTCCTCCATATATTCAGGGTGTACGATTTTCTTTTTATGGGTTCCCCCAAATATTCGGGGTGTGCGGGTATATTTTTAGGGGCTCATCCATATATTCAGGGTGTGCGGGTGTCGTTTTAGGGATTCCTTTATATATTCAGGGTGTGCGGGTGTCTTTTTAGGGATTCCTCTATATATTCAGGGTGTGTGAGTGTCTTTTTAGAGGCTCCTCCATATATTCACAGTGTCCGGGTGTCTTTTTAGGGATTCCTCTATATATTCAGGGTGTGCGGGTGTCTTTTAGGGGATCCTCCATATATTCAGGGTGTCCAGGTGTATTTTTAGGGGCTCCTCCATATATTCAGGGTGTGCAGGTGTATTTTATGGGGCTCCTCCATATATTCAGGGTGTGCGGGTGTCTTTTTAGGGGCTCCTCCATATATTCAGGGTGTGCGGGTGTATTTTTAGGGGCTCCTCCATATATTCAGGGTGTGTGGGTGTCGTTTTAGGGATTCCTTTATATATTCAGGGTGTGCGGGTGTCTTTTTAGGGATTCCTCTATATATTCAGGGTGTGCGAGTGTCTTTTTAGAGGCTCCTCCATATATTCACAGTGTGCGGGTGTCTTTTAGGGGATCCTCCATATATTCAGGGTGTCCAGGTGTATTTTTAGGGGCTCCTCCATATATTCAGGGTGTGCAGGTGTATTTTATGGGGCTCCTCCATATATTCAGGGTGTGCGGGTGTCTTTTTAGGGGCTCCTCCATATATTCAGGGTGTGTGGGTGTATTTTTAGGGGCTCCTCCATATATTCAGGGTGTGAGGGTGTCTTTTAGGGGCTCCTCCATATATTCGGGGTGTGCGGGTGTCTTTTAGGGGCTCCTCCATATATTCAGGGTGTGCAGGTGTATTTTAGGGGCTCCTCCATATATTCAGGGTGTGCAGGTGCCTTTTTAGGGGTTCCTCCATATATTCAGGGTGTGTGGGTGTCTTTTTAGGGGCTCCTCCATATATTCAGGGTGTGCGGGTGTCTTTTTAGGGGCTCCTCCATATATTCAGGGAGTGCAGGTGTATTTTTAGGGGCTCCTCCATATATTCAGGGTGTGCGGGTGTATTTTTAGGGGCTCCTCCATATATTCAGGGTGTGCGGGTGTATTTTTAGGGGCTCCTCCATATATTCAGGGTGTGCGGGTGTATTTTTAGGGGCTCCTCCATATATTCAGGGTGTGCGGGTGTATTTTTAGGTGCTCCTCCATATATTCAGGGTGTGCAGGTGTATTTTATGGGGCTCCTCCAAATCCTATAACAATGTGACCAGTAACAGAGATATTATTACTGCCACATTACAAGTATAATTGTCACATTCATTCATTGTTACTTCCAGACGGTAAGGTTGGGGTTATACGGACGCACTAAGTGCATACGATGTGACCTCCCTCCCAGCGTCCACTGTTGTGTTTTGATGGATCGCCTGAGAGGACCACAAGATGTAACATGCGTAACTTTTAGGCTGGGGTCAGATGAAATCAGTGCGAACGTGCGTTGAGCCGCACTTTATCACGGCCGTAGTAGCAGCAAATGACGTCCAATGACGGACAATATACGAAGTGCGGCCGCACGAAAGTTCGGCCGCGCAACGCATGTGGCAAACTAACGTATTTTTTCGAGAACGTGGAACCGCTAGTACTGACGCACAGAGTGCGCTGCGTCCACATAGCGGTGTGTGTGTGTGATTAGGAGACGTCAGACGCTGCACATGTCCGGCCAACATAACGTCCATTTGTTATTCATAGCTCCGTCACAAAATACGGCAGAAATTGCGCATCATATGACCGCTATTGCGTCTTTTGTGAAAAAATGCATTTGGACGCATCGACGCACCTTTTGACGGTAGACGTGAAAAATGCGTTCGTCTGACCCTAGCCTTAACGCACATAACGACAGGCTTGGATTTTACCTCCCGATCGAACCGCTACGACGGACCTTCCTTCCGCCCTAGCCTAATGCATCATGGGAGTTACTGCGTCTGAATGGCAGGTATTGAATCATAGTGATTATCAGGACCTACTGACCTGTACGGCATCAAATACATTATAAATAATGATCACCTTGTACCAGATTAATGACATTATTACCAGCAAAATGCCCAATACTGCATCATATTCATTACTACTAGTGACTGGAACTGCATGACGGACATTAAGGCTAGGGTCAGATGAACGCATTTTTCACGTCTACCGTCAAAAACTGCGTTGATGCGTCCGAACGCATTTTTTCACGGAAGACGCGATAGCGGTCATACGATGCGCAATTTCAGCCGTGATTTTTTACGGATCCAAACCAGGAAACTTTGGGTGTCTGGACATTATGTTGGCCGGACATGAGCAGCGTCTGACGTCTCCTAATCACGCACACACGCCGCTATGCGGACGCAGCGCACTCTGTACGTCAGTACTAGCGGTTCGACGTTCTTGAAAAAAATGCGTTTGTTTGCCGCTTGCGTTGCGCGGCCAAACTTTCGTGCGGCCGTACTTCGTGTGTGGGCCTGCGTTGGACGTCATTTGCTGCTACCACGGCCGTAATAAAGTGCGGCTAAACGGACGTTCGCACTGCGTTCATCTGACCCCATGACGGAAACTAGTCCCACGTAAATACCTAGTACTACTACATTATAGTCACTACTACTGACTGACTGGAACTGCATGATGGACATTATTACGACCAAGTGGATTGAAGAAATTATTAACAATGTACAGCTGTTGGAAATGAGACGCACAATTACTACAACCTGATGGTCTGAGTATCACTGGAGGATTGTTACTCTTAATGCTCTGGCACTGCATCATAGGCATGTTACTACTAAACTATGAAAGACATCATGAGCAATGAATGGCGAGTACCCAACCAATGTTACTACTATATTGCTCGCAGATTACTGCACTCATTGTCACCTCCAGGCATTATTACTTCCACCTGGCTGATACTGCGTGACAGGTACTATTCCTTCCTGCTAGGTGACACGGCGTCACGGCCATTATTCCGAACCAAATGGAATGTAGAGTATCCATGAATGGCTGATACTGCATCACAAGCATTATTACTCCCACATGGCTTGTACAGTATGAAACGCATTATCACTAATGAATCGCTGGTACTAAATCACAGGCGTGATTACCACCAAACGGCCATAGAGTATTACAGGCGTCACTACTAATGAATGTCGGCTACTGCATCATTGGCATCACTCCTACAGCGGCCGGCGTGCCAGAGGTTATCCACCACTCGCCAAACTACTTGGTCAACAAATTCACATAGAAAGAAGAGAAAACGTATGATTATTTTTGGCTAAATGAGGAATTTTCGATATTTGACACATTGTATCTCCTAAGTTTGAAGTGAACGTATTAATGTGGAACACACAGACCCCTTAAAACACACAGATGTACAGACCCCATAAAACACACAGACCCCTTAAAACACACAGATGTACACAGACCCCTTAAAACACACAGACCCCTTAAAACACACAGATGTACAGACCCCATAAAACACACAGACCCCTTAAAAACAAGGAATTTCATACAAAAGATAGCATAAAGCGTCCGACAGATTGCCGTAAACAAACAAATAAACCCCGGGCCGGAGAACGAAGCAGTAACAGAGTAAAACAACTAAAAAAAAACTAAATAACAGAGAGGTGCAGATAAGGAGACACATTGTAACGAGAGTGAAACGGAATCTGAGACGCTGACTGCGATAAGACAAGAGGATTCGGAGGGAGAGATTGGCAGGAACTCTGGATATTAAGAAGACAGACACGGGACGGGAAGGACTGACAAAAGCACAGACGAAAAGAACAGCAAATATAACAATAAGTAGAACTGCGATTAGAAAGTATCCATCGAGACGCTGCGTCCTCCCTGACTCTTTCAAAGCGTTGACGGGAAACATTTGGACCCTGGATGTCCCAGCAGCCTCCGTCCAAAAGTCCAAGCAAAGCTGCAGCGCAGCCACAAAGTGTCGACATAACGACACAAGGCAGCGCAAAGTTATACAAATAATAACACAAAGAAAGCATAAAAAGGGCAAATCGATGGGGAAACAAGCAGGCGAACGGGGGAGCGACCAACCGGAGATACGGGAGAGAGACGGAGGCTCGACAGACGCAAAGTTTGAGAGGCGCAGGGAGACAGAGAGAGATGGAAAGTTAGAGAAGAGAGACAGCGAGAGGGACTGAAGGACAGGAAAGAAGAGATGGGAAGTGACGGCAACTCATGGAAAGCCGCAGATGCAGAGTTACACACAGGTACGCATTCAGGGGGATGCGGGAGAAGCGTATTTAAAGGGTTCGCAAGGCGTCGGGCACGGTTTACCTCTGAAGGGCGCATAAAACATCATTCCCAGGCTAAGACGTGAGTCTGAACATCGAAATTCCCCCCCGGAGATAAGACACCGGGAGAAGGTAAAGAGTCTGATCACATTGGGGGGAAAAAATGATAATTTCACTGCAGGGGAGACAGTGCGATGGAGACAGGAGGAAAGATGGATCGGGGGAGACGGAGAGGATGGGATTGAGGTTAATAGGCAGAATGTGTATTAAATGCAGAGAATGTAGACATTAAATAAATGAGGACGTGCGGTGCAGGCAGGGAGAGGGGCATCAAGTGTATCATGGAGCAGGAGAGGATGGTTAGTGATATGTCTATTTACAAATACAAGCGAGATGGAGTGAAAATTATAAAGGGATGTTCAATTAAAATGGAACAAAAAAAAAAACAAAGGAGCAATAAAAGGGGGGCAGAAAAAAAAAGGGAAAAAAGATGGGGGGAGAGAAAAGGGGGGGAAGAGGGGAGGAGAAGAGGAGAAATAATCTAAAAAAAAAAAAAAAACCCAGGCCGTCAGATTTTGCAGCTGGAAATCTAAAGAGAGGGAGGGGGAGAGGAGGAGGGAAACAGGAGAGATGGAGAGAGAGAGAGAGTGAGCGGAGGAGGAAGAGGAGGAGGAGGGGAAGGATGCTCAGAATGAGATGCTGCATCAGATAGAGGAGGTGGAGAGAGGAGGGATGGGAAGAGAGATGAGAAAGAAGAGAGGAGGGAGGACAGAGGAACAGAAGTGTGAATGGATGAAGGAAGAAAGAAGGGATAAAGGAGGAAGAGGGAGACAAAGGTGTCCTGAATTAAACAGGTTTCTCCGCGGGGACCTCGCGTCTGGTGTCACCGCGCAAGTCACAGGAGCCTGACACAAATAAAAAAAACTTGCAACTACTTTCTCGCAGAAAGATTGTTTCCTACAATTAAAAAAATCTAAAACATAAAAATAAAAAATATTTTATAATACACTGCCATAAAAAAGCCTGATATAAGCAATTCCCAAAATTAACAAACATTTAAGTATTTTATAATACAACGCCGAAAAAAAAAGCCCGAGAAAATAGCGACTTATTAATATAAGACACAGAATGCAAAAATATTTTTGTAATACACCACCATGGAAAAAAATACCCGAGACCCGAGAGAAAAAGCAATTCTCAAAATGAATAAACATAAAATTATTTTATAATACGCCATCATGGGGAAAAAAAAAGCGATTCCCAAAATTTATAGAAACATGAATAAAAAAATATTTTAAAATACGCCACCATGAAAAACCCTAAGAAAAAAAAGTGACTCAAAATTTATAAAAAGCACTAAGATAAAAATACTATGTAATACGCCGCCATGAAAACAACTTTAAAAAGGATTCCCAATATTAATAAATATAAAATATATAATAGACATAATTTTTTTAAAAATGTAATAAAATGAATAATACGCCAATACGAAAAAAAACCTGAGAAAATTGTGATTCCTAAAATTTCTAAACCTAAATAAAATTATTTTAAGCTATATCGCTATGAAATTTTTTAAAAAATTAATTAAAATTAATTAATAAAACCATTTTAAAAATATTTTAAAATGTGTCACTATGGAAAACAAACCTGAAAAAGCAGCAATTCCAAAAATTTATCAAAACTTGAAAAAAATATTTTATAACATGCCGTCCACCATGAAGAAAACACTGATAAAAAGTGATTCCCTAAACATAAATAAAAAATATTTTAGGTCACTATGAAAAAACTCTTGAGAAATAAGCGATTTACAAACTTTATAAACATAAAACCAAATTATTTAATAATACGTCACCATGAAAAAACTGAGAAAAAGAGATTTGAAAAATTATTATAAAACATAAAATTATTTTATAATATGCTGCTAGGCCAGCCATGAAAAAGAAATCTGAAAAAGTGATTCAAAAATATTTCTTATAATACGCCACCATGGGAAAAACAAACTAGAGAAAAAGTGATACGCAAAATTTATAAGTATAAAATATAAATAAAGAAATATTTTGGAATACGCCACGAGAAAAAAAACACCTGCTGGATTCCTGAAGCGCAAGGAAAAATATATATTTTATAAATAAAAGTGAGGAATACATGTGGGGAAAAAAAAACATTTCTAAAGTCAATTAAATTCTGATTTCTACAAATATTCCACAAATCATTGTTGTCTCATTTCTGTAAACATAAAACAACGCACTACACAGACTTTCACTGGACTTTCCTGCGTCCCACATAAAACATGAAAACGCCAGTGTACATCCTCTCAGAGCTGGTACACTAAACGTGTGCGTAGGCCAGCACCGGCGCGTCCCGAGTACAGCTGCGCACAATTACCTATTCCTGAATATTTTACACAAAAAAATTGTTTATAAATATTTGTGTAGCATATATAACTTTTACACGTGCTTCATCAATATTCTGCGCAAAAAGGGGGGAAAATCGCCACGTGAGAAGATATACACAGAATCTCTACGCATGGCAATATGTAGAGATGTGCACAAGTATGTAAATACACCACATGCGTATCCACTTATATTACCTGTAGCTCAACTATAAGGTTACAATTTATGGCAAATAAATAAATAAAACAGATAACTGTGAAATAAGTCATGAAAAAATATTCTATAGATTAAAATAGTATATAAAGTTATACATATAAAAAATTGAATATAATGCATTATATTTAAAAATATATATTATAAAATAATATATATATTATAAATACATCCAACCAGAGGGTCAGCACTCTGTCTTCCACATTCGATGTAATATGTCTCAGTGCTGTAGCCAAAAATATATGTATATCAAAATATCCTAATGGACGCCGTCAGGGACTTGCTAAAAAAAATTAACAAATTTATTAATGTCCCATTAAAAAGTAACAACCAACATTTCAGCCCCTAAAAGTCATTTGAAAATTTTTATAAATTTGTTATTTTTTTGGCATGTTCCTGAGCGCGTCCATTAGGATATTTTTGATATACACATATAGCCTATGTATTCACCCAGGTGTTCTTATACCAATACCCACCCATATGCTGAGTGAATTGGTCCGGCCTGTGGCCAGTTTAGGCGTTTTGTAAAAATATGCATTTTACCAAAAACTATATAAAACTGGCTGCACAAGCCCAATATGTGTAAACTATATAAAACTGGCTGCACAAGCCCAATAATGTATTTTACCAAAGTCGAAAAACTATATAAAAATGGCTGCACAAGCACAATATACAGATATAAAATAATTATTATACTATAAATAGATCTTGTAAAAAATATTTACAAAAATATAAACTATTTACCAATAAGGGTAAATTAAATGACACATTAATGGGATATGCAAAATTTAGTACTGTATACACAGGATATATATCGGAAAAAAAAGTGTAATAGAATTTAATATTTTGTATAAAATGGGATATGAATAAATAAAAAAAACTGGAGAATTAGAAATAAAATATAAAATGGAATATTGTATAAAAATTGCATATTAATAAAAATATTATGTAGAATAAATCAGGATATATAGAAATAAAATTATAACAAAATGGAATGTATTGTATTAAACTGGATATAAATATATAAAGGCTGATAAAATTGGATATATCCCATTTTGCTATACTCTTATTTCTATATATCAAATTTTATCACACCTTATATATTTATATCTAATTTTACACAATATATCCCTTAGACTTTTTTCTTTTTCCTGTTTTATTGTACTTTATATATTTGTCAAATTGGATTTTTATATCATTTATTATACTCTTATTTCTATATATATATATATATATATATATATATATATAAAATTCGAAATAAATATATAAAATAAAGATAAAAATGGGATATATACAGAGAATAAAAACACAGCATAAATAAATACATATATCACGATATTAGCAATTTTAGTAGCTTAAAACTATGGAAAATTGTATAAAAAATGTGGTTTCTGAATGCTTGATCCCCTCTGGGTGTGACATCAGGTAACATGCGGCAGATTCAGGTGTCAGTGTGATGAACCGTGCATAAAACACACACACACACACACTGCACCCTGACACTGGTGCAATACACACGCCATGCAGTGAGGTGCACGCATGATGTCATGGCGCTGCACACGGACACACACATGCAGCAGAATGAGGGACATTCAGTCATGGCAGGCTGGCCCCCTGTGTGAGGCGGCCATGCATGGAGGACGCTGGGTATGCATTCCCACCACACACACACAGAGCGGGCACGCAGGGACATGTCAGCTGTGGGTGTAGCATGTAAATATATACACACATGAAACGTCACCCCGGGATACAACTCCCATGGTGCACCGTTGCGTCGGGCTGCAGCTTCTGTCTCTGCGTCAGCGACCTCAATAAAGTTGCGCGGACAGAGCTGGTTTCCTGTTTCCATAGGAACGCTACGGCGGCCACCTTGCTAGGGGCGGAAGCGCAGCGTGCAGCGTAGAGAATGATTGGACATACGGCAGACGGAGCGGGCGGGCGCCATCTTTGTTGGGGCAATTTAATAATTTGGAAACGTGAGAAGAAAAATAGAGTTTGCAAGGTGAAACGTCACAGCCTGTCAGACGGTAAATGCATAGGGGGATGGGGTCTTATGTATTCCTAGGCTTTTGTCTGTGTAAGGAGAGTGCTTGGGGAGTGTTGCTCATAATAACACTTATTTTCTGTGTGTTTTAGACACTGGTTACTCCTGTGCTCTATATACTCAGCTTGTTGTTCATATATGTAAATATTGCTTGTTATTCGGCATGTTTTGCTTGTTTTCCAGCCAGTGTCGTGTTCCTGTCTTTGGAGATTTTATACTTTTACATGTTTTCTCTTTTTTGAGGCAGGATTACATTCCAGCCCTGAGTCACATTGTCCTGGCACGGCCAAGGCACGCTATGCAAATAAGATTGACCCCCATGATGCAGTGCGTGCATTGTCAGAAATTATATACACACAGTAAGCGAAGAGGAGCTGTAACTCCAATGTATATCACAACCTAATGATAAATCGTAACTACCCGATCCGCCATAATAACCCCAAAATACTCAGTGTTTATAGAGATGAGGAGCTGTCAGTCAAGTGAGTTCTCCTCTTAAGCCCTTCGCTACAAAGCAATTATTACGTTTTTATCATAACATTTATTTGAAACTTGGGATACAAAGATACCAATTAAATAATAGGGTGAAATAATAGAAAGTTCGCCCAGAACTTGTGGCTTTGAAATGGTTTTAAAAAAAAAAGTGTGTGTGTGTGTGTGTGTAAAATTTTTTTTTTTTTTTTTTTTATTTTCACAGATTTGTTTTATACTTTTATAGAAATATTGGTGGGATGAAAGGTTCTAAACTCTGGATGGTGTCCCTTATCCCTTATCTTACAGGGTCTACATTCTCTGCATACAGGCAGAAATTGCCCATGCGGTCTATTTACAAAGCACCAAAATTTTTCATTTTGACTCCTATCTTCGATTTTTATATTTCCTCTCAAATTCGGTGTTTTCACTATTTTACTGAACGTTCAAAGTATTGAGTCGACGAAACCGTTCTTGCATATTGGTGAAAAGCGACGAATTTGCCTCGCTGAATTTGAAAAAAAAATAGGAAGCCTCCCATTCTCCTAAATAGGATAAAACAATAAAAAGGTACTTTAAGGCCAGGGTCAGATGAGTGCACCATCTGCGCCTGTACTGACGTGCCTCCTGCGTCCGCCGCAGCGTTGTGACGCTTCGGGGCTGGCCACAGACCATAGCGTGCGTTTGAATTGCGTGTGCAGCAGCGGGCTGAGGTTTCTCTATTCCTATCAGTCCTCCTTCACCCGTACTGTGCACAAGGAAGATAAAGAGCAGAAAGCTGTGTCTCCTATTTGGAAATATAGGGTTAAAATGTTGTAGGCACAAAATAGTTACTAAAATGCTTCTTTTACCCGGGTGGATTTATTAAGAGGAGTTTTAGAAACCATTCAAATGACCTGGTCCTGGACAATTCAGTTTTTTACGTGTTGTACATGGTCTTGCTGGTCTGATGTCTGTGTTTTGTTTCTTCTCAGGTCTATGCATCTTGCCTCCGGTTCTCTGCAACGCTGGGCGATTCTTATAGCTCTTTGTGTAAGTTTCTAGCTACGCGTCAATGCTACGGCAGACGTCTGCGCTCTTTTCCAATGCCGTTATATCCGGATATACAAACCTGTTCCGTTGTACCTTGTTTATCCGACGCTGCGCAGGGATAACCCGGGGAGATGTTGCAGGAGGGAATGCATACGTAAAAAAACGTACGTGTACGCCAGGACAACATCTGGCGCAGAGACCGCATACAATGCGCACCACTAAGGCCGAGGTCAGACGAGCGCTTTGCAAAGTGGAAGGAATGTCCGTGTGAGTGTATGTTCCTTTTGACGTCCGTCTTGGTGCCGTTAGTGCGCTCAGCGCTGCAAGGCTCGATCCTGCTATGGAGGATCACGCTTTGCAGCTCCTTCAAACGTGCATCGTAGCGCTTCCACAAGGAGGCTTTAAATACGTCTGCAGTATGTCCGCTGTAGCATAATTTGTGCGCGTGGCTCTGCCCCCATTGAAGCATCACAACGCTGCGCCGGACACCGGGAGGCATGTCAGTATGGGCGCACATGGTGCGCTTGACTGACCTCAGCCTAATACCACGCAGCAGCTTTCCTTGTTTCTGTCCTGCTTGACAGGATTTCTTGTCACCGTATCTCTGTTCTCCCCTTGCCAGGCGGCGGCGCTCTGCATGGTCCCATTTCTGCTGAGGCTTGCGGGTCATCGAGGTCTCTCCATGGCTTCTGATTATGCCGCGGGGTCTTTCTCCGCTGCCTACGTCACCTGCCCCAATGACAAAGTGGCAAAAGACATCGCCCGGTGAGTATTAAATGAATTAATTACCAGCGTACTCCCAGCACCGACTCCTGCTTCTGCTGTGCACTGCTGTGCTATTTGCAGGGACTGCACTAGCTACACTTTTAAAGGGCCGTTACCATCAAAAAAATGCAATATCCTCATTGTGTTTATTTGATGTTGCTGTTATCTTACATCTGCTTTGTTTTCCTCTTGTATGTTTAGTTAAAATATTTTACTGTGTCACTGGGTGCATCCATTGTGTGATATTTTGTGTTGTAAAGGGGGGGGCAGTTTACATCACTTGCTCCTCGCAGTGTGGCTTTGGGCATATAAGGGAGTGACTAGGTCATTAAAAAGGACTCGCATCGTTGTATTGTGTTGGATGTATTCAAATAACCTCTCCAGAGGTAGATTAGAAGTCTTTTAAGCTCCCTGTCGTCTCTCTCATTCCGCTGCCATCTCTTACTTTGTGTAGCATAGACCTCACAATCGATCTCCCTGCAGCCTTATCTTAACATTATCTCCCCCACCCCATTGCCTCTTCACTCCCGTTTTAATCCTATGCCACCGCTGTAAAGTGAAATCTGCACTAAGATTTTGGTAAATGTTGCATCATCCGAAAAATCCACAAAATGGAAACGGGAGATAAAAAAACCAAATTTTATTTTTCCTTTTTACGTGCAATTACTTAACCCACACGCTGCTGTTTTATTTTTTTTATTTCTATACATAATGCACATATACACTCAGGTCCAGAAATATTGGGACATGGACACAATTCTAACATCTTTGGCTCTATACACCACCACAATGGAGTTGGAATGAAACAAACACAATGTGCTTTAACTGCAGACTGTCAGCTTTAATTTGAGGGTATGTACATCCAACTCAGGTGAACGTGTAGGACTTACAGCAGTTTGCAGATGTGCCTCCCACTTGTTAAGGGACCAAAGGTAATGGGACAGAATAATAATCATAAATCAAACTTTCCCTTCTTAATACTTGGTTGCAAATCCTTTGCAGTCAATCACAGCCTGAAGTCTGGAACGCATAGACCTCACCAGACGCTGGGTTTCATCCCTGGTGATGCTCTGCCAGGCCTCTACTGCAACTGTCTTCAGTTCCTGCTTGTTCTTGGGGCATTTTCCCTTCAGTTTTGTCTTCAGCAAGTGAAATGCACGCTCAATGGGATTCAGGTCAGGTGATTGACTTGGCCATTGCATAACATTCCACTTCTGTCCCTTCAAAATCTCTTTGGTTGCTTTTGCAGTATGCTTTGGGTCATTGTCCATCTGCACTGTGAAGCGCCGTCCAATGAGATCTGCAGAATTTGGCTGAATGTGAGCAGATAATATTGCCCGAAACACTTCAGAATTCATCCTGCTGCTTTTGTCAGCGTCACATCATCAATAAATACAAGAGAACCAGTTCCATTGGCAGCCATACATGCCCACGCCATGACACTACCACCACCATGCTTCACTGATGAGGTGGTATGCTTAGGATCATGAGCAGTTCCTTTCCTTCTCCATACTCTTCTCTTCCCATCACTCTGGTACAAGTTGATCTTGGTCTCATCTGTCCATAGGATCTTGTTCCAGAACTGTGAAGGCTTTGTTAGGTGTTGTTTGGCAAACGCTAATCTGGCCTTCCTGTTTTTGAGGCTCACCAATGGTTTACATCTTGTGGTGAATCCTCTGTATTTACTCTGGTGAAGTCTTCTCTTGATTGTTGACTTTGACACACATACACCTACCTCCTGGAGAGTGTTCTTGATCTGGCCAACTGTTGTGAAGGGGGTTTCCTTCACCAGGGAAAGAATTTTTCGGTCATCCACCACAGTTGTTTTCAGTGGTCTCCGGGTCTTTTGGTGCTGCTGAGCTCACCGGTGCGTTCCTTCTTTTTGAGAATGTTCCAAACAGTTGTTTTGGCCACGCCTAATGTTCTTGCTATCTCTCTGATGGGTGTTTGTTTCTTCAGCCTAATGATGGCTTGCTTCACTGATAGTGACAGCTCTTTGGATATCATTGAGAGTTGACAGCAACAGATTCCAAATGCAAATAGCACACTTGAAATGAACTCTGGGCCTTTTATCTGCACATTGTAATTGGGGTAATCAGGGAATATCACACACCTGGCCATGGAACAGCTGAGAAGCCAATTGTCCCAGTACCTTTTGGTCCCTTAACAAGTGGGAGGCACATCTGCAAACTGCTGTAAGTCCTACACTGTTCACCTGAGTTGGATGTACATACCCTCAAATTAAAGCTGACAGTCTGCAGTTAAAGCACATTGTGTTTGTTTCATTCCAACTCCATTGTGGTGGTGTATGGAGCCAAAGATGTTAGAATTGTGTCGCTGTCCCAATATTTCTGCACCTGACTGTATGTAATCTAGTTATATCTTCATGTTAGCAGCGGTTGTTGTTGTTGTTCCTAATAAATCTGCATCTTTTAATGTCAATGTTTTGTGAAAACACAAGTAAGCAAAAGCTGATCCCTCGTGTGCAGGAGAAGTACCAGGAGCGGCTGGATTCTGAGCCGGTGGTCCCATATCACCTCGTTAAGTCACGGATATAGTGTATCTTGTTCGCTGCGGTATCCGTTGGCGCTATATAAAGTATAAGGGGGATGATACATTGAAACAGACGTAGCTTAACATGAGTGTTCCAGTATGGTTGGAGAACCGAAGGAACTTTGCCTCCATCGAACCTGCTTTCCATGGTTGTGGGGGGGGGGGGGGGTCAGGTGTCCTATTAGTTTCGGCGAAGTGAAAAGGGCCAAAATTTCAATGAAATTTGTGTTCTTTGTGAATAACTCCGCGTCTGCTGTCCATGGTGTCAATCTCCTGGTCATATCGTGACATGTTTCTTGAAGCGGGATCCTTTGTCTCACACCTGAAATAATTTTTTGGATACCGGTCAGTCTGTGAAGACGTTTTATTCCTGGTAAATCTCCCCATTCGGCGCGGCGTCCTGAGGACATTCCTTTTAAAGGAATTAAAGTGTCATTTTACGATGCGCGTCCTCTCCCCTTTATCCCGCGGAATGGCCCCGGGTTTTGCCGTCCATCTGCCGCAATAATCACATGTTCTCTTGTCGTGTCTCACACAGGGGCCTCGTGGAGAAGAAGCTGGCGGCCTGCGTGAACATCATACCACAGATTACATCCATGTGAGTTCTTCATGTGCCTGCTGTGGCCTCGTTCTGTCTGATGTGAGTGATGGCGGAGCTTGGTGGTGCGTGGGCGCTGCTCACACGTATTAAAGAGGTTATCTGTCAGTCTCCCACCTATACAGGGGGCCAGTTAGGGTCTCGCTCGCTCTGTTTGTCCATTATCGTCTCCCTTAACCCTCGTGGCCTGTCTGTCAGCTTGTGAATCTGTCACCGCATGTGTATACCGTGCCGATACCTCCTATCTGCTCATGATGGTCACCGTGTGCCGCTCTGCTTGTCTCTTAGATACGAGTGGAAAGGGAAGATTGAAGAGGACAGCGAAGTGTTGCTGGTAAGCGTGAGTCTCTCTCAAACGATTCAGACATTAAGGTCGGGGTCAGATGAGGGCACTATGTGCGCCCGTACTGCCGTGCCTCTCGGTGTCCGTCGCAGCGTTGTGACGCTTCGACAGGGCCAGCCACATGCTGTAGCGCGTTCACAAATTGCACAAGCTACAGCAGATGTGCTGAACGCCTCCCCATCGAAGTGCTACGACACGCACTCAATGGGGCCTTCAAAGCGTGAATCTCCATAGGAGGATCGAGCCATGGAGCGCTCAGCGCACTAACTGCACTCAGCGAGGTGGAAGGAACATCCGCTCTCACATACGTTCCATCCGCTCTGCAAAACGCTCGTCTGACCCCGGCCTTATTCAAAGAGCACCGACATGTCACTTACATTTCAGGGCTGTTTTGTTTGGCGCACCTCGGTGCGATTTTAAAGTTTGCAGATTCAGTATTCAGCGTATGGTCTCAAGTGTGCCGCATACAGCCGATTATCTGCCAAAAATAGGTGATACGTCGCTGAACCATGGGGGTGCTATATATATTTTTTATTTTTTTTCTAATTTATTTTTTTTACTAAAAAAAAAAAAAAAATTATTGGCATTTAAAGCCATAAAAGTGCATCGAAAGAATAATAAAGAAGTAATTTTTTTTTATTTTTTTTTAACTGGGAATCAAACTCTCGCCTGGAAAATATAAAAAAAATATCTAAAATAAATTAAAAAGGCTTTATGTTCAAAATGAAAAACAATTGAATAAAAAATAGTAAAATCGTGAATATTTTTCCATTGAATGCTATGGGATTTACTGAATCACCGGAAATCAGGGCATTTCACTGACATTTCGGTGCAGTTCTGTGAATAGATTGTCCCATAGAGAAGTAATGGTTAATTTCGCTGCCACAGAAGGTCATTGGATTGCGGCGAATTGCACCATATTTTGCCAGTATTTGGTGAATTGATCTGAATAGCTGAACTGCCACGACATTGCACCGTACTGTGAAATTCGGTGGCAAGTCCAGCACTTACTGAATGACCTTTGTGCTGGGGGTGCGGGCAGTGATTGCCGCTGTATGATCGGACACTCCTGTAGCATTTATCATACTGATACATGATGTGATGTAGCAGGGTTCAGCATCAAAGTGTCGCCCCTCCAGCACAAACCTGCGCAGCTCGGGTCCTGGTGGTATGGGAGGGTCTCTCCTCTCTGACCATGATACTCTCATTAAAGCAGGGATTTCAGACTCCAGCCTCCCATGATTCTCTGGATGTCTGTTACCTTCATAGATTTCTGGGAATTGTAGACTATATAAGAATCTGCTGGGCCAGAGTTTGAGCTTCCTGCATTAAACGACACTCGAGACCGTGTGTCGTCTGGTTGTAAATTGAGTGGTCACAGTGCCCTGAGCATGCTCACCGCTCTCCTCCTTCCAGGGGGGCTGATTCAGCTCTCTGTGTGCTCTGGTGAGCAAGGGACGATCTCCCATATGCTCGGGTCAGCCTGGGCCGATGCTCAAAGCCAACCTGACTTGCAGGAATCTGGAACCAGTGTGTGGGTTCCAGCTTCCTCTGTCACATCGGGTTGGGCCGTCACTCCCTGCAGTTTTATCTCTTGCCCCGTGTGAGTTCTCTCAGCTCCTTTTTTTATAGCCGTTTAATACGTATATCCAGACCCAGAAAACGTGCCGTCCGATGAGCAGCGCTGAATGATCAATGTCACCTTCTTACCACTATTGTCATTCTCATTATTGCAGATGATTAAGACCAGAACATCCAAGGTTCCAGCCCTTTCAGAGTTTGTAAGGTGCGTTTCTGTGATCACTTACATTACACTCTGTGACACCTCCATTGGGGTCGGGGGGCACACAAATTCTGTGTGTCATATTTGTGGGTGGGGGCTCAGCATTCTTTTTCATCCAATGTCTTTGAGGTTCTGTATATTCAGGGTGTGCGGGTGTCTTTTTAGGGGTTCCTCCATATATTCAGGGTGTCTTTTTAGGGACTCCTCCATATATTCAGGGGGTATGGGTGTCCTTTTAGGGGTCTCCTTGTGGTAAATAAATCCCTGCATATTGCAGATGTTTTGTTTTGATATCTTGCATTTTATTACTTTGTATTTCTGTAACTGTAACACTTCAATGTTCTTGAACCCAGGACATACTTGAAAACGAGAGAAATCTCAATGTATCCTTCCTGGTAAAATACTTTGCCAATAAATAAATAGTAGCAAACCTAACTGTTTTTTTTTTTTTTTTTTCCCCCCGCTTTTCAGATCTGTTCACCCGTATGAAGTGTGCGAGGTTATAAGCCTTCCTATAGAGCAGGGGAATCCTCCGTACCTGCAGTGGCTGACGGACACGGTTCCTGAGTAAGCTTCCTTGCGTTGCTGTGTATATATTATGGACCTTTTGGAATCGCACACCAATCCTGTTACAGTTTGCTCAAAATAAAATCCTTTTTAATAATCGGTGCGTGTGTATCCCTGCATGGAGGGTAACGAGAGCGCTGGGGGGCGAGACAGACTCATTGCGATGGACTGTAAGGGGTTAACGGGTTACTTTTTATACTAAACACTTGAGGGTGGATTTGATCATTATTGTATTGCTTAGATCTTGCACCGTCACCTATAAAAGAACAAAATGAAACCTTACTGAAATAACTTTTTAAAATCGCTGCGTTGGCAGCAAGAGCTCGGGTTTGCAGCGTCCGCAATAACCTCGGCCAATCGGGATGCTCTCACTGTACCACATACTAAAGATCCATTCACAGAGCACTGAATTGGCCGCCGACTAGTGAATTTCCCTGTACAGTGCAATTTCAAGGCCATTCGGCTATTTACAAAGTATCAGGTGTGAGCTGTGACTTGCACAACAACCTCTCATGTGATGTAACCTGGGCTGTGCTCAGTTGCTTGATGGGCCATGTTTTCCTGGACACACATCACAATTTCATGCACAGGGGGAGCTCATGGAAAAGTGCTGACCTGGAACATGTATAATTCATATTCTGCAGGAAGGGAATCAAGGCAGGTCACCTTGGATTCCCTTTTGATGTCTTACTGGCAGCGCATGCATTATACATGTTGTGGGGTGGCATTTTTCATGCACTGCCCATCAGCATGAATATGTGTCCAGGAAAACATGGCCGACATTGGGAACCTTGGCTATGCTGCGAGTACGGACCACACAACTGCAGGGAGCTTAGATCAAGAATATCTCATTCTGTGTGAACTCTTATTACTCCTTTCCACTCCTATCATGCTCAGGCGGCAGTGATGTGTGTAACGCTGGCTACACCCGGCTTTCACGTTCTGCAGGTTAATACACGCGTTAAAATGCAGGATCTTGCGGGAATAGAAATTATGGATAAAAGCTGTAATGAGAAACATTATTCAGCGAGTCTGTGCCAGGTGTGTGGGATGGATACGAGGAAGGTGAACACACTGTATAGAATTTAATTTTTTCTTTATTCCACAAAATGTTCTTTTATGTAGAAGAAATTAAAAAAACAAACGCACAGCTTTTTTCCTTTTTCTTCTATGCTCTAAGATTCCAGTGTTTTGGAAGCATTTTATTTATTTATTTTTGATGGAGACTTGGCTTTTATATTGAGGTTTTATGGAAATTAAAGTGTTTTTTTTTTTTTTTTTTTTTTTTTTCCCCCCCAGCTGTTTATATAATTAATCTCCAAAAAATGAGGTCATGTGACTCCCTGAATATACTGAATGAGCAGGTTTTTCCATCAATTTTTTTTTTTTTTCTCCCCGATGGCACAGCGGGCATATTCCAAGATGACGATATCAGGATTCATCGGGCTCAAATTGTGCAAGAGTGGTTCAGGGAGCATGAGACATCATTTTCACACGTGGCTTGGCCACCGCACAGTCCAGACCTTAACCCCATTAAGGTTCATCTTTGGGATAATGTGCTGGAGAAGACTTTACGCAGCGCTGCGACTCTCCCATCATCAATACAAGATCTTGGCCACAAATTAATGTCACTGTGGATGGAAATAAATGCTGTGACATTGCGTGACCTTATCAACACGATGCCGAGGCAAATGCGTGCCGCGATCACACCAAAAGGCGACACAAGCACATATTACAGCGTGTGACTTTTCTTGGCCGTGCAGTGTGTGTATAGGAAGTAACTACATATCAAATCATTAATTTGGCCGACTGCAGCAGGATGGGAGAGCGTGGGATAACCTTGACATTTCTTCCGTCCTGTGCTTTCCATCAGGTATTTTAGCTGTGTGCAATACACCGCTCTGTCACTAGATGGGGCACTATTCACACACTGGGATAAAATAAGAGATCCTAAAATTTGGGGATTTGCTGTATTATTTTTTTAAGCAAACCACATTTATTCACTCCTAAAGCTAGGGTCAAACGAACGCATTTTTCAGGTCGTCTGTAAAAAAAAAAAGTGCATCCGAACGCATTTTCACTGAATGCGTGAAACTGTCATACGATGCGCATTTTCGTGCGTGATTTTTTTTTTTTTTTTTTTTTTTTATGGATCGTCAAACACTTTTTGCATCTTTACGTTATGTTGGCTGGACATTAGCAGCGTCTGACGTCTCCTAATCACGCAAACACACCGCTATGCCGCCGCAGCGCACTCTGTATGTCAGTACTAGCGGTTCTGCGTTCTCAAAAAAAAATTGTTCATTTGCCACTTGCGTTGCGTGGCCGGACTTTCGTGTGGCTGTACTTCGTATATTGGCTGTAAGGCTAGGGTCAGACGAGCGTGATTTCTACGGACTGTACGTCCGTGCAGTACGGACATCGTCAGTACGGATGACGCAGTAGTGGCCACACAGTCCGTTTTTTCACTGAAATTATTTTTGACGGATGTAGGAGGGAAAAATAAATTACAATGAAAAAACATTCTGTCCGTCAAAAATGCTGGACGTATAAATGCAGTCCGTCTGACCATGCTCCATCACTCACACACAAAGCTATGCAGACGTTGTGGACGTGGCGCACTCCGCACGTCCGTTCTAGCAGTATTACGTTCTTGCCTAACCTGCGTCCGTTTGCAGCGTCCGTCATGCGTCTGCAGTTCAGTGCGGACGTACTTCATGTGTCCGGCTCCAATGGACTTTCTTTCATGCTATCACGGACGTGAACACTACGCTCGTCTGACAGCAGCCTTATTGGCCGTCATTTGCTGCTACTGTTATTGGCCGTGATTAAGTGCGCCTAAACGCACGTTAAAAATGCGTTAGTCTGACCCCAGCCTTAAACAGGCCATGTATCGTGATCACCCGTCACACCCCCATCATTACAAATGGGGTTTATCAGAGTGCCGAATTTCCCCGTATGGTGCAATTCCGAGGCAGTTTGGCTATTCAGAAAGCTGACAACCAAATATTGGCGAAACCGTTTTCCGCAATTCGCCGCAATCCGGCAGCAGTGAAATTGTCCCATAGAGAGGAAATGGTTTATCTATTCGGAAAACGCCAAAATGCACCAAAGTGTCAGTGAAATGCCCTGATTTTCGTTGCTTCAGAATTCTGTAAACCTGGCCTGTAAGGGGGACCTGAGGACAGGTTTGCGAAACAGTGTTAGTGGGGTCTTTTCACAAAGCATCGAAACTGACCTCCATTTCAGTGCTTTGCATTTCGGTGATTCCTTTCCGTTGACTATTCAGTGAATTCACTATTTATCGATAGGTCGCCGTATTTTGCCAAAAACAAACCAGGGTTATTCAAAGCGATCCGAATTGTGGCCGAAAGGCAACCAAACAGTGAAATTCATCATTCGGTTACCTTTCCTGGCTGTTTTACTATTCAGAGAACAGGCAGTTCGCCAAGTGTTGGCGAATTGCCTGCACATATGGTGCCTGTTCGAGGGCAGTGAAATCCCCATAGAGAAGCACTGCTTCATCTATTCAGAGAACACAAACCAGCAGTGAAAAGTTCCCGAAATGCCCTGCCATTCGGTGGCTTTATTCTACAGGTTTAGGCTAGGGTCAAACGAAAGCATTTTTACACGCGAACCTAAAAAAGTGCGTCCGAACGCATCAACGTATTTTTTTCACAGAATACGCGAAAACGGTCATACGATGCGCATTTTTGTGCGTGATTTTTTACGGATCCAAACCAGGAAACTTTGGGTGTCTGGACGTTATGTTGGCCGGACATGAGCAGCGTCTGACGTCTCCAAATCACACACACACGCCGCTAGCGGGCGCAGCGCACTCAGTACGTCAGTACTAGCGGTTCTGCGTTCTCGAAAAAATGCGTTCAAATTCCACTTGCGTTGCGCGGCCAGACTTTTGTACGACCGTACTTCGTATATTGGCCGTCATTGCCCGTCATCTGCTGCTAGTGCGGCCGTAATTAAGTGCGCTAGAACGCCCGTTAAAAGTGCGCTAGTCTGAAAAAATATCCTTTTTTAGGATATTTTAGGCATTTTTCAGGATTTCTTGGGAAATAAAGAAATTTATATATATATATCTTAAATTCTGTAACAGCCCTTCTTATTTATCATTCATTGGATTTTATATGTAAATTTCAGACATTTTCGTTCAGTAGTTTCTTTGCAAACAGCGTTTCACTTTTCAAGCATACGGTTTTTATTTTTTTCCACTCCATTCGTCTGCGGTGTCCGGGTTTTTCCGGTGGCTGCTCTGCGCTATGATTGGCTCCTGCTCGGGTTTCTCCGGCGTGTTCGGCTGGGTTAATCCAGATGTTTTCGGTGTATGTTCGCCGGGTTTTGCGGTGAGTGTTCAGCGGGTTTGCGGCGGCTTTTCCCTGCATTACGACGGCCCTGTGGTGCTTGCTGAATACACCGCAGGGTCACCGAAATGGGATCGGCAACACGAACCGAATTCAAGGGAACGAAAAGTCACTGAACGTGCTGTGACTTTTCGATTCTCTTTGAACAACCCTGAAAGTCGCCAATGTAGTTATCAGATGTTGGCGAAAAGCGTCGATAAATGTCAAAATTGCCTCTGCATATTCCAAAGTGAAAAAAAATATATGATCTTCAATCGTTTAAAACAGTGTGTAAACAATAAGTTCTCAAATTAATCTCAAAATTAATTAATTAAATTAAAGCTTAAAAATTAATCTCCAAAATAAGGCTCAAATTGTGCGAGAGTGGTTGAGGGAGCATGAGACATCATTTTCACACATGGATTGGCCACCGCACAGTCCAGACCTTAACCCCATTGAGGTTAATCTTTGGGATAATGCACTGGAGAAGACTTTACGCAGCGCCGCGACTCTCCCATCATCAATACAAGACCTTGGCCCCTAAATAATGCCTCTCTGGACGCAAATAAATGCTGTGACATTGCATGAGCTTATCGACACGATGCCGCGGCGAATGCGTGCCGCAATCACAGCAAAAGGCGACACAACCACATATTACAGCGTGTGACTGTGTGTGTACTGTATATTGGTTCGGAACCCATAGGCCTAGTCCCAGTTTGCAGCTTGATGAACCCATAGGCCTAGTCCAAATTTTCATTTTACCTGAGAATTTTCTAAAATGTCGGAGATTTTTTTTTTGTTTGAAAGAATGTCGAGAGACAGAATAACCTGATCGCACTTTTATATGGTGACTGTCATACAGACCAGAGATTTTATCACAAACAGAACTTGATTCCATGTTCATGACATGATTGCTCTACAGAGACGCTCTAAGCCTGACCGTGTGTAACTGTGACAGCGTCGGATCGAGTCCTCGAATCACAATCCCACATACAGATCCTCGATCATCTTAAAATTATACAAGAGACAAAAAAAAAAAAAAATCGGGTTTCCGCTCATATAATAAGACCGTCCCATAATAATAATAATCAGTCCGTGGGATCTGACACTGTAATTAACACACGTGACAGAAAGAGAAACACGAGCATGGCTATGTACACGCGTGTGTAGAGTTCAGGGTTGAACCGCGTAGAGCTTTGTACAAGAAGCGGAGAGGTTAGCTGAATCCTCGCGGGAAGCGCAGGCGGCAGAAGGGGGTGCTGCGTATCTCAGAAGATGTCTCCTCCGCCCCACTCCACCAAATACTGGACTGCCCCCTGCGGAGTCACCCTGCGTGCCAGCACACGCCTGCCTGGCGCTGTATACCCTGGCCGCGCGCTGCCCCCGGCACTGGAAGAAGATGGAGATGAAGCTGAGGCGCCGGTTCTGCCGGCAACGCCAGGAGCTGGACTTGGGGAGGTTTCCGCGACTTCGGGGAGCACAGGAGGGTCTGGGGCGTCAGTCGAGGTCTCACTGGAGAAAAAAAAGCAAAAAAAATTAAATAACAAGAAATATTAAATTCCTGATAAATAAACACGTTTATGCACCAGAAACGTCAGATCATCCTCATTTCAGCTTAAAGGGACACTCCAGGCAAAAAACTGGGGGAAACATAATAGAAGGGAATTAATTCTTAACCCTTGCAGTCCCGGATCCTGGTTTTCTTTTCCTTTTTTATCTAGAGTATAAACGACCCCCCCCCCCTTCTGCCCAGCGCGGCAGCTGCCCGTCTCCCAGTCCGGTGCTTCGTGGCAGGAAGCCGTTTGGCCCTGAGTCCAAGAGGATTAGCACCCATGCAATTGCTGGGAAACATATGCCAGAGCAGATGACACATTGGCATGCTGCCAGCACGTAGCACACAGCATGGCCAGCAGGGGGCGCTGCTGTAATGCCTGTAAGCGGCCGCTTCCCTCTGCTGAATGGCAGGAGACGCGTGGGGGTGTTTTGTAGCAATTTTGGGGTGAATTTGCTAGCACAATGCAGGGCTTTTTAAGCGTAAATAGATAAAAGGGGTTCTCGCTGTGCCGTTGTATGTCTTTAATGGAAAAACCCTTAATATTGGAGGAAAAATGTTTAATAAAATTTAAGTCGCGAGATGGAAAATGCGCCTTTTGCAGTTTTATTATTTCCAGCTTTAAGCCTAGAAAACGGTAAATCCTTTATAATGTCTTCACGAATCCCAGTTCACAGAGAAATAATAAAAAACCCCATTGTATCATCATCATCATCAGCTCTCGTCGCCATGGCAACATCCTAGCTCTTGTCAAAAACCCTGTATCAAAAAGGCAGCTGCCTGGGAAGAAAACGAGAAATCCCTCTGACATCGACGGGCGTCTTGTACTGTAGGCGTCAGAGACACTGGATTTGAAAATAATCATAAAGAGAAAAATCATTAAACAAAAAATAACCTAATTACCTTCTTTTCCCTCTTTTTATAACATTAAAGGATGTAGAGGCTTTTTTAATAATGCGCCAGAATAAAAATGGCCATTAACCATCTCAGTGCCAGAGAAGGTCTGCATTCATTGTTATACGAGGCATCCATTGCGGGTAATATTCAGATATTAACCCCTTTGCTACCGATCACCGAGTCACCCCCCGTGCCGAGCTTATTTTTCACCGTTTTGTGCTCATCATGTTTTATTACAGGACTCGTGAAATTTATATCTTGATTATCCAGGATATTTATCCTGTTTCTCGGCAGATTCAGAATATACCATTATTATTATTATTATTATGTGTCTGTGTCAGAATGCTAGAACGAAAAATATGTAAAAAAAAAGAATCTAAATTTCCATTCGGATTTCATTTGCAACGTGTATAATTTGTTTCACATTTTATCACCCAAACCTTTGTGGTTATATATTCTATAAGTGCTATTTTTAAAAGAAAAAATGCAGTAACGGGAACTTCATTTCTAACAAATTTAACCATAACGAGAAAATAAAAATGAAATTTTTGCTCGTTTTTGACACATTGCGTTTCATTAATTATAAATAAATTAATTAAATTATAAAGGATTTTAGCAGGAAGGATACATTGAGATTTCTCTCCTTTTCAAGTATGTCCTGGGTTCAAGAACATTGAATTGTGACACTATCAGGGTTATTCAGAGAGAGGTGAAAACCAAGAGGATGATTGGAGAAGTGAAAATTCGAGGTCAATATAGCCAAACCAGAAAAATTCCCCCATTTATCTCACTTTCCAAATCGGTTATTTTGACTTAGAATTTTCACTTACCCAGTCATTCTCCTGGTTTTCACCTCTCTCTGAATAACCCGGCATGTAAATAATGACTGTGTATAAAAAAAAACTGAGGGTACTATCAGCTGCCCCTCGCTAAGGGGACGCTAAGGGGAAAAACTAGCTTCTCCTTTGTGTGCCGGTTTCGCCAGCAGATCGCGTTGCAGGTGCCGAGTCCGGCAGCCTGCCTCTTAACGATCGCTAAGCTCGCGGATCCTAAGGGCAGCGCTACAGCTCTGTCCCCAGCATCCCCTCTATAGGATTCCATGGAGGATCGTGCTGCCGGGTCACATGACCGGCAGGATCTCGTCTCTCACGAGATCCTGCTGGTCGGCAGTGATCACGGAGGGAGTCAGGGGACTTTCTAGGGACTGCAAATTGTGCAGCATTACAGACTGGCGCACCCTACATAACCAAGTTCCGTAGCGCCTGTGCAGAGCAATGGATCGGAGCCGCACGCGCATGCACAGGTCTGCTTCGACACAGTGTGTGTGGCATTGTTTCATGTGCAGAAATGAATACACTACAAACTGAGTGTGTGAGGAATCATGTTGGATTATAGAACTGCCTCCAGGTCAAAGGTCAGAACAGAGAGTATATGCATAATCAATCCATAACAGACATCACTAGGGACCCATCTGGTGCTGGGCAGCCGGGAAATTTAAAAATCCCGGCTGCAGGGTGGGGTGTAGGAAACTCCTCCGCTTCACCCAGTGTTTTCTGTCAGATCGGGGCGAAGAGGGGCACTCCTCCCATCCTGACCACTTTAAAATCATGATGTGGGGTTAGTAGACGTCTCTCAAACCTGTCCTCGGGACCCTCAACCAGGCCAGGTTTTGCAGATCACCTTGGGGAAAAGCAGACTGAATCCTGCAATCACTGAGCAGCAAATCCTATCACCTGTGCTGTGCTTCACATATCCTGCAAACCTGGCCTGTCAGTGGGTCCTGAGGACAGGTTTGGGAAACATTGCTATAATGTTTCATAGATTATGGTGAAAACGGGTCCTCCGTTCCCTCTGCAAATAAACTGCGTGCCCAGGCGTTTCATTCCAATGTGACCCCTGTTGATGACATCATAAAGTGCAGCCCGTGCAATTGGCTGCGCAGCCCGTGTCACCTGGACTTTACAAAGTAAGCTTATAGTGAGCAGCGCATCCCTCGCTGAAAAGGATACATGACGTATATGCTTATACACGAGTCGAGCACAAGCCCCGGGCTTACCCGGCCTGCAGAGAGGCTGCCAGAGGTCCTGAAGTGTTTGCAGATGGATGGAAGGAGGCAAACATCCTGATGGGAGGACTGGGGGTAACACAAAAGCATTGATATTAAGCGCTGCCTCTTATGCCTATTGTACAGCGCTGCAGAATATGCCGGCGCTTTATAAATAAATAATAATATGCAGACATGTGCTAACATTACAGACCGGCGCACACCACCTCCTCACCTCTGCAGGCAGCGCGCTCCTATGCGCCTGAAGTTGTAAGCGCTGCCACGGTATCCCAGGTACTCCTGGTGGGAGCTATACGGATCCTGCACCACATCCTGCAACAGAGACAGACGTGCGTCACCCTCCATGTGAAGGGCCACGAGGCGCCACACGGAGTATCCGGGTGATCCGGCTGCCAGAGGCAGAATATCGGGGAAATAAGACGCCAGGGTTACAGTAATCACAATATTCTACCCCATTAAGAGGTGAGCAGACGCGGGTAACCTGTGGCGTGACGTCCCCCGAATTTCACATTTATCCTTTATCTATGGGTTTTAAGGCCCACTATGCAGAGGGGATCAGCGTACAGGAGGAGGACGGCCTACCTGGAACCCCGAGACGTTTCGGACACATCTGCCATAATATTACCAGTGTTTATGGCAGAGCCGTGGCATTAACTAACCTGATGTGACAGTGACCTGTGAGAAAAGGGACTCAGAGCAAGAAAGCAGGAGAATTATAGCGCTCTACAGGGCAGGGAAGGACGGCGTACACCCAGGAACCCACGTACACAAAGTAACTGAACTTCATGGCACAGGGTTTCCAAAAATGATGTACGCGGCACTCAGGGAAAGGCCCTCTATATGTTGATATAGTAAATCATATATCAGTGACGTTTCAGGTATGCAGGGGCTTTACTGACCTACATATACTGTATATATACAGCCCGAGGAGATAGAAGTCACCACCTCCCGTACAAGCCTGTTATGATCTGGGGTGGCTTCAGATGGTGAGCTCTAGGTTCAGCAACATTACTTATCCAAGAAATTAGGTCATGTAAGTCCCCACCTGGATGTAAATCAGCCAATAGGGGCTCGCCTTCCATTGGATAATTACTGCAGTGATTAATATGTTTCAGCATAAAATGAGGTCATGTGACTCCCTGAATATTCTGAATGAGCAGGTTTTTCCATTAATGGTTTTTTTCTCCCCTGATGGCACAGCGGGCATATTTCAAGATGGCAATGCCAGGATTCATCGGGCTCACATTGTGCAAGAGTGGTTGAGGGAGCACGAGACATCATTTTCACACATGGATTGGCCGCCGCACAGTCCAGACCTTAACCCCATTGAGGTTAATCTTTGGGATAATGTGCTGGAGAAGACTTTATGCAGCGCTGCGACTTTCCCATCATCAATACAAGATCTTGGCCACAAATTAATGCCACGCTGGACGCAAATAAATGCTGTGACTTGGCATGAGTTTATCCACACGATGCCGTGGCGAATGCGTGCCGCAATCACAGCAAAAGGCGACACAACCAGATATCACAGCATGTGACTTTATTTGGCCAGGCAGTGTGTATGTGTATATATATATATATATACCCATGCAGCCTGACAGTTTGCAGAAAGCCCCAGCATAGGCTGAAGAGTCACTGATATATGTTCCAATAAATCTGCTTATATCGGAGGATCCCTGAGTGCCGTGTGCATCATTTTTGGAAGGACGGGGTCTCATGTCTGACAGTCTATACCTCGATATGTATCAGATTGACAAGTCACCTTTTCTTAACAGAACCTGCAAACCTACGCACTTTTACTTCCCAGTAAAAAAAAAATAAAAGATCTATTTCCATAGTATATTCTGGGATAATGTGTAGATTTTTGAGGCTGACAAAGCAGTATCTCGGTTTAAGGAAGGTGTGCATTATGTTTTTGGACTCCTCTTTCCGATGAATATTCACCGCGGGCTCGTGGCTTTGCGCCCAACACGCCGGGATCTGCTTATGGTTGTATGATATCATTTAGGTTTATCGCAATGTTAGGAAATCAACCTGAGATCCGGTGTCCCATGGCCGGGTATCAAAAGGATCGGACGGTAACGCGGCCGTATAATGACCGCATCACCCGCCCGTTTGGTGAAGTCGTACCTGTCGCTGTGACATTACCTGGGTGAGTGCTTGGCGCAGCTTTCGCCTCTCTCTCCGTGTCCGCTGCTCGATGCTCTGTGTCCTCTTCCGGTGTGGGGGGCGTTTCAGGACC
Organism: Leptobrachium leishanense; assembly: GCA_009667805.1. NCBI lineage: Eukaryota > Metazoa > Chordata > Amphibia > Anura > Megophryidae > Leptobrachium > Leptobrachium leishanense. The sequence goes on along the minus strand of CM019071.1, from coordinate 3,361,933 downwards.
GCCATCCTCCCTGAAAGGGAACTGCAAGAGATCTTTATGTCCGCTCGCTGGGGAGTTGAAGGGAGACACATAATGCAGCGTGATATTTAAACAAAGCAGGGCGGCTGATAATAATGGCATCATGGAGCGTGAAATACATGGCGCCAAATAGCGTGTCTGGGTCCCTCACCTTACGCACGGCGCCGGGCTTCTCACGTCCGTGTCTCCTAGTCTCAGGTCTGTGGTCTGGGGGGCTGGAGGAGGGACGCGACTCTGAAGTCCAAACAAACACTTCTTCTTCTTGATCTCTTTTCCAGAGATGAACCTGTGGGAGACACAAAGCGACCATCACAAAACCGCTCTGGATCCAGCGTATTGCAGCCGTCACGCAGGCGCTGTGCGAGCTCACTGCCCCAGGCTCAGCACCGAATCGCGGGTTTTATAGCCGGTAATATATTCTCAGGCTGGACGTGGCCAATAAAATGCATTATTCACCCTCTAAGGTCAAATCTTCATTGACTACCGCAGGTTCCAGCTGTTATTTATGGCGCTGAATTGATGCCAATTTTTGCTAAAGCCTCACCAGAGCATCCCTGCCCCGATACAACCGCGGCCGAGCCATGGACGCAGCGGTAACATACACTGCACTCAGCAGCTCTCTACAGACTTAAAGGGACCTCCAAGTATCATAACACACGTATATATATATCCCTTCATTCAATATAAGTTCAGCTTTTACAATAAGACATTACGGCTCTATTACAATCTTCACACAAACGTTTGCGCCGGTGCAAAAAACGCATTAACGCTTGGGGCAAAACCCTTTGCACTGAACGTCGTATTACAATGTCAGCGCAACAAGCGCGCGTATACGTCTACCGTGGGTGAACCTGCGTGAACGCTGCGCGAGCGTACTGTACGTCGCACATCCTATACTTAACATTGTGAGAGCAAATGCGTTTGTGCGCTGGTACGCGGATGGTATTACAATCTATGCGCAGTTTGTAACGCACAGTCTTTGCGCGCATAATTTTATCAACTCCTAAAAACTGGTGTTAATCTGGCCGAACCCAAATACACCAGCCCAAAAAAAACACGTAGCAATGTATAGTAACACATTCTACACATACAAAACCAATAAAATGGAGGAGTTGTGCGTGTTTTTTTATTGATGCAGCATATATGCGCAGATTGACTTTGACAGGCGCAAAAACTTAACGTGAGACGACTGTGGTTCTTAATTCTGATTGGCTGAATCTCGTGGAAAAAACCAGTCCGCACACTGATTTCTGAGCGTGTTGTTGCTGCGCGCGCGTTTTTGCACGTCAGTTTTGCGCGCGTTATTTTTTGACGGATGAAAAAATGCGCGAGGATTGTAATACCAGCGTTGATTTACGCGCGTTAACGTTTGATGCTTGGCACACAAATTCACGCGTTTACCGTGCGTTTTTGCGTTAAGAATGTAATAGGACCCTGCATGTTATATTTCCAGTATATAGATTATACATCATTTATATCGACAGTATTAAAATATAAATAAAAGATTAATTTATTAGAAAAGCTGATTAATTATTATATAGGCATTAACCCTTACCTGTCCTTCTGTCCAGTGAGCGCATGCAGCAGGTTAGAATAGCGCTCGGAACGCGGAGTATCTGTGAGCTGAAAAGGACACACAGAGAGCAGGAAGGCATTGGTGACCGTGCGTATAAAAATTTTATATTTACATATATCCTCCTGTACAGAGTGAAATGTTTTAGGAGGAGCAGCATGGGCCCATAATGTGATGTTAAACGTGCTGCCGGGAGACCAAATCCTTGACAACTAACATATATATATATATATATATATATATATATCCGTGCAAGATAAAGCAGTTAAAATGCACATCAATTAAAGAAGCACCCAAAGTCCAACGGATCAACGCGTCGAGCGGAGCCCCGGGACGGGTCCTGACACTGGGAGGTTTGATCGTAGCCAGCAGGCTTTGAAAGCCTTGGACGCTTTTCCGGGGGTTTTATTGATGTGTATTTAACGGCTTTATCTTGTAAGCATAATAAATCGTGTGGTTTTAAAAGGATATTATGTATTGCAGCATTATCTCTTTCTTCTTTTCCGAGGATCGTCTGGTGGGAGGATTCTTCTGATTACCAGCGAAAGAGAGAGCGCGATTACATGCTCAGAAATCCCTCTGTTTGTGAGTGGCCAATTGGGATATTTGATATATTTGTATTAAAGGGGGTTTTACCCTATATTTTTTCTATTGTTGTAGATTGAGCCCTTGTATTTACACGATATATATCTATTCTAAAGAGCTAAACAACAGATGAACCAACCATACGAGACAAGGTCTGCAGAGAAAGGTGTATGGGCCCTGAAAAACATACCTGAATGGAATCGTGTAAATATAGGCACAGTAAAGACTAATCAAGACGTATAAGTATTAAAGGATATTTATCAAATGTAATAAAACTCTAGAAGCACAGGAGACGATCCACTGAGCCTTGAAAAAAGGAGATTTTACTAACTGTACAGGAAAGGGATGTTTAAGTAAAACCAGTTCTAAGCGAGAAATGTTGCTGCCTAGAAACGTTGCTTTAGCAGATTTGGTGGGGTCTGGATGCTTTCCTGGCAAATCAGGGTGTCAGGGATTGTACTTACTAATATTGGCCTTAATGAGAACTCGGATTGACCGCTTGTAGTCAAGAAAGGCTTTATCCATCTTTGTGACACAACTGACAAGCAGATGAGGGATTTGTGACAGTCTGGAGCCCTTATAATCTAAATAATAACTGTGCAGCTCTTTGTAACACAACTGAATAAGCAACTGAACACAGGGCCGTGAAGTCAGGTGATCACAGGGCCGTGAAGTCAGGTGATCACAGGGCCGTGAAGTCAGGTGATCACAGGGCCGTGAAATCAAGTGAACATTGAGATCTCATGTTAGATGATCATTGAGATGTGTTGTCAGGTGATTAAAGAGTTGTGATGTCAGGTGAACATGGAGCTGTGATGTCAAGTAAACACGGAGCTGTGATGTCAAGTAAACACGGAGCTGTGATGTCAAGTAAACACGGAGCTGTGATGTCAAGTAAACACGGAGCTGTGATGTCAAGTGTACACGGAGCTGTGATGTCAGGTGTACACGGAGCGGTGATGTCAGGTGTACACGGAGCTGTGATGTCAGGGGAACACAGGGCTGTGATGCCAGGTGATTACTGAGCAGTGAGGTCAGGTGAACACGGAGCCGTTATGTCAGGTGTAAGGAATACGTTTCTGGTGGCATCGCTTACCTCGCCCACAAGTAAACTGTCCCAGTTCTCGTTTACAAAGGACAAAATTTCTCGTTCAAAGTCGAAATATTTTTTCTTACAACAAATACTTAGATGATACAGGACAAGGTGCGACACATCTACCCTGTGAGTGAAAAGTAACAGAACGAGGAGAATCATTTATTGTTATAGCAGTAAATAAAATGATGGCATTACACAACCCCTCCCCCCCCATAACAAAGAGAGGTGAAAGCGTATAGAGGCGAGCACTCACCATCCCAGGGGAAGTCTCCAGGCGCTTTCTGGACCTCTGGTACACACTGAGCACTCAAAAATATAAAACCTGCAAGACCGGGAGAGTGGGAGATGAGAAGTGAGAGGAAGGAAGATGAGAACAAGAACGGCTTTTGAGAAATAACAGCATGAGGGTCATTGGAAAAGGGGAATAAACTACAGAAAATGAAGATACAAAAATTGTACACAAACACAAGATCAGCACAACGTGTGACAACATGAAATGTCGGCCAAGCAGCGGCATGTAGGAGGCCATGTTTTTATTTTGACGTCACTATTTATCAGTGAAGGAATACAATGTAATGCACAGATATGTATCCCGCAGTGTATCGATGGCCGCGTGCGCGCTGTACACACCTGTCTCCGTATAGCAGGGGCTTGCTCAGACACTGGGTGCAGGACTCATGAAACCACTGTAAACAGCGACAGCATTGTAGCATCTTCATGTTCCATCTGTGGGGACAGAGATCTGTGTGTATATACATATGTAACACAATCTAAACGTAAAATCGCAACACCCGCCCCACGTCGGCCCCCCCCTGCTGTGCTCAGCCCATACTTACTCTGCAGGACCCTCCCTCCCAGCCCCCTGCCAAACCTCCCCACTTGTTACTTACGCCATACTTACTCTCCAGGCCCCCCACAGTAGCAGTAACACTGCTGTTTATTGGTTAGATGCAGCGGGTCCCACTCTAACGACTTCAGCTGATAGGGCAGGGACAGCTTCATATGCAGCATAGACCGCGCATAGGGGCCTTTCTTTAGAGCGCCACCTCTCTGCCGGGGCAGGAAAGACAGGATGCAGCAGTGTTACCATGGCAAGGACGTCCAAACACGAGCAGCGCGCAAGGAGACGCGGCACGTACCTTGGTGGCCACAGCAAAGACGCACTGTCTGCACATCCAGGAGCTGCCCGGACTGTCTGTGTCGCATGGGACGTTGGGGACGTGGCATTCCTGGTGATAAGCTGTGGGCACAGACACGGTACAGACTCATTGTCGTTCTAGAAGTGGACTCATGGGTTACGTTATAATCTGTGCACAGATCGCACTTACCGTGTTTACATTTCCCACAATGCACCAGTTTGTTGTCCGGGGTACACGTCTGAGAGTTGCACACGCAGCACAACTGCTCCTTCCCGGGCACGGCGGCTGCGAGAAAACCAGAGAGACGGGGTTTAAGCATGAGGGGGGATACAGGGGGTCATACAGTAAGGTTATTAGCAATGCGGTGGTATGCGCTAAGACCCCATACAGGGGGCTTTAATATGACACACACAGGATCTGATATGGCTTATAGGAGGGAACAGAAAGGCACAGCAAGTATGGAACATATAGGGTCTGGTGTGGAATAATGCTGGGATATACCCCACGATATAGTATAGAAAGGACTGGGTATTACTGTCCTTCAGAAGACAATAAAGCCAGAATTCTGGTGCTTTTTAATAGAAGCCCCCCTAAAACACACTATAGCCTGTTTTCTACCTACACGGAGTTAATCCTGTTTATTCCGCAGCTTTAGAGGCTCACAGACTGTGCTCTGTGCACAGAGAAGCGGGATTAAGATCATGTTACAGAAGGGTAGAGGACGACAAACTGAAAAGGGGCAAATATACTGTGTTCCACTTTAAACGTAAAAAAAAAAAGCCGTCTGAGTGATTGTAAGCTCCTCTGCGCAGGGACCTCTACACGGCTTGTTTCCGTTCCTATGTTTGTTTAATTCTGCTGTGTTCCCATTGGTCGTTGTACAGCGCTGCGGAAACTGTTGGCGCTATATAAATGATAATAATTTAAGAGAAGAGGCTTGACAGACTTTAATATCGCAAACTTTGAATTGAAAAGGCTTTGCTGGTCTCTTATACCAGGGACCATCTGCCTCCTATATTAACAGGCTCTGGTCCTCTCCAGCGGTGTGTCTGTCCGTATACAGGTTCAGGTTCGGTGGTTTAAAGGTTTGGGATTTAAGATCCTCAACCAGGGTCTTTTTGGTTTTCTTGCCTTTTATTCCCCTCAAAAAGGGAATCAAGGAGCTAACCCAGGAATGTCAGCTCCCCTGAATGCGGCTGCACTACAACTCCCATGATCCTCTGGCAAGCTATTGCATTCGAGGGATTCTGGGATTTGTAGGCCATCGAAATCAGAAGAGAAGGAAGAGTTTGACATCCCTGAGCTAAGCTTACGCTAACAGGTTTTACATCACTTGAGATTTTTTCAGCTTTTTGACCCCAAAAGAATGTGAGGTTTGGGAGTCGATCACGTGACTCAGAAGGTTTGAATGTGAGCTGAACTTACGGGGGAAAATGTCCTTCCACAAGACCGAGAACTGAGAGTTATCTTCAAAGCGGACGAGGCACGTCTCCTGAGCGCTATCCACCTGAGCGAGAGAGCAGAAGGTCATAAAAGATTAATAAAAGCCCCAAAAAACGCCAGTAACGCCCCAATAAAGGGTTACGTTCTCTACTACAAGAGCGTGACGAATAATGATATCATCTATTTCTGTAACATTATTTCAGTATCAGAAGCACAGATATACTGTCTACCCCAGGACCACACGTAATATCGGGATGGGAGGGGGGGGTAACCACTAAGCACCGGTATTTGCCAGCATTGCAAAAACCGTGTAAAATCACCAGTATTGCAGCGCCGAGAAGCACTGGTACGTCTCAAAACGGAAAACTGAACAGCAAAAGGAGGCGATTAACAGTGCAGCTTCTTCTTTTGCGGTGTAGTTTTCTTGGCACTGCAGTACCGGTGGTGTTACCTGTTTTTTGCAACATCGGTAAACACCGGTGATTGGAGAACAACCCTCTAGGTTTTTAAGGGCAGGGGGAAGAGTCCGCGGACTTTTCATTTAAATAGGAATAAATCGCTAAAGGCAGGAAATTAATAAAAGAGGGACATTAGGAAAACACTTGTTTTGACATGAAGAGTTGTGATTAAAAATGGCCGCATTGTCCCTTTAAGTGTCTGTTCACTAAACACCGAGCAGAAAGCGAGTTGCCCTCGATCAGGTCGTGAAGACATGGAAGCCGTGGCCAGTTCCTGCAGCTGATTCTCATGTCTGGGCCGCCAGCCGCTGGAAATAAAGTTTTCCATATTATGAATAGGCCAGACGCGACCAATAAAAGGCATGTCGGCTTCGGCTCGATCCCTAGTGACCCCTGTACGCTCTTGCGCAGGGCTCTCACAGTCCCCAGATGCTGATGCCTACAATTCCCAGAATTCTTTCAATGCAAGATATGGCAAGGGAATCCTGGGAGTTGTAGTTCAGAAACATCTGGGTGGGCCAGGGTTTGACAGCCCTGCTCTAGGGCGATATCTCCAAAAAGGACAACGGGAGGAGGGAAGCCAAGTCACCTTCTTGATTATTCCAAGGTACAGAAGCCCGTCGGTCCAGCGTGCCAGGACATCCTGTCCCTCCCAGAAACGAGCCAGAGTCTGAAATCGCGGCCTCTTCACCAGCGCAGGTGTCACCCTGGGGCTTGTGGGTGTCGTACGGTTTGGTCGGGTCGGGGGCTCCCGTCCCTCCATCACATTGTAAACGAGTCTGTAGGGAGGGAGATAAAACGAGAGGAGAGAGGTGCTTCACCGAGAGAACGTGACAGAACAAAATCAGGGAATAACAGCAAAATAATCCAGTGAAACATTAATACAGGCATATTATTACACCTGTCATACTCCCTGCTGGGCGCCGCCATTCCCTGTCTCCTATAGGCCAGATTTTCTGACCTCACCTGACAGGTAAACTTCAGCAGCTCTGATTGGAGCACAGATTGCTGCAGCAATGCCACCAGCAAGATGGCTGCACCCTGTAGGTTAGTATGACAGGTGGGCTTTAATAAACCAACAAGTCAGCATGGATTGAGCCCCCAAAGTATGATATATACACGTTCATGCCCTAAGTCTTATCTGTTTTCTCCTCTATGGCAGCAATCTCAAGCCCGCCCCCCCCCCAGATGATTCTGAACTACAACTCCCAGGATTCTCTGCCCAGCTAATGCATTCAAAGAATTCAGGGAATTGTAGGCCATCAATGAATGGGGCGCCGGAGTTTGAGAGCCCTGATCTATGGGTGAAATCAATACCAGGTCACGGACTGCCGTCAAGTAACCACGAGATCCGCTGTATTTTGGTCATTCCAAGCCAAATCATCACCAAAAAAAAGAGGACTTTTCAACCCCAGGCGTCTTAACCCCTTAAGGAGCGATGGTGGAACTTTCTGTCATAAATGCATTGACTTTAAAGACCCTTGGTCCTTAAGGGGTTAATTATCCATGGAATTTGCTGGAACAGTAGAGGAGGTGAAGTAACTTATTTATGTAAAGTTTTAGTCCTCATTAATGTCCTATATTAATACAGCGCGGCTGCCAGCGTGATAAAAATACTACATTATCTGTTACGAGCTCAATAATTTTGCTTCTTTTTGCGGTAGAACCTTTAATATCTTATCAATATACAAAAATACACGTTTTACATTGAAATGCAATCTGTCCGTGGTGAATCTTTAATTTCGGGATGGCTTTGGGAACAAAATTAACCCCAAAAAAACTTGAGATAAGGTCAGGAATTGCATATTTTAGGACAAAAATGTCAATCTGGAAAAAAAAAAAAAAGGAAAAGCACAGGTTCCCCAGATTCTATTGGAAATGAAACATTTAGTGCAGGGGTCAGTGTCCGTTACCCTCCTCCAGTTATTTAGGGATTACATCTCCCATGATGCTTGGCCTCTCAGTAGGTTGGCTGAGCCTCATGGGAAATGTAGTTTAGAACATTTGGAGAGTCGCGGGTTGCCGACACCTGGATTAGTGAATCAAGACCTCCAGCAGGGATCTTCTCAACCCCAGCCCCACCAGATGTTGATGGCCTAAAATTCCCAGAATTCTTTGAGTGCTATAAACAGCCAGAAAATCATGGGAAATGTAGTTCAAAAACATCTAGGGTGTTGGAGTTAGACAGCCCGGCTTTAGATCAAGATACTCCAGCTCCTTAGACGCTTCTGAACTACAACTCCCATGATACTCTGGCCATCTACAGCATTCATTGAATTCTGGGAATTGTAGGCCATCAACATCGGGGGGGGGGCTGGGATTCCTGCTGTAGGTCTTTAATCTCTAATCCAGGTATCCGCAACCCACGGCTCTCTAAATGATCTGAGACTACAAAAACATTTTATGAACCTCCGTATGACAGGTTCACCTCCCTGCGAGCGACATCCCATACCGGATCCATCAGATCAATGCTTGATCAGAAATCACACGTCTTTACATTCGCGGCCATAATTCTGGGGACCGAATTCTAATTTCCTACATGGGTATCACCGAATGATTGTCATTGAGCAGCGCCGCAAGCCCGACCCTCTACTGGGATGCCGGTGTGTTGACTTGTCAGCCGGCACGTCGGCACTCAGCCAGCTGCCTGGAGCGAGCAGAGGGCTGTTCGGCAGGAAGGTTCTTCCGCTCTTTGCCGTCGCTCACGCCATCGGCATGCCCCAGGACAGGGGTGTCAAATTCAGACCTCCCCAGATGTTTATTGCCTACAATTCCCAGAATTCTTTGAATGCAGTAAGTGGCCAGGGAATCATGTGAGTTGTAGTTCAGAAACATCTGGGAGGGCCGGAGTTTGAGATCTCTGCCGCAGGACGCGAGAGCGACTTTGATAGGGAATTACACGGCTTGGGTCATTCGGTGAGCGCCGGTGTTACAACAACAACAAACGCCAGCATGTCACAAATGTAAAATCCAAAGGTTTAATTAAGTGATCACGGTGACTGGGCCCTGAACCCCCTTCTCTACTTAACCATTGTGACAGCTCCTCAACGCGGAGCGCTTACCTATGCCTCCAACGCTGACAAATCATGGCCGTTGTCACCTCTTCCAGTTATTAGGGATGCTCGGAGCCAGTGATTGCGATCCTTGGCACCCCATATGTTTCTAAACGACATGTCCCATGATGCTCAGCCATTCTGGGGTCAGACTAGCGCATTTTTAACGTGCGTTTTAATTAATTTAATCGCATTTAATCACGGCCGCACTAGCAGCAAATGACGCGCAATGACGGCCAATATACGAAGCACGGCCGCATGAAAGTCCGGCCGTGCAACGCAAGTGGAAAATGAACGCATTTTTTCGAGAATGCAGAACCGCTAGTACTGACGTACAGAGTGCGCTGCGTCCGCTAGCGGCGTGTGTGCGTGATTGGGAGACGTCAGACGCTGCTGATGTCCGGCCTACATAACGTCCAGACGCAAAAAGTGTTTTATTGACGATCCGTAAAAAAAAAATCACACACGAAAATGTGCGTCGTCTGACCATTTTCACGCATTCCGTGAAAAAATACGTCAATGCATTCGGACGCACTTTTTGACGGTCGCTGCAAATAATGCGTTCGTTTGACCCTAGCCTTAAGTGTGACTAAGCATCCACGGACATGCAGTTCCAAAACATCTGAGAAGCCATGGGTCAGCATCACTCCTCCGTACCCCACCTACAAATCCATGCTGCTCAGCCTTAATTCGAGGAGACGTCTAGTTGAACGACCGTTCAACCAGCTGCTTGATAAGTATTTGATTGGCTGCACGCTCTGTAGCCGTACATGCGCACCTTGTCCTCTCTACGACAGGCGTCCCATTGGACAACAGGCATCTAGCTACTTCCTGTAGCTCAGTGGTTCCCAAACCTGTCCTCAGGTCCCTCTAACAGGACAGGTTTTGCAGATCACCATGTGGAAATGCAGACTGAATCCTGCAATCACTGAGCAGCAAATCATATCACCTGTGCTGTGCTTCACATATCTGGAAAAAGTGGCGAGGCAGAGGGTCCTGAGGACAGGTTTGGGAAACACCGCTGTAGCTGAATCCCTGGAATGGAAGAAAATAGAAAATAAAACGGATGACTAAAATCACCGTTTATAGCTTTTCTTTAGTCATTTAAAAATACTGCCTCCAGCTGAGAATAGCGAGCGCGCAGGGAATTGATAATAAGGCCGGCGTCAGACAGTGCGCCCGTACTGCCGCACCTCCTGGAGTCCGGTCCAGTGTTGTGACGCTTCGACGTGGCCACACGCTGTAGCATGCTCACAAATTGCACGCATTACAGCGGCCGTGCTAAAAGCCTCCACGTCGAAGCACTGCGACGCGCGTTCGACAGAGCTCCAAAGCGCGATCCTCCATAGGGGGAAAAAAAAAAAAAATGCCTTGCAGCGCTGAGCGCACTAACTGCACTCAGTGAGGTGGCCAGATGGGCATCGAGTGGAAGGAACGTGCACTCTCACGAATGTTCCTTCTGCTCTGCAATACGCGTGTCTGACCCGGCCTTATTCTCCCACTGACCCATGATTATACAAGGCACAGAAAGCGTTAAATTTCAATGTTCTTGAATCCAGGACGCACTGAAAACGAGAGAAATCTCAATGTATCCTTCCTGGTAAAAAATACTTTATAATTAAAATAAACTTACATGTTTTCGTTGAGGCTCCACTCGTTAAGTTTAACATCTCGCTCGTTAGAATTTTTTTTTTGTCAGCTGTTAAACCTAAAAAAATTCATGAGGTTAATTATTAATCTCTGCCGCCCGCGGCACAGGAGAGGTTAATAATTAACCTGTGAATTTATTTTATTTCCGCCTCACCGAAACCATGCAAGTTAACGCTTCCTGTGCCTTGTATAATCATGGGTCAGCGGGAGAATAACTAGCAATTCCCTGCTCGCTCGCTATTCTCAGCTGGAGGCAGTATTTTTAAATGACTAAAGAGAAGCTACAAACGCCCCTTTTTGGGATCCGTTTTATTTTCTATTCTCTTCCATTCCAGGCATTAAAGCTACAGGAAGTAGCTAGATGCCTGTTGCCCAATGGAACGCCTGTCACAGAGAGGACAAGGTGCGCATGTACGGCTACAGAGCGTGCGGCCAATCACATAACTTATCAAACAGCTGGTTGAACGATCGTTCAATTTGACGACTCACGTTACGGCTGAGCGCCATGGATGATGTATACCCACTCGGAGACCCTGGCGTTAAGGGATTTTGCAAATCCCTTAAAACGGATTAGACCAAAAGAAGATCCCTTGCTCACCTATGATCCCACAGTGCACAAAGTGTCAATCTGCGGCCCAAGAACCATTTACACGAGCTCACGCTTCGCTCAGTGGATTCCTATGGACTCCAAGAGGTGATAGCAGTGGTGGTGCTGCTATTTAGCGCGGTGCTTCCTAACAGGCCAGGTTTACAGATATGTGACGCACAGCACAGGTGATCTGATTGGCTGCTCAGTGATTGCAGGATTCAGTCTGCTTTTCCCCAAGGGAAACCTTAAAACCTGGCCTGTTATGAGGACCAGGATTGGAGCCGGTGAGAGTAATCACCAGGCACTGATATTTCCCTTTAGCGGCTCCCTGTTACAGACTAATGACTCGATTCAATATGATTTTTCAGCCATTTTTCCGTTCGGCAGATTTTATTAAGGGTTTACTGGGAATTCAGATTCCCGTTAAAACATCGGCACTCGCGCCTATACTCTCTAATGGAGATAACGACTTTAACGATTCAAATCAGCTTCATCAGTAAAAATTATATTCAAAAATATCAATAAAAGGCTGAAAAATCATATTGAATCGAGTCATTAGTCATCAAGGTAGAGGAAGGGAGTATATTTAAAAGGAAACAAGTAGCAAAACAAGAGGACATAGTCTTAGATTAGAGGGACAAAGGTTTAAAAGTAACATCAGGAAGCATTATTTTACTGAGAGGGTGGTGGATACATGGAACAGTCTTCCAGTAGAAGTGGTAGAGGCCAAAACAGTAATTGAATTTAAGCAGGCATGGGATAGGCATAAGGCTATCCTAAACAAAAGATAAATCCAGGTAAAGTATCCATGTAATTGGGCAGACTAGATGGGCCGAAAGGTTCTTATCTGCCGACATCTTTCTATGTTTCTATATCACTTACTGAAAGGGGCTGATAAATGGGTTTTCAGGCAGAGAAACACAAAAATCAGACTGAAACCCTCATTTAAACCCTGGATTTTCAATAGGCACGCGGACCTGTCATTATCAAGATTAGCATTTAACCGAAAAATACACTTTTGTTTTTTTTTTAATTGACCGGTTTTAATAAAAAAAAATAAAAAAAATCATATTTTGGCCAAATCTGGTCATACGAATAACCTGATATTTCAGGGTAAAAAAATTAATTATTAAAACTCGCCAATGTCCTTTTTGGGAAAAAAATGTAATAAAGTTTCGTCCCAAAGGATGACTTGGGGCGGTGTGACCGCCGTACATAAAGTGTGTCCTCGTAAAATCGCCGGGAATGAGCAGGGATCGTTCTGCCGCTTCTCTAGCTTCCCCTCTGTGAAAAGGTTCTCACGCGCCGCGTCTAATGAGCACAACGAAAGCAAGGCCGCGACGAAAGCCAAAAGCGTCCAGCGCAACCTCCCAGGCTCTCACCACCCGCGGCGGCAGGTCTTTATTAATTAGCCGCGCCAAGCGATGCATCATGCGCCAGCGGGATGACCCGCTTTACCGCCGCCTTGATTTATGGCGCAGAAGTCGACTCTCCCCGGAGTTTATATCCCGCTCGCGTGCTGGCATTTCCTGCAATTTACACCCCCATCAACCAATTAACTCTGCATCTTTAAACAGGAGTTAATTGGGTAATGATGCTAATCATTATCTCGACAGCCCAGCCAGCGAGCATGCGAGCGCGCGCTCCCCTCCAGGCACGCAAGCCCTGGCGCAACGACTCTGGTTCTAGCCGCATGGAACGTCGCGCCGACGCGTCCTACGTCCCAGAATCCCAAGGGACGATTTAATGGACGCCAACACGGGGGGGGGGGTAGTAATCTAGAGAACCTGGTCACTAAACGGCGAGGAGCCATACTGCGCCTACGTGGAGTTTGCCAATGGTAAACAGGGAATTGTTAGCCAACGTTAAGCAGAGGGATCAGCAACTTCGGCCCTCCTCACGTTTGGAACTACATCTCCCATGATGCTCAGCCCTTCAGAATGAGCATCATGGAAATCGCAGTTCCAAAAGATCTAGAGGTCCACGGTTGCTGACCCCCATGGTTTAGAGAATTTGAGAATAGACCCTTCGTTAAATTCTAGATTAAACAATGATTCCCCTCCCCCAAATACCTGCACCCCCACCTTAATAGTGACAGAGACCGATTTTTTTAATTTTTTTCTGCTTTCCTTTTTCACCAAAAAAGTAGTTATTTCAAGATAATAAAAGATCCGTTCTAAACACAAATCATTGGGGTTGTTTTATGACATCATGTTTTTGCATTATGTCATCTGTGACTGACAAAACCCGAGCCCAACACCCAAACCACGCTAAAACGGGCACAAGCGTCGCCTGCAGTTTTGCAATGGAGATGGAACGATGAGGGAGATGCGGAATGATTGAGAAGAATCACAGATTTACATAAATTCTAGGATGGAATGTTGATCCGTGAATTAAAAGAACACGTACAGAGCAGCCTATGAACACGATGACATGGAACGTCAGTGCCCGCACGATCACATACACGATAACCATGAACGTCATGCATTGTCGCAAGAAACAATGGGAAACGTTAAAGGTGCAATCCCTGCGTTAAATAATAAAGAGAAATGACAGCACGCAGACATTCAGAAAGGTTTATTTGCACACTTAGCCGACACACAATGCACAGAACGAACAAATAAATAAATACACATTTCACAGTGACTTGAAAAACAGATCTAAGCAACGAAACGGCTCAACACACAGCGGGTGGGGGGGGGAACACACTGCTATTAGGATTGCACCTTTAATCGGATAACAGGAGGAACGTGATAAGAATAAAGGACCTGCGTGAGATGCGGCGGACGCGTATGGCGCGGGGGGCCAGAGGTGATCCTGTAAAATGAGGTGAAGAGATGAGACGATACAGCGGTGAGTGTGAGACTCCTAGTAACACGACACACAAAGCCATTAATCATAAGAGCAGAGAGAGGAACAGCGGAGGCCGGGGCGCGTGGAAATCATAATGTGCGCGTTCTGCGTGACCCCAACGCGCGCTACAAATCTCCGGGGCTTCCTTTTCCCATCACTGGCTGCCTCCGGATCCATCAATCAACGCTGATTGCTTTGCCCCTAAGCCTCATTCACGGATATCGAGCGTCCTGCTCTGTGAGGGAGAGCCTGGGCCGAGGGATTCAGATTCCCACAATCCACAGCCACCGCAGGCAAGTCAACCCGCTGGAGGAGCACCGCGGGGACTACAGCTGCGCCTTTATTTGTAAAACAGATTATTTCACAGTTTGGGCAAATTTAGGAAAACCAGATACTGTACCTCCACGGTCCCTCCTGACCCCTGGCATTGAACCCATGTAATAATGATCACACCCCAGGATGGCTGAGCCCATGTAATAACCATACCCCAGGGTGGCTGAGCCCTGGTAATAACCATACCCCAGGGTGGCTGCGGCCATGTAATAGCCAAACCCCAGGGTGGCTGAGCCCATGTAACAACCATACCCCAGGGTGGCTGCGGCCATGTAATAACCAAACCCCAGGGTGGCTGCAGCCATGTAATAACCAAACCCCAGGGTGGCTGCGGCCATGTAATAGCCAAACCCCAGGGTGGCTGCGGCCATGTAATAACCAAACCCCAGGGTGGCTGCAGCCATGTAATAACCAAACCCCAGGGTGGCTGCGGCCATGTAATAGCCAAACCCCAGGGTGGCTGCGGCCATGTAATAGCCAAACCCCAGGGTGGCTGCGGCCATGTAATAGCCATACCCCAGGATGGTTGAGCCCATTTAATGATGATCACACAGCAGGATGGCTGTAGCCATGTAATAATGATGCTGTGGCCATGTAATAAGGATATTCCAGCAGGACGGCTGTGCCCATGTGGTAAAGAGCCTGTCCTCCCCAATGTGGTAACGAGGCTAACCTCTGAGGCTGTCCCCATGTAATAATGAGGCTGCCCACCCCCATACAAAAATTAATCTGCCCCCTCCCCCATGTAATAACGAGTCTGCCCCTCCCCCGGGTAATAACGAGTCTGCCCCCTCCCCCCGGGTAATAACGAGTCTGCCCCCTCCCCCCGGGAAATAACAAGTCTGCCCCCTCCCCCCGGGAAATAACGAGTCTGCCCCCTCCCCCCGGGAAATAACGAGTCTGCCCCTCCCCCCGGAAATAACGAGTCTGCCCCCTCCCCCCGGGAAATAACGAGTCTGCCCCCTCCCCCCGGGAAATAACGAGTCTGCCCCCTCCCCCGGGAAATAACGAGTCTGCCCCTCCCCCCGGGAAATAACGAGTCTGCCCCCTCCCCCCGGGAAATAACGAGTCTGCCCCCTCCCCCCGGGAAATAACGAGTCTGCCCCCTCCCCCGGGTAATAACGAGTCTGCCCCCCTCCCCGGGTAATAACGAGTCTGCCCCCTCCCCCGGGTAATAACGAGTCTGCCCCCTCCCCCGGGTAATAACGAGTCTGCCCCCTCCCCCGGGTAATAACGAGTCTGCCCCCTCCCCCCGGGAAATAACGAGTCTGCCCCCTCCCCCCGGGAAATAACGAGTCTGCCCCCTCCCCCCGGGAAATAACGAGTCTGCCCCCCCCCCCCCCCAGGTAATAACGAGTCTGCCCCCTCCCCCCAGGTAATAACGAGTCTGCCCCCTCCCCCCCAGGTAATAACGAGTCTGCCCCCTCCCCCCAGGTAATAATGAGTCTGCCCCCTCCCCCCAGGTAATAACGAGTCTGCCCCCTCCCCCCAGGTAATAATGAGTCTGCCCCCTCCCCCCAGGTAATAATGAGTCTGCCCCCTCCCCCCCAGGTAATAATGAGTCTGCCCCCTCCCCCCAGGTAATAATGAGTCTGCCCCCTCCCCCCAGGTAATAATGAGTCTGCCCCCTCCCCCCAGGTAATAATGAGTCTGCCCCCTCCCCCCAGGTAATAATGAGTCTGCCCCCTCCCCCCCAGGTAATAATGAGTCTGCCCCTCCCCCCAGGTAATAATGAGTCTGCCCCCTCCCCCCAGGTAATAATGAGTCTGCCCCTCCCCCCCAGGTAATAATGAGTCTGCCCCCTCCCCCCAGGTAATAATGAGTCTGCCCCCTCCCCCCAGGTAATAATGAGTCTGCCCCCTCCCCCCAGGTAATAATGAGTCTGCCCCCTCCCCCCCAGGTAATAATGAGTCTGCCCCCTCCCCCCCAGGTAATGCAGTGTATGGATTAATAATTGGGAGGGGGGTTAACCCTGTCCTGGCCGGCTTTTGTGGCGGGCGGGCTGGAGCCTCTCTATGGTAACTGGCCATTCTGCTCATGTTGTTGCCATCCAATGGCCTCCCCTGCGCCTCTCTCCATCTCATGGTAATTGGCCTCTCCTGCTCCTCTCGCACGGTGCTCCCCTCACCCCGGGGTCCCCTCAGATTCCTCCCCCGGCTCCTCCTCCTCTTCTCCTTCTTGCCCTGGCTGCGGCTCGATGTCTTCCTCTTCTCCTCTCCCGGGGGGGTCCGGGCAGGAGAGCGCCCTCCTTCTTCGTATCCTCGGGCCGCACCTCGGCCCGAGTGACGCAGCAGCCTAAAGGCAGGAGGAGTCAGTCAACGACCCCAGCAACGTCACCCCACCCACCCCCGGAGCCAGCCAATCGGAACGACTCGGCGAAGACAAGGGCTGGTCGGTACTTCAGTTCGCTCGCCAGCAACTGGGCGGGGCCAAGGAGAAGACGTCTGTCACTTGCGGCAGGAAACGCATACAGCGCGCCTCAGCCAATCACGAGGGGGCAAGCGGAGAAAAAAGCGTGGAGCGCCCGCCTCTAAATGACTGGGCGGGAAAACTTGTGTCCAATCAGAAGTGTGGTCTGGAGGTGTAACTGTCCCTCAGGCCCTGTGAGAGCCTCATTATTAAAGAGACACTTCTGGCTGGAGCTACTTCTGACCCTCACTTCCCCCCCTGCCTCCCCCCTTCCTATATGACCTTAATGGTACACACTAAAAACATAAAACCACTATTAAATCGCCTGAGATGTATTTATACACATAAAACATTTCAAATAAACTTTATTATTCCAGAATTCTACATAAACATATTTAAGGGAAAATGCAAAAAAATGTTCACACAAAATACATCAATTTTTTAAATTGATCTCTGAGGGATCCACCTTGAGTATATCCCAGAAATCCCTGAATTATGCCGTATAAAGAAAGAAGGGAAAAAGAGATTGTGCAATATCGTTAAATCCACATATATATATATATATAAAATATTGTTAATCCAATATAACACAAGTCTGGAGCCAATATAGCTCAAAAATGTCGCAATAGAACCACTATGGGGGGGGGGGCTCCCATCAATTTAGATGGTCTCTTCAGACGAGGATTCGAAGAGATCCGAATTGGGGCCGAAAGGTAACTGAACGCTAAAATTCAGCGTACGCTTACCTTTCCTGGCCATTCGGCTATCCAGAGCGCAGGCAGTTCGCCAAATCCTGGCGAATTGCCTGCACATACGGTGCCTGTTCGAGGGCAGTGAAATCCCCATTGAGAAGCAATCTTCAGAGAGTAAACCCAGCAGTTAAAAGTTGCCGAATTGCCCTGCCATTCGGTGGTTTAATTCGGCAGGTTTATTCAGGCGAATCCTATAGGCTTCAATGTTAAAAATATTCACGTTTTAATCCAATATCTAATAAACCATTCCTTATAATATTGTGCAGTAAAGAGTCTCTTTATTCATAGATTTTTTAGGATCTTTTAGGCATTTTTGGGGATTTTTTTGCAAACTTTTTTCGGGTTTTTTTTAAATCCTTTTTCTGTAACAGCCCTTTTTATTATCATTCATCGGATCTTATATGTAAATTTAAGACATTTTCGCTCAGTGGTTTGTTTGCAAACAGCGTTTCACTTTTCAAACATTCAAGCATACTGTTTTGTTTTTTTTCACTCCATTCGTCTGCGGTGTCTGTTTTTTCTGGCGGCTGCTCTGCGGTCTGATCGGATCCTGCTCGGGTTTCTCCGGCGTGTTCGGCGGGGTTAATCCAGATGTTTTTGCAGGTTTCGGTGTGCGTTTGCCCTCGTTTTGCAGTGAGTTTTCGGCGGGTTTGCGGCGGCTTTTCCCTGCATTACGGCAGCCCTGTGTTGCTTGCTGAATACACCGAAGGGTCGCCGAAATGGGATCGCCAAATCGTACCGAATTGAAGAGAACGAAAAGTCACCGAACATGCTGTGGCTTTTCGATTCTCTTTGAATAACCCTGATAGTATAATCCCGTTGGGTATCATATACAAATATAAATATAAATTTAGGGAGGAGGTATAGATGGAAAAGAGCAGAGGACCAAGGACAGAGCCTTGAGGTACACCAACAGATAGAGGCAATGAAGAGGAGGAGTTACCAGCAAAGGACACACAGAAGGACCTGTTGGATAAATAGGAGTCAATCCAAGCGAGTTTAGTGTCACCGAGACCCAGAGAGTTGAGGGTCTGTAGAAGGAGGGGGTGGTCAACAGTGTCAAAAGCAGTCGAGAGGTCAAGCAGGATGAGAATAGATTAGTGGCCGTGTTTTTTAGCAGTTAGGAGGTAGTTGGTGACTTTGGTGAGGGCAGTTTCAGTTGAGTGTAGGGGACGGAAGCCAGATTGCAGGGGGTCAAGTAGGGAATTGGAGGACAGGAAGAGGGAGAGGCGGTTGAAGACTAGTTTTTCTAAAAGCTTAGAGGTAAAGGGAAGCAGGGATACAGGACGGTAGTTGGATGGAGAGTTGGGATCGAGGGATGGTTTCTTTAGTAAAGGGGTAACTAGCGCGTGTTTGAAGGCGGATGGGAAGGAGCCAGTGGAGAGAGATAGGTTGAAGATGTGTGTGAGAGCAGGGGTGAGGGAGGAGGAGAGGGGAGGAATTAGATGTGAGGGAATGGGGTCGAGCGGGCACGTGAGATGTGAGGAGGACAATAAGGAATTGACTTCCTCATCAGTGGCTGGGAGGAAGCGGCAGAGGGTGGCAGAGGGGACCTCTGGGAGTGGAGGTGGCAGATAACTATCTTGTGTTGGGATGTTACTTCTGATAGTTAGAGTTTTACTGAGGAAGTAGTCTGCCAGGTCTTGAGCGCTGAAGGCAGCTGAGGGGGGAGGTGCAGGTGGGTAGAGGAGGGTGTTGAAGGTGGACCAGAGCCGTTTAGGGTTGGAGGACAGCGAAGATATAAGAGATGAGAAGAAGGATTGTTTGGCCAAGTGGAGGGCAGAGGTGTATGACCAGAGAATAAACTTGAAGTGAACAAAATCAGCTTCAGAGCGGGATTTCCTCCAGGCACGCTCTGCAGTGCGGGAGCATCTTTGCAGGTAGCGAATCTGGAGGGTGTGCCAGGGCTGAAGTTGGCGGCGTGGGGCCTTACAGAGTCGAAGAGGAGCAAGAGTGTCTAGAGCAGAGATAAGAGTAGTGTTGTAGTGATTAGCGGCAGCCTCAGGGCAGGTGAAGGATGAGGTGTGAGGGAGGTGGTGAAGTAGATTGGAGAATTGATGGGGGTCCACAGCATGTAGATTTCTGCGAGTGTGTGTGCGGGGTGGGGGAGCAGGGTGTTCAGGAAGTCCAGATAGGTTGAAAGAGAGAAGGTGGTGGTAATAGATGGGGAAAGGGCGACAGGTGAACTCAGAAATGGAGCAGAGGTTGGAAAAGACAAGGTCAATAGCGTGACCATCGCGGTGGGTAGGGAGGAGGGAGGATTGTGTGTCCAAGGGAGGACGTGAGTGAAAGAAGTTTGGAGGCAGCAGGGGCAGAAGGATCATCAATGGGAATGTTGAAGTCCCCGAGAATTAGGCATGGAAGATTAGAAGACAGGACGTGAGAAAGCCAGGTAGCAAAGTGGTCAAAGAACTGGGAGGTTGGTCCCGGTGGGCGTTAGATGACTGCCACCCTGAGAGCCAGAGGAGAGAACAGGCGGATGCAGTGTGTCTCGAAGGAGGAGAAGGAGAGGGATGGGGGTGGAGGGAGATGCTGGTAGGTGCAGGTGGGAGAGAGCAGGATTCCGACCCCGCCACCATTTCTCTCACCCGGTCTGGGGGTATGGCTCAAGTGTAGACCGCCATGTGAGAGAGCAGCAACGGAGGCCGTATCAGAGGGAGTTAGCCAGGTTTCAGTTAAAGCTAGGAGGTTGAAGGAGTTTGAAAGGAAGAGGTCATGGATTGCTGTGAGTTTGTTGCACACAGAGCGAGCGTTCCAGAGGGCGCAGGAGAAAGAGGACAGGCGCTGAGGGATTATGGGAATGAGGTTGCTGGGCTTGCAGGGAGGTGATTTATGTGCGATGGAGATAGGATGAGAGGGAAGTATTGGATGTGTTGTGGGGCCAGGGTTAGGGGATATGTCACCTGAATAGAGTAACAGCAGGAGGGTGAGAAAGAGAAGGTGGGAATGGGATTTGTGTGAGTGGGAGTGATTGGCAGAACAAGAGTTAGAGGGAGACCATGTTCTGAGGAAACAAAGGAGTTCATGCGAGGCCATCATGTGGGACGAGAGGAGGGAGGGAGAGATGCAGATAGTGTAGGGGTCGGTGGTAGAGGGGCAGGAGTTCCATTTAAGGAGAAAGGTAGAAGTAAAGAGTAGAAGCGTGAGAGAAAGCATGATATAGACGTGTGTTTACCCAGAGTAAAAAGTGGGCCTTGCAGTTCCTTCCTCCAGTCCCGCAACTCCAGGAATCAACTCCAAACTTCCACTTAAGAAGGCCACTTGGGATGGGCACAAGGGGAGACACAGGAATTAGGGATCATGATGGTGGATGGCATAGGGCATCATGGATAAAACTCCAGGAATCAACTCCAAACTTCCACTTAAGAAGGCCACTTGGGATGGGCACAAGAGGAGACACAGGAATTAGGGATCATGATGGTGGATGGCATAGGGCATCATAGATAAAACTCCAGGAATCAACTCCAAACTTCCACTTAAGAAGGCCACTTGGGATGGGCACAAGAGGAGACACAGGAATTAGGGATCATGATGGTGGATGGCATAGGGCATCATGGATAAAACTCCAGGAATCAACTCCAAACTTCCACTTAAGAAGGCCACTTGGGATGGGCACAAGAGGAGACACATGAATTAGGGATCATGATGGTGGATGGCATAGGGCATCATGGATAAAACTCCAGGAATCAACTCCAAACTTCCACTTAAGAAGGCCACTTGGGATGGGCACAAGAGGAGACACAGGAATTAGGGATCATGATGGTGGATGGCATAGGGCATCATGGATAAAACGCCAGGAATCAACTCCAAACTTCCACTTAAGAAGGCCACTTGGGATGGGCACAAGAGGAGACACAGGAATTAGGGATCATGATGGTGGATGGCATAGGGCATCATGGATAAAACGCCAGGAATCAACTCCAAACTTCCACTTAAGAAGGCCACTTGGGATGGGCACAAGAGGAGACACAGGAATTAGGGATCATGATGGTGGATGGCATAGGGCATCATGGATAAAACTCCAGGAATCAACTCCAAACTTCCACTTAAGAAGGCCACTTGGGATGGGCACAAGAGGAGACACAGGAATTAGGGATCATGATGGTGGATGGCATAGGGCATCATAGATAAAACTCCAGGAATCAACTCCAAACTTCCACTTAAGAAGGCCACTTGGGATGGGCACAAGAGGAGACACAGGAATTAGGGATCATGATGGTGGATGGCATAGGGCATCATGGATAAAACTCCAGGAATCAACTCCAAACTTCCACTTAAGAAGGCCACTTGGGATGGGCACAAGAGGAGACACAGGAATTAGGGATCATGATGGTGGATGGCATAGGGCATCATGGATAAAACTCCAGGAATCAACTCCAAACTTCCACTTAAGAAGGCCACTTGGGATGGGCACAAGAGGAGACACAGGAATTAGGGATCATGATGGTGGATGGCATAGGGCATCATGGATAAAACTCCAGGAATCAACTCCAAACTTCCACTTAAGAAGGCCACTTGGGATGGCACAAGAGCCAAGGCCCACACTGGAGCCAGTCCTTGCTGTTATATAGGGCAGACTGATTGCATTCAGGCAGTTAAAAGGTAAACACCTGATGCTGGATGGGCTGTGTCAATAGGGCAGGAGATTCACATGCTAATTAGCAAAGCAAATGGTGGAGAAAGACAAAAATAAATAAATAAAAAGACCAAGTAATACTGGGTGATAGAGTCCTACCAGGAAATGTATGCAGGGGATCAGTTGAAATGTGGGTGTCTGTGGATACTGGGTGATAGAGTCCTACCAGGAAAGTATTGGCTCTAGACTTGTGAGTGTTATATTGGATGAACAATATTTTATATATATATGTGGACTTAACGATATGGCACAATCTCTTTTTTCTTCTTCTTTCTTTTTACTGCAGAATTCAGGGATTTCTGGGATATACTCAAGGTGGATTCCTCAGAGTTTTATCATTGGAAAAAAGACTCAACTTAAGAAATTGCGCTACCGGTTGTACAGTGATGTATTATTATTATTATTCTTTATTTATAAAGCGCCAGCATATTCCGCAGCGCTGTACAATAAGCACAGTATAGACAGAGTTACAATACATTGAACAACATTTGACAAACAGTACAGGAGGAGATGAGGCCCTATTCCCGTAGGAACTCACAATCTGGGAGGGTTGGGGTTGGAAACAGGAGGAGAGGACTGTAAGGTGAGAGTGATTGATGGTTGTGTCAGTGAGTTGGGTGGTAGGCTTCCCTAAATAGGAATGTTTTAAGGGAGCGTTTGAAGGAAGAGAAGTTAGGGGAAAGTCTGACAGCACGAGGGAAAGCGTTCCAGAGAGTGGGGGCTGCGCGTGAGAAATCCTGCAGTCTATCATGGGAAGAGGTGATGCGGGGAGAAGCTAGGCGCAGGTCGCTGTTTGACCTTAGGGAGCGGGCTGGGGTGTATTTGGTGATTAGTGAGGACAGGTAGTGGGGCGCTGAGGTAGTGAGGGTTTTGTAGGTAAGGATAAGGATTTTGAACTTAATTCTGCAGTGGATGGGGAGCCAGTGAAGGGACTCGCAGAGGGGAGCGGCAGAGACAGAGCGGCGGGTGAGGTGAATTAGCCTGGCGTGAACATTTTTCTATGGGTGAGGGATACACCCAGCGGTGAGCTGCAATATTTTTTCCTCTATCCTCATTGTTTCCACGTATATTGTATTAGTGATATTTCTCATAGTGCCTGTAACACATTTGACCCAGATTGGGTTCCATTTTTTAGGTAAAATACAAAAAAAAAAAAAACGCAGCCCAGCAAGTGCAACGCATAACAATAACAATCACAATCCCTTAAAAAAATATGAAAAAAATTAAAAAGACACTTTACTCATCCTCACCACGTTTTGGACGAATTGCACTTCCTCGACTGATCTCTCCTTTAGCCTGGGGTCAGACAAGCGCACTATGTGCGCCTGTACTGACGTGCTCCCCGGTGACCGTCGCAGCGTTGACGGGGTCGGTCACATGCTGTAGCGCACACACAAATTGCGCACGCTACAAGCGGACGCGCAGAAAGCCTCCCCAACTAAACACTAGACGCTCATTGGACGGGGCTGCAAAGTGCGATCCTCCATAGGGGGGGGGGGTCGAGCCTTGCAGCGCTGAGCGCACTAACTGCGCTCAGCAAGGTGGCCAGTCAGGCGTCAGAGTTGAAGGACGTCCTTACCCGGCCTTACTCCTCACATTCAGTCACTAACCAAATCCTGCTAATTCCAACTAAAAAACATTGCGCGCGTCTGTCCCTTTCTTAATCAGGACTCTACTAAAATGCTCGTCCAATCTCTTATTATCTCCCGTCTTGACTACTGTAACCTCCTTCTCTCTGGCCTTAAGAGATCCCAGATTCTCCCGCTGCAGTCTGTAATGAACGCCTGTGCCATACTGCTCCACCTCACATCCCGCACCTCTCACACCTCACCTCTCTGTCAATCTCTGCACTGGCTCCCGGTTTCCTTTAGAATCCAATTCAAAATATTGTTACTCACATACAAAGCTCTCCATAACCGCGTCCCTGCCTACATCTCCTCCCTTATTAGCAGGTACATCCTGTCCTGACCACTTCACTCGGCCAACAATCTGATACTATCAGTTCTTCGTACCCGCACCCCTAACTCTAGCCTTCAGAACTTCTCGCGAGCTGCCCCCTTTCTATGGAACTCCCTCCCCTGCAACATTAGACTCTCCCCGTCTTTCCAGTCCTTCAAGAAGTCTCTGAAAGAGAAGCTAATCGGCTCACTCCATAATCCCCCTCTGTACATTTCTTGCACCATCTTCCCATTCAGCCCAATACTTCATGTTCTCTATTATCCTCACCTAATGTGTCACCCCTCTCCTCTTAGCTTGTAAACTCTTGAGCAGGGTCCTCTCTCCTTCTGTTCTGTGTGTTTAACTTGTATGTGTATTTATTATTCTGCCTCCCATTCTACAGCACTACGGAACTTGATAGCGCTTTATAAATACTTGTAACTGTCAATTCACAGTGTATTTGGCGAAATTATGTCTTAGTGAATAGACAAATTGTCCGAAATTGCAGATAAGGCGAAATTCACCTTTCGGTGCAATTCGGTGGCAAATTGTGACCTTAGTGAATAACTTCTTAAAAGTTATCAGGTCCCACAGATTTTCCCTCTTAGCGGCTCCCTAGGTAATCGGGCCGTTCAAATATAGATATTAGGGATGCGTTGATACTGATACTAGTATTGTTGCCGTTGCCAGCATTTGCGCAAATACATGTACTCATGCAAATGCCCCTGATACGTATACCGTTACCGGAAACCAGCACTGGGCTGGCTTGCAGGGATCCGAGAGGCTGGGACGGCTAGCAGAATTCTCTAACAGCATTTTGCCAGGCCCCTGTCTCGCGAGCAGCTGCTGGCATGTGATGGTTGTAACGTGGCTGCTGAGGCCTCCACCCGAGATCTTGCACAATTCGGGAGATTTTGCGAACTCTGTGAGATCTCACGAGAGTTTGGCACCAACGAAACTGCGTTACGACCTTCAGATGCTGGCCGCTGCTCGCTGGAACGTGGGCAGCCTGCGGGGCCTGGCAGAATGCTGTTAGAGCATTCTGCCAGCCGCCCCAGTGTCTGAAATGTGTAATAAATATATATATATATGTATACATACATGCATCTGTGGTCTGGTGTGTGTGTTTATATGTATCTGAGGTCTGTGGTGTGTTTATATGTAACTGAGATCTGGTGTGTATGTATATATGTAACTGAGGTCTGGGGTGTGTGTGTGTTTATATGTATCTGACGTCTGGTGTGTGTTTATATATGTATCTGAGGAAGGCCCAGATTAAGATCTCTATGGGCCTGGAGCTGAATATTTTGGTGGCTTTTTTTGGAATTTAGTGAAATGAAAACATATTTTTGGTTATTTAATAGTGCAGGTACGGGTATATCTAACCAGGCAGATACTGTGTGATTAATTTTCCATTCAGATTTCAATCATTTGAAGAGTGTAAAAATGTTGTTTACCATTTTATCATCCAAACTTTTCTGGTTACATATTCCATAGGGCATTCTTGTTAAAAAAAAATGTGAAATGGGAACCTGTTACTGCATTTTTCTGAGAAAATATACAATTTCAAGCAAAAAAAATTAAAAGAAAAAAAAAAAAATGAAATATTTCCCCTTGTATTTTGGAACATGTTTTTTTTTACGAATCATATGACCATGTATGAGAAAGAGAGTAATGGCAGTAGTATTGCTCATTGTACGTATACGTGACAAATGGACAATGCCATCGCATTGGAGCTAAAAAAATAAATAAAAAATTGTTTTCTTTTCTTTTAGATTTTACATGGTCAGGTTTGGTATTAATGCAAAGGCCAGACTCTGCCCTGTCCAATGACACCTCATTTGACCTTGTGAGGTGTAAAGATTAGTGACGAAGGGGTCCAAAGTTCCCTGCAGTGCTCTTCGCTGCAGTGTGGCGGTTTAGGTTTTTGATGTAACAATTTGTAACAATGGATTGTACCATTGCCTCCACACTTGTTGGTGACATGAGAAATGTGATGGTTAGTTAGTGCAGCATCATTGCTTACTTTATAATTGAAAAGTGAAAAATATTACTGTTGGAAAGAAAAAGTAAATATTTATCATTTTATCTTGTTACTTAAAATCTGGTCATGTTTGGTATCATTGGAAAGGTCATACTCTGGCCTTTCCAGGGATACCTCACTTGACCCTGTAGCTGCTATGGAGTTGGAGATACAGGGGTCCAAATGCAGACATAGTTATCCTTTCTCTGGGCCTATTCTGAGGCATGGGCCTGGAGCTGCTGCTCCATCTGCCCCTATGTTAATCCGGCCCTGATCTGAGGTCTGGACTATACTGTAAGCTTCTATGAGCAGAGCCCTCTGCACCTCTTGTTTCCACCATATGTCTGTTTATCTGTATCTCGTTCCCTTTGGTTATTGTAAAGCGCTGCGGAAACGGTTGGCGCTATATAAATGTTGAAAATAATAATATGTATACATGTATCTGAGATCTGGTGTGTGTGTGCATATGTATTTGAGGTCTGGTGTGTGTAAACATTTATGTATCTGAGGTCTGGTGTGTGTGTGTGTTTATATACACCATATTGCCAAAAGTATTTGCCCACCTGCCTTGACTCGCATATGGATGGGTGAGTGAATACTTTTGGCAATACAGTGTATATCTGAGGTCTGGTGTCTGTACCAATTTTATCAGTATGCAGGCCTGTGCAGTGGGTAAATGGGGTGTCTGGATATACATTTGAATTTTAACATAAATTGGACAGGCTTAGACTGCAAAAATCCTAAATTATTAATTGGAAAGTGGTCACATGACATTAAATAAAAGTACCAGTAATCAGTATCGATGAGTACCTAAAGAACAGTGTCGGTACCCGTACTCAAGTCTTAAAAAAATGGTATTGGTGCATCTCTACTAGATATATTTGTAAAATTATGTTTTGTATTATATATCAGCCAAAGGGATTCATTTTCCTTCCTAAATTGGAACTGTATTCCCAGTCTACTTTACCCCCAACAAAAGCCATCTTTTCAGATTAGCAGATTAACATTCCTAACTAACCAAGGCTGGATTAACATAGGGGCTACTGGAGCTACAGATCCAGGCCCATGCCCCATAATAAGGTCAGAGAAAAGACAACTATAGGGGTTATTCTGAAAGAACCAAACTTTCCACTGAAGGGCGAATTTCACCATGAGGTACAATTTCGTGGCACTTCATCTATTCACTAAACTGTCAATTTGCCAAATACAGGCGAATTGACGGTGTTACAGTGAAATATGGTGCAGATCGATGATATTCGGTGGCGGCAAAATTGTCCCATAGAGAAGTAGTGGATATTCACAGAACACTGAACTGTACCAAACTGTCAGTGAAATGCCCTGATTTTTGGTGATTCAATTCGACAGGTTTAAACAGGCGAAACCCATAGGATTCAATGTAAAAAAGATTACCGTTCTCTCTTTTTTTAACCATTTATTATCTTAATTTTCAAGAAACCCGTTTTTATTTACTTATTTTTAGAATACTTATTTACATTTTTTTATATATTTTAGACAAAATTTTTGATTCCCAATTTTTTTTAAAAGGTGTTTTTATTTATTCTGTAACAGACCTTATGATTTATCTTTTAAAAGACCTTTTTTATTATTTAGACACATTTAAATGCATTTTTATTAGTTTAAACACCTACAGGGTTATTCACAGAGAATTGAAAAGTCACTGCATGTTCGGTGACTTTTCGTTCTCTTCAATTCGGGCCGATTTGACGATCCCATTTTGGCGACCCTGCGGTGTATTCAGCAAACACTACAGGGCCGTCGAAGTGCAGGGAAAAGCTGCCGAAAAACCCGCCGAAAAGTCACAGCAAAAACCCCGGAAAATGCACGCCGAAACCCGCAAAAACATCTGGATTAACCCGCCGAAGACGCCAGAAAAACCCAAGCAGGAGCCGATCACATGCAGCAAAGCCGCCGGAAAAAGCCGACACCGTAGACGAGTGAAGTGAATAAATTAGCAAAACAGTTTGCATGAATGTGTGAAAAGTGAAACGCTGTTTGCAAAGAAACTACTAAAATCTGACTTTTTAAAAAAAAGAAAAATGCTTAAAACATCCTAAAAAATCTATAAATAAAGAGACTTTTTGCTGCAGAATTTTATAATGAACGGTTTATTAGATATTGAATTAAAACCGGAATATTTTTAACATTGAAGCCTATGGGATTCGCCTGAATAAACCTGTCGAATTAAACCACCGAATGGCAGAGCATTAGGGGAACCTTTCACTGCTGGTTTTGTTCTCTGAATAGCCGAAGCAGTGCTTCTCTATGGGGTTTTCACTGCCCTCAAACAGGCACCGAACAGGCACCGTATGTGCAGGCAATTCGCCAGGATTTGGCGTATTGCCTGCTCTCTGGATAGCCGAATGGCCAGGAAAGGTAACCGAACGCTGATTTTCAGCGTTCGGTTACCTTTCTCCAGCCATTCGGATCTCTTTGAATAACCCTGCTAGTAGAAGAATAGCAGAGTTCTGTTTTTTTTTCCCTGCAGTTCGGTACTCACTTCTTTTGGTGCTTTCACAACGTGCGTTGTGCATGCGCAGTTCGGTGTGGACGCACTTCGTGTGTGGGTCTCTATTGATCATAATTTTATGCTACAACGGACGTTAATATGTGCGGCAACACAGACGTGATCACTGCGTTCGTCTGACACGGGCCTTAGCCCGCATCAGACGAGCGCACTTTTTGCGTCCGTCTGACCGCACTGGTTGCTGTCCGTTGTAGCTTTTCAAAGGAGTCAATAGAGAACAAAACACAAAGCACGTGCGCAGCGCATGTTGCAATAGACGCCAAAACGGCATCAATGTGAAAAAGCTAGACGGACGTAGAGAAACAACTGCATACAGTTTTTTTTCTCAACATCAGTCAAAATTAACTGATACAATGTAACCACAATCTCATCAGTTAAAAAGTACGTCCGTTACTGTCCGCAGTCAGTGCGCTCGTCTGACCCCAGCCTTACACCTTCAATGCAGATGATGTGTGGCGGACGTCCTCATGTGTCCCCGCTGTATGCGGAAGACGTCCCCCACATGTCACCACTTTGAAGCCCCCTCCCACCCGATACTCACCTCTCCATCCCGAGTCCCACGGAGATCTCTCTGGATTTATACCCTTCCTGGCGCGTAGACGTTTGTTTCAGCCCCCCTCCTGCCAGAGCAGGGCGAGTGCCTCTATCTCCCCATTGCCGCGGGATACCAAGTCAAGAGAGGCATTGCTGTAAAAGTCACAGTCTGACCTTTCCAGGGATGCCTCTCTTTAACCCCTTAGGTGCCAGGCCAATCAGCACTGGATCACAAACTATTTCCGGTGAGGGTTGCCATCTTAGATGGCAACCTTCAGCCTCTCAGCCTCGAATCTGGGTCTCCCCTCTTCAACTGATGTCATCCACATGACATCAGTTAGTGAGTTAACCCCTAGCTGCCCAGGGATTTCCTGGAAATCCCTATGATGGAGATAGGCGGATCCTTTGGAACCCTGTATCTCCCGATCGGTGGCAGCTAGAGGGTCGTGTGTGGTATCAAACATGACATGATAGCAAACATGACCAGGTTTAGCGTACGTAAAATACATAACTTTTTAAAAAAAATTAAATTTTGTTCTTTAATTTATTAATGCAGCACTATTGTTCCCTTTTCAATTATAATGTGAATAATAGTGCTCCACGAACGAAAAAAATAGGTTTTTTTACACTAAAATTGTGTATTTTCTCAGAAAAATACAGTAACGGGTTCCCATTTATAATTTTTTAAACAAGTGTACCCCATAGAATATATAACCGTAAAGGCTCAGATGATAAAATGTGAAAAAATTATTTCACACGTTGTAGAGGATTGAAATGTTAATGCAAATTCACATTTTTTTTTACATGGTTTGTTAATAGCATTATGGCAGGACATGGCATATACATGTTTATTTATTTATTTGCAAAGTTTTTTCCCAGGAAGGATACGTTAAGATTTCTCTCATTTTCAAGTACAGTGGCAAGAAAAAGTATGTGAACCCTTTGGGATTACATGGAGTTTTGCATGAATTGATCATAAAATGTGCTCTGATCTTCATCTAAGTCACAGCAATTTGAAAAACACAGTCTGCTTAAAATAATACAACACAAACATTATATGTTTTCATGTTTTTATTGAACAGAACATGTAAACATTCACAGTGCAGGGTGGAAAAAGTATGTGAACCTTTGGACTTAATAACTGGTTGACCCTCCTTTGGCAGCAATAACCTCAACCAAACGTTTCCTGTAGTTGCAGATCAGACCTGCACAACGATCTGGAGTAATTTTGGACCACTCCTCTTCACAAAACTGTTTCAGTGTAGCAATATTCTTGGGATGTCTGGTGTGAATCGCTCTCTTAAGGTCATGCCACAGCATTTCAATCGGGTTGAGGTCAGGACTCTGACTGGGCCACTCCAGAAGGCGTATTTTGTTTTGTTGAAGCCATTCTTTTGTTGAATTACTTGTATGCTTTGGGTCATTGTCCTGTTGCATCACCCATCCTCTGCGGAGCTTCAGTTGGCGGACAGATGGTCTTACGTTTTCCTGCAAAATGTCTTGATAAACTCTGGAATTCATTTTTCCATCAATGACAACAATCCGTCCAGGACCTGAGGCAGCAAAGCAGCCCCAAACCATGATGCTCCCTCCGCCATGTTTTACAGTGGGGATGAGGTTTTGATGTTGGTGTGTTGTGCCTTTTTTTTTCCACACATAGTGTTGTGTGTTTTTTCCAAACAACTCAATTTTGGTTTCATCTGTCCACAGAATATTTTGCCAGTAGTGCTGTGGAACATCCAAGTGCTCTTTTGCAAACTTCAAACGTGCTGCAATATTCTTTTTGGAGAGCAATGGCTTCCTCCGCGGTGTCCTCCCATGTACTCCATTCTTGTTTAATGTTTTCCTTATTGTAGGTGTGTCAACAAAAATGTTAGCATGTGCCAGAGATTTCTGTAAGTCTTTAGCTGACACTCTAGGATTCTTCTTTACCTCATTAAGCATTCTGCGCTGTGCTCTTGCAGTCATCTTTACAGGACGACCACGCCTAGGGAGTGTAGCAACAGTGCTGAACTTTCTCCATTTGTAGACAGTCTGTCTTACTGTGGACACATGAACATCAAGGCTTTTGGAGATACTTTTGTAACCCTTTCCAGCTTCATGCAAGCCAACAATTCTTGATCGTAGGTCTTCTGAGAGCTCTTTTCTGCGAGGCATGGTTCACATCAGGCAGTGCTTCTTGAAACCAGTAAACCCAAAACTGGTGTGTGATTTAAAGGGTAGGACAGCTTTCAGCAACACATCCAATAATATCACACTGATTGGACTCAAGGTTGGCTCACTCCTGGCTCCAATTAGCTCTTGGAGAAGTCATTAGGCTAGGGGTTCACATTCTTTTTCCACCCTGCACTGTGAATGTTTACATGTTATGTTCAATAAACACATGAAAACATATAATGTTTGTTTTGTATTATTTTAAGCAGACTGTGCTTTTCAAATTGTTGTGACTTAGATGAAGATCAGAGCACATTTTATGACCAATTCATGCAAAACTCCACGTAATCCCAAAGGGTTCACATACTTTTTATTGCCACTGTAGTCTGTTTTACATGTTTACAGGTGCATTCTGTATATAGTCACTATGTTACATGTTTACAGGTGTATTCTGTATATAGTCACTGTGTTACATGTTTACAGACGCATTCTGTATATAGTCACTATGTTACATGTTTACAGGCGCATTCTGTATATAGTCACTATGTTACATGTTTAAAGGCGCATTCTGTATATAGTCACTATGTTACATGTTTACAGGCGCATTCTCTATATAGTCACTATGTTACATGTTTACAGGTGCATTCTGTATATAGTCACAATGTTACATGTTTAGTGTTTACAGGTGCACTCTGTATATAGTCACTGTTACATGTATACAGGTGCATTCTGTATATAGTCACTGTGTTACATGTTTACAGGCGCATTCTGTATATAGTCACTGTGTTACATGTTTACAGGTGCATTCTGTATATAGTCACTATGTTACATGTTTACAGGCGCATTCTCTATGTAGTCACTATGTTACATGTTTACAGGTGCGTTCTGTATATAGTCACTATTACATGTTTACAGTAGTGATGAGCCGAACACCCCCGTGTTCGGTTCGCATTCGAACAATTTCAAAAGCTCAAGTTCGAACGCGAACACGATCCGAACTCAATGCAAGTCAATGGGACTCGAAAGTTCGAATTTTAGAGTGCCCTCCAAGAGGGCATATATGCAAGATATCTGCCATAAAAGGTGTATGGGGGTCTGGGTAGTGCCCTGGGGGACAGGAAACAAGGACAAAAAAGTTAAAAAAACATTTTTAAAGGAACAGTGAGTTTTCCATGAAATAAAGGTTAAGAATAAAAACGAACAATTCCTTCAACTATCGTGCCTAGGAGGTCCCCATAACCTGCCCGTGAAGTGGCGGATTTGTAGGATGTATAGAAACATTTAAAAACAAAAAGAATGACATTTCAAATGACGGTAAATGGTTTTCCTTTAATCTATTCATAAACAACTGCTTGGGGCGGCAGCCTGTATGAAAAGAGGAGACGTTTTAGGATACGCAGAACAAGTTTAGTGATTTTTTGGGCTAAATTATGGTGAAACTTATGCAGGCTTTGGATGAAAGTAACAATAGGTGCTTTAGAAATTGGGCCTTTAGTGTCAGCAACAGTGCCGTCACACCGTAATCCCTCTGTGGTATTGTGGAAGAGTGCAGTGGTGGAGGTTTTGGTAATGCAGAAGAGATCCCCGATCTATTCAGTTACATCAGCAGCTATAACAAAACCGGGTCAGCAATGTTTAGGCACTTGTACTGCGCTACTGTATATGGTGAGAATCGGCGCACACCAGTAGCAACAGGAAGCAAACAGAACAGGCAGAGAATACACAGAGAGAATAGTCAAATGGCAAGCAAAGGCTGGGGTCAGACTTAGGCAGTGCGAACGCGCATGCAGACGCACTTTATCACGGCCGTAGTACCAACAAATGACAGCCAATGACGGGCAATATACGCAGTACGGGCGTACAAAAGTGCGCCCACGCAACGCAACCAGCAAACAATTGCATTTTTTCGAGAACGTGATAGCGCTAGTCCAGACGTACAGAGTGCGCTGCGGCTGCATAGCAGCGTGTGTGCGTGATTAGGAGACGTCAGACGCTGCTAATGTCCGGCCTACAAAACGTCCAAACAGCCAGAGTTTCCAGGTTTTGTTGGAGTGTACCTGCAACTGGTGTGAAAAATGTCTGGACCAGAAATTGATGTGGAGAGGCTGATCAGCGCTGTGGGGGAGCATCCAGAGATATGGGACACGGCCTGCGAGAGGTACAAAGATAAGGTGAAGAAGGCCAGCGCATGGGTCGTGGTGTCCCTTGTCGTGTACCCAGAGTATGATACGTGGTCAGAGAAAGAGCAGTATCCAGAGTGAGTATATGATTATTTTATTCATAATCGCATACATGTAAGTCACAATAAGAATACGAATAAAAGAAATAATTCATTGTCGCGAAATCTCAAATGCTCCCCAGCTGCCAGGGCACATGACCTGCATCACTAGTAAAATAATTAGACAGAGCATCGCGAAACCTGTTGCTGTATCTATTCACCGCTATTATGTCATCGTTCGCATAATCTTCCAGACCCATAACTGTGAGGGTATCATCAAAATTAAAACCATCCCTGGCAGGAACATAATTATGTAGGATGCAGCAGCATTTGACTATATCCACACAGAAATCAACATGTACATCAAGCGGTCTATGTAAAATCCTCCACTTGTTGCTCAGTATGCCAAAGGTACACTCGACATACCGTCTCGCCCGCGACAGCCTGTAATTAAACACCCGCTTCCTCACAGTCAGGTGTGTCCCAGAGTAGGGCCGTAGGAGATGTGTGGATAGGCCGAATGCTTCGTCACCCACGAAGGCATAGGGGACTGCCACGTCACTGCCAGGCAAAGGTGCGGTCTGGGGATGTTCAGGGACCCACTCTCAATTTCATTCCACAGTGTGGAGTTCCTGAACAGTGTGGAGTCTGAGTCTTTGCCGTATGAACCGATATCCACATACACAAAACTATAGTTGGCATCTGCCACCGCCAGTAGGCCAATGGAAAATAAATGTTTATAATTCTGATACAGTGAGCCACTCTGCTGTGGCTTCACTATGCGGACATGTTTGCCATCCACGGCTCCCAGGCAGTTTGGAAAGTTGGCTCTTTCCCAGAATCCTGCTGCAATTTCTACACATGCCTTGTGTGTCAGTGTTGGCAAACATTGGTCCTTCATGGTGTGCCATATTGTTTGGCACACCTTGCGGACGATCTCACCAGCTGTTGATCTGCCAATGCGGAAGTTGTAATGCAGATCCTTCAAACTGCATCCACTAGCAAGATACCTAGAAGACAAAATAAAAATGTTTGATTATGATCACATCCGATGAACCCAAGCTAATGTCACACTCATCATGTTTTGCAGCACAAGAGGCCATGAACAAATGGCGCACAGTACGCGACAACTATACGCGGGTACAGAAAAGACAAGCCATGGCTGCGCGCTCTGGAGCTGGCTCGAAGAAGGTCCGTGGATATATATACACGGAACAACTGTCGTTCCTCCGAAGGACCCAGGAACCGTGAAGTAGCGTCAGCAGCATCGACCAGCCATCGACCTCCGGCTCACAGGTCCAAAACCTGCTACCAGGAGGTTCTGCCAGCTGCCAGGAGGAGGTCAACCGGGGTGGTGCAGAGTCGCAGCTGGAGGAGGATGTGGAGACAGGACAGGTGCAAGGTACAGCACCAACAGTCAGCACCAGACCTGCACAGAGGAGAAGGGCACCAGCTACAGACCTGGAGCAGGCCATGGTTACCTTCATGGAGACTCAAACTGACCATCCACATCAACGCTGCATGCTTGCCAACTCCGAGGACATGTCCTTTTTTAATTCATGTCTGTCCCTCCTCAACCAGATGACCCCGGCTCAGAAGAGTGGAGTACCGCCGCAGATCCCTGGCAATATTTGATGACATCCCTTCCCGTCCCCAACAGGCAGCCGTTTATTACGTTGCTGTGCCACAATCCGCCAATGCCAGTGGATCTTCCCTCCCCAGTCAGGTGCTGTCCACCCACCCACGCCCCCTGTAGCTAGGCCACCCACAGAGTCGGAGTCCTGCTCTAGCCACACCACCGGCCCTCATGACCCAGATGCTCGTCGGTATCATGATCTGTAATACATGTCATAATTATGTATTTAGTTTGTTTGTAATCATGTGTTGTATGGTTTGACGTTTAATATATCCTGACCTTCAGTTGACAAGATATAATATATGTCCAGAATATATTATTGTTATTTTCTTTCATATGTTTAATATAATATAATTTGTTTGGTCTACATTGTTGTCGGAGTCATTTATGATTCTGTACGTGTGATGTGATGCCCGTGTGTGTATGCATGTGCCAGTGGGCATATGACTACAGACATGATGCACTCACGTCAGGTGACTGGCAGCGATGTCATGTATGCAGGTGTGTGATAGTACGTACCGCAAAGTGATGACCAGCATCTCCTCCGGTGGTATGGCAGCCCTCATGTAGGTGTCCCTCTTTGTCAGCGGCTCGCGTACCCGCGACAACAGTTCATCAAAGGAGGGGATGGACATCCGCATGTAATAGAAGAACTTCACAGGGTCTCTCTCTTGCAGTGGCCTGTACAGTGTCACAAAGTGTCCATGCGTGGGTCTGGCAGCGTTAATTTGATGCACCCAGCTTCGCCACTTTCCCTTCTTCTTAAGGTACAGCAGGTACCCCATTGCAGCAAACAGAAACACTTGTACTGCATCCATCTTTGAAAAACGCCACCATACACAAAATGGCTTTTTATACACCTTCCCCTTATTTTTTCATTCATCAATTAATTAGATTCATCAGATTTCTGCCTTTTTTCACAGCTCCGTCAAAAAATACGTCCAGAATTGCGCATCGTCTGACCGCTTTCGCGTATTCCGTAAAAAAATGTGTTTGCACGCATCAATGCACTTTTTGACGGTAGACGTCAGAAATGCGTTAGTCTGACCCTGGCCAAAGTCGGCAACAGATCGGGTGCTCAGAACAAGCAGGGTCAGTAACAAGTATACAAACTGATTCGGTAAGCTTGCGATGCGGGAATAAAGGCTTAGACACACTGAGCGTGTAGCGACGCACAGCGAAGCGAAGAGAAGCAAGCATTTTGCAGGCTTGACTTCACTCCGCTCCGCCTCGCAGCGTGTCTACACTGCATTACGTTTGCTTCTCACCGCACTAGACAGGAATCCACTAACTAAATTAAAATGTACACACAAAACCGTTTTATTTTCACAAAGGACATGTTATATAGGCAAAAAAAGTTTCTACTGAATAAAATACATAAAAAATGACTGTTAATTTAATAGGAATAGTATAAAAATATATAAAAAAGGTAACCCCTGATCATATATATTATAGGGACACGGAGCGCCGTGTATAGAGTAGGGATGCATTGATACCACACATAGACATATACAGTTGTGTTCAAAATTATTCAACCCCCAATGCTGTAAAGGGTTTTAGGGAATTTAGTGTACATTTGTAATTGTATTCAGAATGAAATCCTACAAGGACTTTTTAAAGAACCATATGCAACTAAAATGACATCAATTGGTTTTGTAATACAATAGTAAATGTTTCTTTTGTGAATTCTTCATTGACACAATTATTCAACCCCTTAAAGACTACCACTCTGAAGAACAGAGGTTCATTCAAGTGTTTTCAATCAGGTATTGAAAACACCTGTGGATGTCACGGAGCAGCAATAAAGCATAATAAGCACCAATTAGGCAGCTTTAAAATGACTGTGATACTCAGCTCCTTCTAGACATTTACTGGTGTGGTTACAAACATGGTGAAGTCAAGAGAATGGTCCAGGAAGACAAGAGAAGAGGTGATTACTCTTCACAGGAAGGGCAATGGCTATAAGAAGATTGCAAAGATGTTAAACATACCAAGAGAGACCATAGGAAGCATCATTCGCAAATTCAAGGCAAAGGGCACTGTTGAAACGCTACCTGGTCGTGGCAGAAAGAAGATGCTGACTTCGACTGCTGTGCGCTACCTGAAGCCTAGAGTGGAGAAAAGTCCCCGTGTGACTGCTGAGGAACTGAGAAAAGATTTGTCAGATGTGGGTACTGAAGTTTCAGCTCAGACAATACGGCGCACACTGCGTAATGAAGGCCTCCATGCCAGAACTCCCAGGCGCACCCCCTTGCTGTCTCCAAAGAATAAGAAGAGTCGACTGCAGTATGCCAAAAGTCATGAGGACAAACCACAGAAGTTTTGGGATAGTGTTCTGTGGACTGATGAAACAAAATTAGAACTGTTTGGGCCCATGGATCAACGCTATGTTTGGAGGAGGAAGAACAAGGTCTATGAAGAAAAGAACACCTTGCCTACTGTGAAGCATGGCGGGGGGTCAATCATGCTTTGGGGCTGTTTTGCTTCTGCAGGTACAGGGAAGCTTCAGCGTGTGCAAGGTACCATGAATTCTCTTCAGTACCAGGAGATATTGGATGACAATGTGATGCAGTCTGTCACAAACCTGAGGCTTGCGAGACGTTGGACCTTTCAACAGGACAATGATCCCAAGCATACCTCCAAGTCCACTAGAGCATGGTTGCAGATTAAAGGCTGGAACATTTTCGAGTGGCCATCGCAGTCACCTGACTTAAATCCGATTGAGAACCTCTGGTGGGACTTAAAGAAAGCAGATGCAGTGCGCAAGCCTAAGAATGTGACTGAAATGGAGACTTTTGCCCATGACGAATGGGCGAAGATACCCGTAGATCGCTGCAAGACACTTGTGTCAAGCTATGCTTCACGTTTAAAAGCTGTTATAACTGTAAAAGGATGTTGTACTAAGTACTAAGATTGAATGTCACTTGGGGGTTGAATAAAACTGATAATGATGTGAGCACAGAAAAGACATTTGTGGTTATTTCATTATAAATGTTATGTTATATTTGTCTGACCTACACGTGCCTCTTTGATTTAATTGTAAGCAAGATGACTGAATGATCAAAATCAATGTCAAACTGGCCAAAACACTCAATTTCAGTGGGGGTTGAATAATTTTGAACACAACTGTATACGTTTATATCAACACGCAGACCTATATATACGTATATATCAACACGCAGATATATATATACACCCACCCACAGACCTCAGACCATATATACACATATGCACATGGGGGGGTGGCATGTGGGCAATCTCAACTAAATGCGCCCCCCATTTGGCTGATCCCTCTAGAAAAAATGTTGAACCCGACAGAGCAGAGAATAGAAACATAGAAAATGTCGGCAGATAAGAACCTTTCGGCCCATCTAGTCTGCCCAATTACATGGATACTTTACCTGGATTTAACTTTTGTTTAGGATAGCCTTATGCCTATCCCATGCCTGCTTAAATTCAATTACTGTTTTGGCCTCTACCACTTCTACTGGAAGACTGTTCCATGTATCCACCACCCGCTCAGTAAAATAATGCTTCCTGATGTTACTAAAGATACCAGATGAATCACAATAACTTCCTTGGAATACTGGGTTCGCCAGTATTATTCTCTGCTCTATCGGGTTCAACATTTCTTCTGGAGGGATCAGCCAAATGGGGGGGGGGGCAATTAGTTGCCAAAATGTGTGTGTAATACAAGTATGGATATATATATTTATAAGAATATAGATACAGTATATATCTTATATCTTATCTATATATATATATATCATACCTATCCCTATAAATTTGCTAAAAATATACACACAAAAAAACAAAAACCACTGCCTGAGACCCCGCACAGCCCACATGCCACCCCCCTCTACCTGGCTGAATGTATCTAATATGTATCCTGGTTGTGGGGGGGGGGGTCTGCCGTGGCCGCAGGTGCAGTGGCTCCCTCCCTGCGCTGCCTGTCTCTGCCACATGCACCCGGGCGGCTAGCCCGCACAGTCGCAGCTCTGTCATCCGGTGGCCGCATGCTCCTCAAGGGGATCCTTGGGAGGCCCCGGCAGGCTGCCCTCTAGAGTGCCTGATTAGAGGACCGTGTCTGCCTGATGTTTTAGTAACAAAAATGTTTTATCCCATAGGCTTCAATGTTAAAAATATTCCCGTTTTAATTCAATATCTAATAATCCGTTGCTTATAATATTCTGCAGTAAAAAGTCTCTTTATTTATGTGTTCATGTGTTACAGGCGCATTCTGTATATAGTCACTATGTTACATGTTTACAGGTGCATTCTGTATATAGTCACTGTGTTACATGTTTACAGGCGCATTCTGTATATAGTCACTGTGTTACATGTTTACAGGTGCTTTCTGTATATAGTCACTATGTTACATGTTTACAGGAGCATTCTGTATATAGTCACTATGTTACATGTTTACAGGTGCATTCTGTATATAGTCACTATGTTACATGTTTACAGGCGCATTCTGTATATAGTCACTATGTTACATGTTTACAGGCGCATTCTGTATAT
The DNA here is from genome assembly GCA_009667805.1 of Leptobrachium leishanense. Classification (NCBI taxonomy): domain Eukaryota; kingdom Metazoa; phylum Chordata; class Amphibia; order Anura; family Megophryidae; genus Leptobrachium; species Leptobrachium leishanense. The sequence continues at coordinate 3,321,777 of CM019071.1, read as the reverse complement.
AGTCACTATGTTACATGTTTACAGGCGCATTCTGTATATAATCATTATGTTACATGTTTACAGGCGCATTCTGTATATAGTCACTATGTTACATGTTTACAGGCGCATTCTGTATATAGTCACTATGTTACATGTTAACAGGCGCATTCTGTATATAGTCACTATGTTACATGTTAACAGGCGCATTCTGTATATAGTCACTATATTACATGTTTACAGGTGCATTATGTATATAGTCACTGTGTTACATGTTTACAGGTGCATTCTGTATATAGTCACTATGTTACATGTTTACAGGCGCATTCTGTATATAGTCACTATGTTACATGTTAACAGGCGCATTCTGTATATAGTCACTATGTTACATGTTAACAGGCACATTCTGTATATAGTCACTATATTACATGTTTACAGGTGCATTATGTATATAGTCACTATGTTACATGTTTACAGGTGCATTCTGTATATAGTCGCTATGTTCTTGAACCCAGGACATACTTGAAAACAAGAGAAATCTCAATGTATCCTTCCTGGTAAAATCCTTTATAAATAAAATAAATAAAATAAATGTTACATGTTTACAGGCGCATTCTGTATATAGTCACTATCAGGGTTATTCAAAGAGAATCGAAAAGTCACCGCACGTTCAGGTGAGTTTTCGTTCTCTTCAATTCGGTTCATTTTGCGATCCCATTTCGGCAACCCTGCGGTGTATTCAGCAAGCACCACAGGGCCGTTGAAGCGCAGGGAAAAGCTGCCGCAAACCCGACGAAAAGTCACCGCTAAAACCCAGCGAATGCATGCCGAAACGCAAAAAACATCTGGATTAACCCATCGAAGATGCCGGAAAAACCCGAGCAGGAGCCGCCGGAAAAAGCCGACACCGCAGACGAGTGAAGTGAATAAATTAGGAAAACAGTTTGCTTGAATGTTTGAAAAATGCAACACTGTTTGCAAAGAAACTACTGAGCGAAATCTAGTGAACTACTAGTGAAATCCCCATAAAAAAGCACTGCTTCGGCTATTCAGAGAACAAAAACCAGCAGTGAAAGGTTCCCGAAATGCCCTGCCATTCGGTGGTTTAATTCGGCAGGTTTATTCAGGAGAATCCCATAGACTTCAATGTTAAAAATATTCCCATTTTAATTCAATATCTAATAAACCGTTCATTATAAAATTCTGCAGTAAAAAGTCTCTTTATTTATAGATTTATTAGGATATTTTAAGCATTTTTCTGGATTTTTTAACTTTACTTATTTTTTCTGTAACAGCCCTTTTTATTATCATTCCCTGGACCTCATATGTAAATTTCAGACATTTTCGCTCAGTAGTTTCTTTGCAAACAGCGTTTCACTTTTCAATCATTCAGGCAAACTGTTTTCCTAATTTATTCACTGTCTTCTTCTGCGGTGTTGGCTTTTTCCTCGCTGTGTGGGCTCCTGCTCGGGTTTTTCCGGCATCTTCGGCGGGTTAATCCAGATGTTTTTGCGAGTTTTCGGCGTGCATTCGCCGGGTTTTGCGGTTAGTTTTCGTCGGGTTTGCGGCAGCTTTTCCCTGCAATTCGGGGACCCTGTGGTGCTTGCTGAATACACCGCAGGGTCACCGAAATAGGATCGGCAAAACAAACCGAATTGAAGAGAACAAAAAGTCACCGAACATGCGGTGACTTTTCGAATCTCTTTGAATTACCCTGTATGTTACATGTTTACAGGTGCATTCTGTATATAGTCACTATGTTACATGTTTACAGGTGCATTCTGTATATAGTCACTATGTTACATGTTTACAGGTGCATTCTGTATATAGTCACTATGTTACATGTTTACAGGTGCATTCTCTATATAGTCACTATGTTACATGTTTACAGGTGGATTCTGTATATAGTCACTATGTTACATGTTTACAGGTGCATTCTCTATATAGTCACTATGTTACATGTTTACAGGTGGATTCTGTATATAGTCACTATGTTACATGTTTACAGGTGCATTCTGTATATAGTCACTGTGTTACATGTTCTCAGCTGCATTCTGTATCGAGATATGTTAAGAGGGAGCTCTTAAGTGACATAAGTGACATTAAGTGACAAAAATATTCCCGTTTTAACTCAATATCTAATAAACCGTTGCTTATAATATTCTGCAGTAAAAAGTCTCTGTATTTATGTGTTCATGTGTTACATGTTTACAGGCGCATTCTGTATATAGTCACTATGTTACTTGTTTACAGGCGCATTCTGTATATAGTCACTATGTTACATGTTTACAGGCGCATTCTGTATATAGTCACAGTGTTACATGTTTACAGGCGCATTCTGTATATTGTCACTATGTTACATGTTTTCAGGTGCATTCTGTATATAGTCACTGTGTTACATGTTTACAGGAGCATTCTGTATATAGTCACTATGTTACATGTTTACAGGTGCATTCTGTATATAGTCACTATGTTACATGTTTACAGGTGCATTCTGTATATAGTCACTATGTTACATGTTTACAGGTGCATTCTGTATATAGTCACTATGTTACATGTTTACAGGCGCATTCTGTATATAGTCACAGTGTTACATGTTTACAGGCGCATTCTGTATATTGTCACTGTGTTACATGTTTACAGGCGCATTCTGTATATTGTCACTATGTTACATGTGTACAGGCGCATTCTGTATATAGTCACTATGTTACATGTTTACAGGCGCATTCTGTATATAGTCACTATGTTACATGTTTACAGGCGCATTCTGTATATAGTCACTATGTTACATGTTTACAGGCGCATTCTGTATATAGTCACAGTGTTACATGTTTACAGGCGCATTCTGTATATTGTCACTATGTTACATGTTTTCAGGTGCATTCTGTATATAGTCACTGTGTTACATGTTTACAGGAGCATTCTGTATATAGTCACTATGTTACATGTTTACAGGTGCATTCTGTATATAGTCACTATGTTACATGTTTACAGGCGCATTCTGTATATAGTCACTATGTTACATGTTTACAGGCGCATTCTGTATATAGTCACAGTGTTACATGTTTACAGGCGCATTCTGTATATTGTCACTATGTTACATGTTTTCAGGTGCATTCTGTATATAGTCACTGTGTTACATGTTTACAGGCGCATTCTGTATATTGTCACTATGTTACATGTGTACAGGTGCATTCTGTATATAGTCACTATGTTACATGTTCTCAGCTGCATTCTGTATCAAGATATGTTAAGAGGGAGCTCTTAAGTGACATATAATAATGATATACTATGAATCTGCCATAAAAAAGGATATGTAATTTGTCGTACAATAAAATATGACTTCAAAACGCGTTTAAATGATGAGCAAAAACGGTAAAAACTAGCTCAGCACACACAGGTAACACGGCTCAGCAGTGAAGGGGTTAATAACCCCTTGGATTTTCTCAGAGCATCCCCTATGTGCACAAAATGCAGGAAAGAAAAAGTAAAGTAAAAAAAAGTAGGATGTTTTAAAAAAATATATATATTTTTTAGTTTGGCATCTTCCTTAGCAATTATCTCTACAATTACGGCAACAAAAGAATGCTACGAAGTAGATATGTCATGCAGAGGGCAGCAAAGGGAAAAGTGCTGCCCTGCAACATGTATAATTCAAATGCTGCAGGAAGGAAATCAAAGCAGATCACCTGGGATTCCTTTATACCTGCAGCGTATGGATTGTACATGCAGCAGGGTGGCATTTTTCACGCACTGCCCATCAGCATGAATAAATTATATGTGTCCAGACATACATGCCTCATGATATGGCAACCCTTCCCAGGTCACTGTTTAGTAGATAAGCCGCAAGACGTTGACTGACGCTAAATATTGTGGATAAAAAAAAGCAGTATGGTATTTGTAGTCTAATGTTTAATCGTTAAAAAGGACAAAGAAAACGAATCCGTTTCCTTCTATTTCTCAAGGCGTTCTGGGTGAAAATCGCACATACCGCCATTATTATGTCTGTCTGCGTATAGAGCGCCCTCTACTGCGAGGCCGCTCTAGCCCTCATCACCAGCATCTCGTTGCCCTCAGCGATGGAGCTCGAGCGCTTTCGGCGGCAGGAAGCGGACGTGACGTCACGCGTCATAGTGCGGCCAGTTTGTGTACAGATTGGACTGGATGGAGCGGTCCTTGTGAATCTGAGAGGAACCTGTGCTGACCTGTCATACCCACCAATCACCCAGGTAGGTGTCCCCTCCCGGGGCCCTGAGCGTCACCGTGTCACGGTTCTGGCTTCATGCAATGCCCATACATCATGGCAGCTCTGTTGGTATCTATGTGCAGGAACGGGTAATGGTGCCATGGAGCACGAGCAGGCCTGGGCCTTGCGGAATCGGCACTGCCCCCTCCCTCCTGTCTAGTGTTATCTCCTTGTATCCCCCTGTCTATTGCACTCCTTAAATATCACCCCATGCCTCAGCCCCCCCCCGTCACACTGACCAGGAGCCACTCAGCCTTGCCATTCACATCCTGCATTAAAGGGACAGGCTACTCATCCAGACCACTTTTATCTTTTTAAAGTGGTGCCCCTGCAGCCCCAATCTGGCAAAAACTGGGGTGACGTGACGTTTCCTCGGCGTCACCACCTGCCGGGGTTTATAAGTTTCTGGCATCTGGTCACCAGATCAGGCGCTAGTGACATCAGCACTGACATCACTCTCTCTGAGCCCGCCGGCGATGGTGATCGTTGTCAAAGAGCCGGCTGATGGATCAGATCTCTGCATGCAGCTCCGATCCATCATTTTGCACAGACGCTACAGATCTTGCGTGCGTACATCGCACAATTCTCAGATCCTAAGGTAGGAAAGTTGCACGGATTTCCAGGGTCGGAAGCCCCTGAGCTGCAAAGGAGGAACGGCGTGTGGCGAGTAAATTTCACCTAAAATGAAAAAAAAAAGAACGGTCTGAGGTTGTCTGCAGCATCTGCCACCTTATTTAAGGGTGAATTCTTTTTTTTTTTAGAAAAGTTGGAGGGACTCTATTTTTAGGCTGGCCGTCCACTGGGTCCGTGTTCCTGCGATGGTGCGATCATCCGATATATCGTCTGAAGTCGTTCTACCGATTCCACAACATTCAAGTGAATCAGCCCTCTTCCACTGCATCCGACCACCGACGGATGATTTCAGACGTTTTTTTGCGACAACAGATTAGCGATCTTTCCCAATTCGATGGGATTTTGTCAGAGGAAATCGGATGTTCCGGTACAAGTTACACGAAAAGATTAATTGTATAGTTAAACTGCCGTTTCGCGGTAGGGTAATTGTTGCACAGAGAGAAGTGATTCAGTTGGACAAGCCCATAGGGTTCAATGTAAAAACATATTTTCTTTATTCTATTTTTTTATTAAACCGATATTTTTTCACCTGCAGCAAAAAGCTTTTTTTTTTTTTTTTTTTGTTACAGATTTTTTTTCTTTAATTTTCTAGATATTTTTCTGGCTTTCTTTAGGTGAAATTTTGGGTTCCCACTTTAAAAAACCCCCAAAAAACTGGTTTTTGTTTCTTCTTTTCCCCCTCGCTGAACTTGTCTTTTTTTTTGATCAGGCCTGCATCGTTCAGTGTTGCTGTCCTTGGTGCTGAAAATTGCACGACCAGTGAATTTCACCCTACAGTGCAATTTCACGGCAATTTGTCTATTCACTAAGCTGTCAGTTCACCAAATACAGGCAAATTGACAGCGAAATATGGTGCAGTTCGACGGCACTGAAATTGTGCCATAAGACTTGTGTCTTCTATTCACAGGACACTGAACTGCACCGAAATTCCTGCAAAATGTGTAATTTTTGGTCTTTCAAGTTTGTACAGACAAATAGAATAAGCTTCAATGTAAAAAAAGTAACATCTTTAATTTCTTGTTTAAGTTTTTTAAAAACTTTATCTTTTTTTTGTATTTTTAGACGTTTTTTTTACTTTTAAAAGCCTCTTATTTTTTGATGGACCTTTTTTATTTTTTAAATGACTTTTTTATCATTTAGACACCTTTTTTAATACATTTTTATTGATTTGAAACTCCGGAGAATAGCGGACTTTTTTATCTTATTCTCTCTGTTCGGTTGAATTCCCGTTCAGTGGTTATCGGCGCAATTCACTGACATACCTTTTTTTTTGTTTGTACTAATGTTGCATTTAAAGAGATGAGAGCTTTCATCTGATAAAGTGGGGTTAACGCTTGAGTCCAAATTACAGTTCTTTTTAAAGCGCCAACATATTCTGCAGCGAGGCACAATGGGTGGGACATAACAAGCATACAAGTACGTCTGACACCTGGTGAACGATGGGAAAAGAGAATCCTGCTCATTGTATTGTTTGTTTATGTTGCGTAGCTTATTGTTTGCATAATGTAAAACACAAATATTACACTAGGTGCACATACGTTATAAAAAAGTGTATTGCTTGTGTTTTTGTTGGTGTGCAAAGTGTGTTGTTTATATTTTATATAACATGGTGAACCCCCTCAAAAAACAAACCCTCATGCTGAAGCCAGGTTATGTTTTGTGGTTTTTCACCAGATCCTCTCAGGTGGAAATTGGCCGTTAATAAGAAAGGAAGATTGCAATCTGACGTTTGGGATCAAAGAACCATGAAGCCAGAAATGTCACACGTGAAGAAAGTGAAAGCGGGCGCATCTCGTGGAAAGGAAGAGATTCCAAAGAAAAGGGGACGAGGGAGACCAGTCGGGAGCAAAAATATAAAATGGGTGAGAATTATGTGGTGTTTGCAAAGTTATCACACACGGAGAGTTACCGGTGTATGGGAGGTTTGCACAAGATTGTAAAGGAAAGGCTTTGCAAACCCAGCTAGCCACTGGCTCGTAGAATTCTACCAAAACTGAAGAGGGGCCACATTGATGGGGGAGCCTGATTTTGTGTAGATAAATTTGTGGGCTGGAGCTCCTGTCCAAACCATTGATAAGGCCGAGGCGAGGCCATAGGAACGTTAAATCTAATTTTGGTTTAGTGGTGTCCCGGTAAATGCAGTCAGGGTTCTGAGAATAGTAAATGTTATTGATAATGATATTTTAATTGATGCAGATACATTCACTGGCATTTCTGGAATTTCCAAGTCCAGGAATCGAATAAAGTGGCAATATGAACCAAATACATGAGATGAGACGCATAAAGAGGCAGGACTCAGGGGTCAAATTTATTGGGGAGAGAGAATAAGGAAACTGATGGTGATGTTTCTTGTCTTTTTTGTAGGTCTCGGGATTTCCTGCTTATTCCAGATTCCCTTTTTGCGTCAAGGAAAGGACCCAAGGGGTGAGTGTCTTCTTGGAATGAGCTACATGAGGACTGAGAAAGGCTGAACCTTCAGCTGAAACGTTGCCGGCCCAGCTATGACTCCCCCCCCCCCCCCCCACACTTAATAAGTTTCCTGCTTTTTTTTCCTGCTTTTTTTTTTTTTTTTTGCCACTGCATGAAGCGCCTCGCTTTCCATTTTAACATTTGACGCTTGGTCCTGTGGTTTGAGTTGTATTTTTAGATCTTTTCTGCCAGTGTTCATATTCCAGTAGAATAAGCCCTCAGACCAATAATCTTCTCTGACTGCTGACACGCTGTCAATGAAGCCAGCACAACTGTGTCACCCCAGAGCTGCACCTTGCTTAGGGTATGTTACATGCCGGGGAATAGGGGCAGGGGGCTGCTGTTACCAGTGCTGAGCTGAGCATTACCTCCCCTATCCCTCCATTTTTTAAAAAAAAAAAAAAATTTCTTTCAAGCTGTGACCGCTTCCAAAATGACCTGTAGGCTGTCAATTAGTTCACACAGGAGAGCATTCTGGGGTTATGATGTGCAGAGCGTAGCAGCCTGCCTCTCCATGCATTTGTGCCAGGAATCCTTTAACTGTTTGAGTGTTCTGCACAGCCAGCTATTAGAGAGTCCCTTTAATGATATAATAGAGGTGTATGAGCTAATTCTCGCTCTCCCTGCTGGATTTGCTCTCCTTGTGTTTTTTTTTCTTTTGGGATCCAGGGTGAATCCTCTTCATGTAGGATTGACCGCCCGCTGCAGAATGGGGTAAGCCGTAGGTGTGTGTTTTGTGATGATTCTTTATGGAAAAGGCGTACACCGTATCATGATGCAATCTCTGTATTCCCTTTGCAGATCAAACGTCAGTCTGCTTCCGGCGAAGTCATAGTTTGCATTAAGAGGGGCAGAGGAAGACCCCGGAAAATAGAAACAGAGATGAAACGCGAAGAGGTGAACAACATTTAGCAAAGGGGATAGATGTGTCAACTAGACAATGAGAGAAATCTGAGCCTTATTAATGCGTCACGGAAAGACAGATCTAATGTATACCGTGTGGAAAGACCTGACAGGATCTCAAACACTCCACCTCCAGATGTTTATGAACTACATGTCCCATGATTCTCTGGCCATTTATTGCATTCAAAGAATTCCACGAATGTAGGCAACCAAAATCGGGGGGCGGGCGGGCATCAGAGTTTAAGATCCCTGCATTAAAAACCATTGTGGAGACTGAGAGTGTGTCCTGACATGGTGAAGCCTTCTAGGTAGCCTCCCCAACAAGGTAGCCTTGATGGCCTACAATTCCCAGAAATCTTTGAATGCTATAGATGGCCAGAGAATCGTGGGAGTTGTAGTTTTGTAGTTCAACATCTGGAGAGCCAGAGGTTTGACAGCTTTGCTTTAGACTGATCCAGAGACTAAGCTCTCCTATTTGTCAGAAAAAGGGACTAGAGTCAATTCCCTAAACGCTTGGGTAATGGAGTGCTTTTCCGAGGGACCAGTTATTCAGAAAATGGACAGTTCGCTCCTCCTGCTTCTGCTGTCATGCAGGGACTTCAAAATTGCAAAGTGATGGGTCAGTTATTCGCAAAAAGAGTGGGAAATGGGTGCTGTCACGTACAGACTGGCACCTTGATACTGGTAGGCATGAATAAAGGACAGCAGCTCTGTTGCCCAGATTGGAAATGCACCTGCAGAGCTTTCTGAATAGACCCCGGCATGATGTCTAGTCACATTAGAGATCACAGGTTCGGAAAAGAGGAACAGGCCTCACTACAGCAGAGAACATTCCGTGCATCTAAATGAGATGAGAAGAACATTCTTAGCAATCAATGACTTTTATAATGCATATTCCTTTTTTTTGTTTTATTCGAAGGTTCAAAAAAGGCGACGTGGGAGACCAAGGAAAATACTGACTGTTCCGAAAGATGAGGTCGGTTTTGTTTTCCATCCAATCGTGTTGTTTTTTTTTTGTTTTTGCTCTGTTCAGCCTTGCACCTTTTTCCTCGCTCATTCTTGGTCGTTATTCTCATTGTATCTTTTGTCCACCCCGCAGCACCCCAAAATCGTACTCGGGAATAAGAATGTTGGTTTTCGGCCAAAATTGCGCAAACAAAATTACTATGACAGTGAATGTGAAGCCAGCACATCAAATGCAGGATCACATCAGGTGAGACCGCGCGTGTCTTATTCAGCTTCCACTCAGTCCTGCATAGAATGATGCCAGCTTGGGGGTTTCTTCTCCTTTCCAACTCATTTTCAGGTTTCTGTGTTAACATTTAAATTTTATGGTCTTGGATTGTAAACTCACACGAGCAGAGTCTTCTTTCTATCGTTTTGTGCGTGTGTCAAACCTGTTCAGTAATTTTGATGTTTCTTTTGTCCTACCCATTGCACAGCGCTGAGGCACTCCTGACGAGTCTGCACAGGCGAAACGCGCTTGGGGTGCAGTTAGGCAGGGATCAAATTCTGGAAATCTGTATATAGCTATTTAGTATGCATTTCGGTTATTTCCTGTTTTCTTTTGTATATTTATATTTTCATTTTCTGGTATAGATTAGGAGTGGCGTCTGAATGACGCGTGATCATAGCTGATCTCGGTGCTATTTATAGTATACACTATCCCATTTATTATGTTACACTTTTTTTTCCTTTCTACAATGTCGCTTTGTGTACAGGTCACACATGACATTCATCCACCCGGAGTCTCGTTTCAAAGAGGCTGGACAAGAGAGTCGGCGATGATGTCAGATGAGCTCCTCCCGCCAGTCAGAGAACCGCTAGGGCCCCAGTATCCAGGCTGGGAAACAGCCCCGTCGCAAGTAAATTGGGTTCCAGGAGGTAAGTGCTCTATATGGTGCTAGGATCTGCTTTGGAACGTTCATAATGGGTATTTTGATTTGGTAGGGATTAAATCTAAGACCCTTTTTTTTATTATTCCTACTGTATAAAACCTAATTAAATATATTTCATACTGTTCTGTGTGTCTCGCTTTTCTATTTGTTATATCTGGTCCATTGTACAGCGCTACAAAATGTGTTGGCACTTTATAAATGCTTGTAACTGTATATATAAAAAAGTGTTTATGTATGCATACACACACATCAACTGGTCACATTGGACTTTGCTGGACACACATTTCTCCTTCTTAAGTCATATTTTAAGAATAGTAAAGTCATGGCATGTATTGTGGGTATGTAAAATAATGCAAATATGTATATTAATCTGGCAGGAATCGTTGACCCACCAGCGGCCAGTACAGTAACACACTGGTTTGTCGAAGAGCCTCACGTCCCCCGTGCTACTCAATATCCAGAAGGTCCATCACTAGATCAGCATGAGTTTCGAGAAGATCTTCTCCAAGGACTGGCTGACTTTAGATACCAGATTACACGAGAGCTGGCTGCAGCGCGAGGAGAGATGCGGGAAGGGGCTGAGCTGGTGCGATCAGCCATCGATGGTGTAGCCTCTGAAATCCACCGACTCGGATTGCTTCTACAGCCTCTTATTACCGTCCTGAATTCTGGAAGTGTATTATACCCAACGCAGAACTCTCCCGCTTTCAACCCCTTGCTACGTCACCAGCAAGACACACCTCCTGAAGACCCTCCAAGTGTGTCCAACCGAGCCAATCCCACTGGTGTCCCTCAGCAGGACGCTTTCCCGATCAGGCCCATGTGCTCACCCCAGTGTGATTCTGTGTCCCGAAACACGCAGTGTCCCGGTCGGCCCACATCCACCCTGACCATATCGCCGAGTCCTCAAGAGGAGGAATTGCGTTCCCAGCCTCAGGAAGACCCTCCGAAAGATTCAATCCCCCTCATAGAGTGCCCACCAGCCACGAAAAAACTGTATCCGCGCAAGGAGAAATGCCGTGGCAGCTCGACGGATTTCCCACGCCACAACTTAAACTCCCAGGCTCAGGGCGATCCTCAAAAGCATTCCTCAATGCCGGAACGGCCGGTGTCCATTAAAAGAGTCTGCCAGCGGAAGGAGAGGTGCAATGGCAGCACTGACGATGTCCGTCAGGAGATCACATCCCCCATCAAATCTGCCAGCACACTCAAGCAAGACAAGTCGCCCTCCCAGTTTTCGAGCATCGCTGAAGATGGTAAAACCATAATGGTTGATTATCCATCCGACGGTAAACTCTCAGATTCTCGGGAGAAAAACCCTGCATTGGCAGATGAACCAGTTAAAGAACCTTTGAGTCCCTTATTAGATTACACCTCGAGTGAATCTCTCGATAGTGTGACGATGCCTCTAGCCTGGAGCCCTCCACTACAGGCTGGAGCTACAGCGGCCCCCTTACTGGACGTCTCTCCTGTGGGACATGTAGACCGCGTGTCAGGAATGTCTCTGATGCCGGTGGATAGCTCTGTTCCGACATAGTCTGCAGGTGCATCGCCAAAAGACACAACCAGGAACTGTGGTTTGGACGAATTCCCGTCACGTCACACTGTGCTGGTACCTCACACCTGTAGCCTCACGTGGGATGAATCCAAAGACTCAGGCTTCTTGCCGCTGACTGACTTTCCTCTCCCTAAGGTCCGCCGGACGTCTCCCTTATTAGCTCTTAAATAACATTATGTCCTGATGTTGCCCTTCCTGGAGTTTTCTGTTTTTGCTCCTGTTTTTAATGTTCCATGTTTTTACAGTCTGTTAGTGCTAGGTTCCTTAAAACAATCAAATGACTACTCTAGACTTTACTACTCGCTGATTTATATTCTTTCCAGTTCATTCTTTTTGTAACAACAGATTCCACTTTACCGACGGGAGAAAGTGATCGGCCACGGGTTTGGGCCTTGGTCTTCTCTCGGCTAATCTGATTTTTGGGTAGGAGCCACCCAGATCACAAGAAGAACACGGTCAAGTTCGGCTTTCACTTCATAACCACTGCTCTGCATTGATAAAGGTGGTGGCACGTGTCCTGGACACTGCGTTTTCCTTTTCGATGCTGCAGGGATCTCTGCGTGTATCCGTGGACTGATTGTTGTAGGAGTTGCTAATGGTAATAATGGTCTAAGTATCCACAGCACATACACGTAGGAAGGCTGGGGGTTTGGGATACATGTAGTGTTACGATTAATAGAGATTCTGACCCTCAGATCTGCATTTTGAGGATGAGGAAAGGCGGTGATATTCCTGTGAGTGAGTCCCATGGACAGCTGGCAAGCGACGGCGCAGGATGTATAGACGATCTCTGTATTAAGACATGTTCCAGGTACTCTGGATAAAAAATTAGCCCCCAGGACATTAAAGGATGTTATTTGCTGCCTCTAATGCGAGATGTTCCCCTGGATGCATCCTGTGGCATCTGTTCCACCTCGCCATATTCAATAACATGATTGATCTGGCAGACGCCTCGGATCGCAACCTCTGTCCTGCAAATCAGTATATAATAACATCATCCCTCATCCCGTGAACAACATTCCTATAGCTTAACATAGAAACCTGACACTGTCACCCTGGATCAGCACCTGGTGCATGTCACCTCATTAATTTTTTTTATATATATGGGCTTCAGGCCTGGAAACAGTATTAAATGCTGATTGTCAGGTTGGCACTGAATCATCTGTGTTTTATTACGGCACCTGTTGGTAAGGTTTAGCACCGGGGGGGGGGGGGGAGTTGGTAGGGGTGACTAGCTTTAACTGGTTAATCAGACTTTAGTGTTTTGAGATGGAAGGAAGCCCATGCTCTGAGTGTTTAAGGCAGGGCTGCCATCAGAATTCATGGGGCTCCTTACTAAGCCGCTGCCCTCAGTAAATTATAAAATATTTTGCCTCTTTCCCCTCCAGCAAGGGGCTAGAAAGTGTTCCCTGGTGGGAGAGTGGACAATCTGTACCTCTAGCTGGTACAGGTTATATCGAACCCTCGGTGAGGAGTCGGGGTTCTCTTACCGGCACCAGATGCCACGGCTCAGCAGTAAATGTATTGGTATCTTGCTGGGCCAGTCCTGGGGAAGAGGTAGAGACCCTTATATCTGTGGCACGTTGACAAGTGGCACACAATTTGCCTGGACCTCCTAGAGCCACAGGGCCCCTGAACATATCGCCTGTCACTCCCCTGATGGCCCTGATTTGAGATTTCCCTCGTCTTGAGGTTTTCCTAAATGTATGACGTGGGTTAATCGCTCTCAATCTGGATGAAGGTGCTCTTTACACTGTGAGATTTGATACACACTATGATGATGATGATTTTTTTTTTTTGTAGTGTGTATTTATAGAGGATTACTTTGAGGGGGAACCGACTATAAAGGCTGTGTTTGTGTATTGTGAGCTGAGGGGCTGTGTGTATGTGTTGTGACCCAGGGGGCTGTATGTGTGTATACTGTGAGTTGGGGGGGGCCGTATGTATCTGTGTGTGTGTATTGTGACCCAGGGGGCTGTATGTATGTATGTATGTATACTGTGAGCTGGGGGGCCGTATGTATCTGTGTGTGTATTGTGACCTGGGGGGGGGGGGCTGTATGTGCTGTGTATTGTGACCTGGGGGGGGGAGGCAGTGTGTGTGTGTGACAGTTGTAGAATAGTCTTTCTTACCCTCGCTTTCTCATACAGCGCCTGCCAGATGTTTTGAAGACTCAGATCTCCCACACTTCAGCTAATTCCAATATACAGGGCGTCCATAAAGTCTCTTTACAATTTCATAAATTCCAAAGACAAGTGAAAATTATTATACAATGAGACGTATATATTTAATTTTTTTTGCCTCATTTAATACACCTCTATATGGGCACCATTAGTTACACGAAGCACATCAAGCCGGTGCTGGATTTCTTGCCATGTTGGCTGTAGCTTCCCCTCATCAATGGTGGCATCAGTGATCCTCTGCTTTAGATTAGTGATGTCCCTTTGTTCCATACACCATATCTTTAACATAACCCCATAGAAAGAAGTGGAGGGGAGTGATATCTGGTGAATGAGGTGGCCAGGGAATTGGGTCGCCCCTTCCAATCCACCACTCTGGAAATGCTTCATTTAACAGCACCTCATTCAACGACGCGGTACCTGAAATACACAAATGCAATGTAATAACCTCTGAGTACATAGAACAAATCTGATGAAGAGATCTCCCCCAATTGCCTTTGGAATAAATTTTTGAAATTGTAAAGAGACTTTACGGACACCCTGTATATTTAAAAATTCCTCAATGTGCTATTACATTGGGTCTCAGGGTGAGCGGGAGGAATTTGTAAATCGGTGTGACTTGATGGGGCTGTTACACTGTTTTCATTGTGGGCAGGTTGTCAAGCTGTCATTGTTTTCATGAGGAATCGTCAGGTCGTCACGCACAAATGTATCTCCATAAGTCGGTGGATGCTCTGGCTCCGTTGCCAGCCGTTACTGGATATAGGGAGAAATGTTTGTAGGCCGCCTCTCCTGCGGCAAGGAATCGATTGGCAGGTGGGAGGTCAGTCCCTTTTAATTTGTTTGGCCAATATCTTTCCATGTACTCACCACTTGACGTAATATGAGAGAATGAGAGGTTATTTAAATGTAATAGCCAGAGAATCATGGGAGTTGTAGTACAGAAACCTCCCTTGACAGCCCTGCGGTAGAGACTAGTCACCTCCAGTGAAATCCATCTCCTCAGCATCATCCTGACGCTCTGGCGTCTTCGCCAAAGTCCACAGATTACGTATTTTCGATGACCTTACAGCCAATTTTGCAAAAGTGTGGTGCTCATTTTTCACTTGTGATGAAAGGGTCCTGTGACCTCTCCTCCTCCTCCTGTCACTTTTTTCCTTTCTCTCTTTCTCTCCATCCCTGTTATAACCCTGTTTTTTGTCGCTTTCTGTTTTTCGCTTTATACAATGTAAACGGATGCCGCTTTTTCGTACACTGACAACATGTTTGCCCTTGTGGCATCTTGAAAATAAAGTCTTAAATTTGCAGCTGGCATTGTTTTAGTCCACGGCTGGATGTTTAACCGTCTTTAAACCGCATCTAACCGGTCTATTCAGAGAAAAGGTGAAACTCAGGAGAATGACGGGAGAAGTGAAAATTCTAAGTCAAAATAGCCAAACCAGAAAAATTCTCCCATTTGCTCTAGATTGTTCACTTCTCCTGCCAGTTCTCCTGGTTTTCACCGTTCTCTGAATAACCCTGAAAGAGTAAAGAGTCGTCACTGGAGCTCATATAGTAAGATACGTACAACCTACTCTTAATGTAGGCCGTCCACTGGGTCCGTAGTCGTCCAACTAATCCCACAACACAGGAGATTCAACCCTCGATCACTGCCTCCGACTTCCATCAGACGACTACATCAGACTAGCGATCTTTCACATTTGAATGGGATTTGTCAGACGAAGTCGAACGACTTGGAACAGCAAACCTGAATGTATGCCCTTATTTTGGTGGTCAACTAGCTCAACTCAACGAGTTTCGCCATTTATTGGTGTCATCAGGAGTGTATCGGAGCTTAGTGAGGTCATGAAGATAGGTTGCAATGGCGAAACGCTTCGAGTTGAACTAGTCACTGATGCCTTTTTTCTTTTGCTTAAACCCCTCACTCGGAGTCGGCTTTATGGGAGCGGCGCCAGTTATCCAGATTTAATTTGTATGTGTATTGTATCTCTGCGCCGTCTCATTGTTTCGCTGCTATCCTGCCGAACCTTTATTATATCACGGACATTCTGCGCACCGCGGGCTTTCTTCTATTCAGCCGTTTTAATCTGTATGTGAACAAGGTATTCGCAGAGTCTCCCACCTATTCTCAGAATGCTGAGCATTAATTTGGCGTCGCCGTTAACCCCCTTTGGGGGGGGGGATGTTTACTGATTATGCAGCTTGTTTAGATTTAATGCTGGTTTTCCCAAATAATCATTTCACTTTTTGAATAAATGCTAAGTTTTAATAAGAAAAAGATACAAGTGCCAAAAGTTACAACTTTTATATAACATATTTATATCATTTTTTTCTTAATTACGCTATGAATATGTCCCTGTCCCCCCCCGCCATGCGCTGGTGCACCTCTGCAGCTTCCAAATCCAGAAGGCCTTGAAGCTCCTACGCCTCAGTGCTACAAGCTTGCACGTCCCATTTTACATATGTTTCACAGCACCTTTGCAGAATGAGGAATCGGAGCTGCGCGTGCATCGGCCGCCTCGTTCTCTGACACTCGCTGTCGCAGGCATTTCTCCATGCTGACATCACTGGTGAAAAGCAGCCGGGAATCAAAATCCTGGCTTCTGGTAACGCTGGGCCTCTAGATGAGGACATGGTGATGAAACAAAAATAGCACCCGCAGAAAAGGGGCAGATTAACTGCACGGTGCAACGATACTGAGATACTGCTCCATCCAAAACCGAAACCCTGGTAAACAAAACGCTACCAGCGCACGCGGACAGGATCCATTTAATGTGTTATTGGAGCTTGCGCTTCAGATCGTCAGCGATGTGTCATCTTGGAAAAAAAGCTATGCGACGTCCAATAGCAGACGCTTTATATACAAGGCTCCCATGTTTGATCATTTGTGTTCAGTTGCCCCCCCCCCCGCTTACATACTGGTCTAGGTTTCGGGGGTGGGGGGGTGCGCCACCCATGTCCAATTTACTAGAGGCGTACACTTTCAGGAATCAGAATAAAATACACATTTTTTTGCTCGACAACAACCAAATGCGTACAGGGATACTGTGCATTGTCCTCTTTCTATAAAGCGCCTGATTAGGATCTCGCAGAAGGTGTATGCTCGGATCGAGATGGAGGAACGAGCAATAGGAGAGGCCTGCGTGGAAACCAACTCATCCGTGTCTATGGCACTCATGTTGGACAGCTCTTGGGCGCGTCTGACTGATTCGTCTCTGCTTTCTCAGTTTTGTAGCAGGTCCTGGTGGGGACAAGGTGCAGGTGAGGGACTCTTCTCTTGGACATTGCATGACAAAGTGTCTCAACCCCCCCCCCCCCCGTCTGTTTTCGATGCTCACGTCTTGAATAAATGTCAGTGGCACCCATGCACGTTTCAGTGACGCAACGCTGTCCCATTTCTTCCCTGCATTCAGAACATCTTATAGGATCAGTGATGCGCCCGATGGTGGAGATGCATCTGATCGATGATGTAGAGGTGACACGTTTTATCCTGAGCTGTCTAATCCCCATTGTGCTGACTCTACATGTGTCTCTCGCTCGGATTAGCGCACGTCTCCTCTTGAACAGCTGCTGTGTCTCATCTCAGCGTCTTATCTATCGTTCTAGCCGTGCCTTTCATCATGACCGTTGATCCAGTTGCCCTACTAACGCCGTCCTCTTCACTTCCAATCTATTAAGACTTTTTTCCATCCCACATTCCCTCGGTTTCTGCTCCTGTTGGGTCTTCTTTTCTTGGTTCATCCCTTATTCTTGTACTTCATTATCTGTCACAAGTCCAGACCTTTCTCATGGACACCAGCAGCAATGAATCAGAGGACCCCACTACCCCTCTGCTCGACCAGTACCCACCGCCTGATGAAGAAGCGTTTGATGGAGAAGACGCCTTTGCAGTCATTGCACGGGCGACCCCATCTCCCGAGTCCATCCCCTGGGAGCAGCGCACCCAGAAGATGAAGATCATCCATTATGCCGACAGAATTTTCCTTTGCTTCCTCGCCATCTTCATGCTGGTTCTGCTGGCAGAGGTCTCATACACATTTTATCACATCGTGCCCTGGGCCGTGCTCTCCCGGAAGCTGAGGGACTGGCTCCTAAGGCAGGAAGAATCAGAAGAGGAGCTGGATCTTTAAGGTGAGGGCAACCAACATTCTGCATATTACCGCAGGAAGGTCCAGATTCGGCCGTAAAGCAGGGGTCCGCCACCCTTGGCCCTCCAGATGTTTTAGAACTAAATCTCTCATGCTCAGCCAGACGTTAGGTTGGCTTCACCTCATGGGGGATGTAGTTCCAAAAAATCTGGCGGGTCAATGTTGCTGCCCTCTGTCGTAAAGGGTAACTGATCATGTTCCTGAATAATCGTGTAAATCTAAAGTCTCAAACTCGCTTGGAGAGCGATGCAGTTTCCCTCATACCCTGTAGCTTGGTGAAAGGCCCCAGGAGAAACTTCTGTTTCGAAACCCCTGGAGAAAAAAGGTTGCTGACCTCTGCCTTTTAGACTTATAGAAGACAGTGAAGTAGATAAGTGGTTCCCACCCCCAGTCCTCAAGTCCCTCTAACAGGCCAGGTTTTAAGGATCACCTTGGGGAAATGCAGACTGAATCCTGCAATCACTGAGCAGCCAATCATATCACCTGTGCTGTGCTTCACATATCCTGCAAACCTGGCCTGTTAGGGGGGACCTGAGGACCGCGGTTGGGAACCACTGAAGTAGATAAATAGCAGAGCGTGTAAATCACCTGCCTTTGAATGTAACTTAATCCTCTGTCCTGTCATCACGATCTGGCTTCTAAAGTCTAAGATCCAGCGGTGGCCAGGGAGGTTATAAGGCTGTGGAGCGCTGAAACTCGACTCTGCCTGACTGAGCATGTCTATAGTGGCCTGAGCTGGGACAGATTTAAAAAATGCCCTAAACTCTTGACCTGTTTCTCCAGACAGCTATCAAAGGGTTGAAAGTTTTGCCATTGCCAATTTATTATTAACGCTATTATTTCCGTCAGTTATTGGAGGGGTGCTGCCCCAGTTGCTCCCTGTGGATGAACCTCCACAGCTCTGAAATAATAGTTATGCTCGGGCCATAAATTTCATTCAAAGAATTCTGTGAATTGCCGGCCATCAACATCTGCGTGGCCAGAGCTTGAAAGCCCTCATTTTGCCTTCCGTTTGCAGATGCGATGGGTTAGAAGAACTAGGGTTGTCAGGTCGGCCATGTTATCCTGCACACACATAATGAATTCAAGCTGATGGGCAGCGCATGAAAAATGCCACCCCGCAGCATGTATAATCCATATGCTGCAGGTAAGAAATCAAAAAGGAATCCCAGGTGACCTGCCTCGATTTCCTTCCTACAGCATATGAATTATACATGTTGCAGGGCAACACTCTCCCCTGTGCTTCCCTCTGCATGAAATAGTGTCGTGTGTCGAGGAAAACATGGCCGGTCCCTCAACTGTAAATTGAGTTGAAACATGTCTTCTGATACTGTTATTTTTTTTGGGTCTGTTTCCTTTTTAGCAATTTGTCTCCCTCTTCCACCTGAAAGTACCAGTAATAAATGGTCCCGATCCTTCTGCTGAGAGCGGCCACCGCAGCTCACTTGCCCACCCATCGTTTCCTTCTTGTGGACCGGTTTTGTCAGGCTTTCGGTGTCTGTGTTTTCTTATTTTGTGGACGGAGCTTCACTGTGTCTTCCAGTATAACCACATTTATAAATAAACACTGTCCTTGCGTCATGTTTATTTACCGTATTCGCTCGTGCTTCCACAGGTATTCCATGCAGCTCAAACCACGCACAGTGGGGACAGGTCCAAGTGGATAAGGAGGAAGCTCTGCTCTTGACGACCCTTGCAAAGGTCTGAGGACTTCACCTTCCACCCCAGGCACGAGACGGCCGTGGGGAATACCTCCTGCATCCTCGCAGCCCTCAAAAAGACACTCCGTTTTCAATATTTATTATCCGTAACCAGAAAATATAAAGTAACCAGCAGAATTACCGTCTCACAATAAAGAAACCATAAAGCTGTTGTGTTTTTTATGGCAAAGGGGACACTGAGCCTGTCTGTCCGTCCGTCCGTCCCATTATTCCTTTCGCAGCCACAAGATGTTTTCTAATAACAAAACTATTTCCAGTTTCTTTGACTGCTGTATATTAAAACTTTATTGAATTTTCAGCACATAACAGAAAGATCAGTATGTGTAGCTGCTCAAACAGGTGGGCTTATGGGGGGGGGGATCCTTCATGACAATACGGGGGAGACCTGGATTTCTCTACAACAGACGGATGTTTTACCACAAATGATACAAGATGTAATGGTCTGTGATGGATTGTGTGGATGTCCTCTAATATATAAAAACAGAATCATATGTAGCTTTATTAATTCCTTTTACCATTGTACCTTTCCATCAAAACAGATTAAACTTAACTAGACTTTGGGGGTGAAGGGGTTAACTTTTTTTCCCTTCCTCATAATACACTGACATATTAGTACCTTTCTATAGCAAGTGTAGTGTGCCCCCTGTGTAGAAACAAAATCAGCTCTTACCTCTCTCCTGTTCATCCTATCTTCATGTAAACAAGCTGCAATGAGCAGCTCCCACACCCACTATAACAAAAAGTTCACAAACTTAACTGCTGCATTCCAGCAGCCAGGGATTGGCAGAATACAGGGAGAGCTGGGGGCGGGGTCACTCGCTGCTGTACAGGGATAAGATTCAGGGGGTTATAATAAATGTAAATCCCTGTACAGTACAGATACAAGGTGTTGCTGTAATTGCCATACGCAGGCATTATGCGGCACATACAGATACAAGGTGTTGCTGTAATTGCCATACACAGGCATTAAGTGGCACATACAGAGGCATTATGCAGCACATACAGATACAAGGTGTTGCTGTAATTGCCATACACAGGCATTATGCAGCACATACAGATACAAGGTGTTGCTGTAATTGCCATACACAGGCATTAAGTGGCACATACAGATACAAGGTGTTGCTGTAATTGCCATACACAGGCATTACGCGGCACATACAGATACAAGGTGTTGCTGTAATTGCCATACACAGGCATTATGCAGCACATACAGATACAAGGTGTCACTGTAATTGCCATATACAGGCTTTATGCGGCACATACAAGGTGTTGCTGTAATTGCCATACACAGGCATTATGCAGCACATACAGATACAAGGTGTCACTGTAATTGCCATATACAGGCTTTATGCAGCACATACAGATACAAGGTGTTGCTGTAAGGCTAGGGTCAAACGAAAGCATTTTTACACGCGAACGTAAAAAAGTGCGTCCGAACGGATTGATGTATTTTTTCACGGAATATGCGAAAACGGTCATACGATGCGCATGTTCGTGCGTGATGTTTTACGAATCCAAACCAGGAAACTTTTTGCGTCTGGACGTTATGTTGGCCAGACATGAGCAGGGTCTGATGTCTCCAAATCACACACACGCCGCTAGCGGACGCAGCGCATTCTGTACGTCCGTACTAGAGGTTCTGCGTTCTCGAAAAAATGCGTTCATTTTCCACTTGCGTTGCGCGGCCGGACTTTCGTGCGACCGTACTTCGTATATTGGCTGTCATTGCCCGTCATTTGCTGCTAGTGCGGCCGTGATTAAGTGCGCCAGAACGCACGTTAAAAATGCGCTGGTCTGACCCCAGCCTAATTGCCATACACATACACAGGCATTATGCAGCACATACAGATATTGCATTGCTAATAATCTCATTCTGATCACTACAAATCTCCATAGGCAGGAGATCTCACCATTTTATTAGCTGTCTGCAGCACATTTACTGACACAAAGGCCATTTCTGCCTGTACGCTGATAATGCAGACTATGTGAGATAAGGGATGCCGTCTATAGTTTACAACCTTTTAGCACTATTTCTGTAAAGGATAAACGAATACATGAAAAATGAGAACATTTACAGTATTTTAACTGTCTCAGAACAATCTCTGTCGAATATTTAAATTGTTCCCTATATTTGTAAACGTCGCATTTCTTTCAAATAAATTTTATAACATTATTTTAAACAAAGTTTGCTTGCTAGAGAAGGGGTTAAACCTGGGAACAGCCGCATGCCAGTGAACAGACAGCGTGTACTTTTCATTTATTTATAGTTATCTATACAGAAGATAAATTGTACTATACTATAACCTTCATCGCAGTCGCTATTCTCACGCTATTCGTGGTTCAGCAGCACATACTGAATATTTATATTTTCCAGCACATTGGGTGGACACGTGCAGGTCACAGGAGTTTAAAGATGTAAATTATAGACCCTGTGATCACTGGCAGAAGTAACGATAAACATTACCGTGTGACAACATTGTAATGATTCATCCTTAAGTTAGATACTTTATACAGTGTCCCGTGAGTAGAAGATTGTTTGAGGGAGTCCAATAATATTGATACTTTTCAACCAGTCTATATCAGGCCTGTCAAACTCCACCTCGATGTTTCTGAACTACAACTCCCATGATTCCCATGCCAACTGTTGCATGGAATGAATTCTGGGAATTGCAGGCCTCAACATCTGGGGGGGCCGTGAGTTTGATGGCCCTGGTCTATAACATTATTGCGCAAACACAGCATTTCAAACAATTTTTTTTTTTTGAGAAGGGATTTTACCAGGAAGGATACATTGAGATTTCTCTCATTTTCAAGTATGTCCTGGGTGGCGTGTATGTACCGTTAGGTGTCTTGCCAAGGACACTTACTGGAGAGGTGCTCGTCGGGATCGAACCCATGACTCCACAGGCTCTCTCCATGCAGAGCAGTGACATTACCTCTACTCCACCCAGCCGGTACAAACTATTAATACAGATTGTGACACCCCAACAGCTTGCACTCTAATGTGAGCTGTGACCCCCCCAACAGCTTACACTCTAATGTGAGCTGACACCCCAACAGCTTACACTCTGTGAGCTATGTACACCCCAACAGCTTACAGTCTAATGTGAGCTGTGACACCCCAACAGCTTACACTCTAATGTGAGCTGTGACACCCCAACAGCTTACACTCTAATGTGAGCTATGATACCCCCAACAGCTTACACTCTAATGTGAGCTGTGTACACACCAACAGCTTACACTCTAATGTGAGCTGTGACACCCCAACAGCTTACACTCTAATGTGAGCTATGATACCCCCAACAGCTTGCACTCTAATGTGAGCTGTGACACCTCAACAGCTTATGCTCTGTGAGCTGTGACACCCCAACAGTTTACCCTCTGTGAGCTGTGACACCCCAACAGCTTACCCTCTGTGAGCTGTGACACCCCAACAGCTTACACTTTAATGTGAGCTGTGACACCCCGACAGTTTATGCTCTGTGAGCTGTGACACCCCAACAGCTTACACTTTAATGTGAGCTGTGACACCCCAACAGCTTACACTTTAATGTGAGCTGTGACACCCCAACAGCTTACACTTTAATGTGAGCTGTGACACCCCAACAGTTTATGCTCTGTGAGCTGTGACACCCCAACAGCTTACCCTCTGTGAGCTGTGACACCCCAACAGCTTACACTTTAATGTGAGCTGTGACACCCCAACAGCTTATGCTCTAATGTGAGCTGTGACACCCCAACAGCTTACAATCTGTGAGCTGTGACACCCCAACAGCTTACACTCTAATGTGAGCTGTGACACCCCAAGAGCTTACACTCTGTGAGCTGTGACACCCCAACAGTTTGCATTGTAATGTGGGCTGTGAACCCCCAACTCCAAGAGTTTGCACTCTAATGTGGGGTGTGTGCTCAACCCCAACAGCTTGCACTCTAATGTAAGCGGTGTCCACAAAGTTGCGTACGCTGCATTTGAGTGCAAGCTCTTGGGAGGGTCCGCAGTCTGTATTAGACTGTAAGCTCTTGGTGTTTAGAGATATTCCAGGGGTTGTTATGGCAGTAAAAAAGCGCTGATTTTTTTTTTTGTATTCAAAATTTTTATTAGAAGGGCGCGTCAGTACATATATCGAGTTGAAGTACAAACTTGTCAGAAAATGGCAGTTAAAAAAGAAACTGTCAGTTATGCGATATAGGTACACAAAGAGAACATCAAATAAGCAAGTCCATACGTGTGAGCTATAGTTAGGCCCATAAATTGGTGCAGTCCAGCCACAAGTGATCCGTAGGTAATCCAGATCCTCTTGTCGTTTAAATGAGGCGTGCATAGAGTACTATAGTGGATGATCTCGTATGAAGTGTGGGCCATTGTAAGCAAAGATAGTTCAGAGGAGAAGAGTGGGAAAGGTATGAGGGAAGAGGGGGGGGACATGAAAAAGAGAGAGAGAAGAGAGAGAGAGAAGGGAGAGAGAAGAGAAAAGGGAAAAAGAGAGAGAGGAGAGAAAAAAAAAAAAGGGGAGGGATGAGGGGTAGGGACGGAGGGAAACACCACGATGGAGTCCAGCGTGCCACCCGCGGGACCGTTCCGTCTCCCCCCACCGCCGCCGGAGGAGGATGTACCAGCGCCCGACCCAGAGCCACCTAAGTGCGCGCCTCTCGTGCCGCCTCAACCGCCGGAGACCCATCCCCGTGATAGCAAGGGCCCGTAGTGGTCAGCCGACCGAGATATCAGTGTAGGCCGGAGCCATCGGGTCTCGGTGTGTCTATGGTCCCCTATCCTGTGCAGTCGTCGGTGGGAGCTCAAGCTCCAATCGTCGACGAAGTGCGGCTGAGGAAACAAATTCCTGCCAATAGTACCAAGTTTGGTAGAGCGCCTGCGTGGTGTCTTCCAGTGCAGCGATCCGCTCCTCCACTCTGAACATTTCATCCACCTGGGATATCCATTCCCGGAGGGAGGGGACGGATCAGCGTTTCCAGTGCCTCGGAATCAGGTGGCGCGCCGCCAGCAGCAGACGGAAAGCCACCGATTTTTTAAAAGAGGCCGTCAGAAGGCCCGAGAGTAAGAGGAGGAAGGTCCGAGGTGTGTGTTCCAGTGTAACATCTGTCACCTCCCTGATCACTTCCCCCACCCACTTCCAGTAGGTTTGTACCAGCGAGCAGGACCACCAGATGTGGAGATAGGAACCGAGTTCCTTGCCACAGCGCCAACATGTGGGGTCCGTTGATCCAGTGAATTGGAACACACGAAGTGGCGTGTAATACCAGCGGGTCAGAATTTTATAAGACGTTTCGTGGTATCTCACCGCCCGCGCGCCATGGTGGGTCAGGGAGAGGATCGTAGTCCACTCCTTATCCGATATCGTTAGATTTAGTTCAGCTTCCCATAAAGGGAGGAGATTCCGAGTCTCTCGATTGGAGAAGAGAGTATAGGGTGGAGATGCCATGGTTCAAAGAGAGACTTAGTGAGCAAAAGCGTTCAAACGGAGTGAGCGCTCGGGTTAGTTTGTGCCCCTCCAGGAGGGTACCCAGATAGTGACGTATTTGTCCAAAGTTAAATCTGTCCAGGAAAGACAGTGGTGGGAGGTCTGTGCGCGATGTGAGAGCCGCCAGTGTGGGGATGTGAGCCACATGCATGGCGAGGAGTCTATCTCCCTCCACTAGGTGGCGACGTAGAGAGGTCCTAACCCCCGGTGTGAAAAGGGGGTTCGATATTAGGGGGAGCAGCGGAGAGGGACTGGAGGAGAGCGCATGCGAGAATTTCAAGCGGTCCCACAGACGCAAAGTGGTCCCTATGAGGGGGTGAGTACGGCCGCGTTTGGTACTGCCTGGTGTGGTAGCCATGGTAACGTCCACAGCGGCACCCCTAGGTCCGTGCCCTCTAGATCCAACCACCCTCTCCTACCCGTTGCGGAAGACCAATCAACCAGCCGATTGAGCTGGGCTGCCCTATAATATGTGAGCAGATCTGGGAGCGCCATGCCCCCTGCTTCCTTAGGTCGACATAGTACCGCGAGTCGCAATCTGGGCTTACGCCCCGCCTACACAAATTTAATCATTTCTGACCGAAATGATTTAAAGAAAGACCCCGGTATAGTTACTGGTACAGTTTGTAACAGGTAGAGTATGCGGGGTAACACATTCATTTTAAACACCGCCAGCCTGCCCATCCACGAGAGAAATTTAGTGTTCCATATCGTCAGGTCGTCACGGATCATCCCCAGGAGGGGGAGAAAGTTGAGAGCAAAAAGATCCTGCAGAGTCGGTGAGAGCCAAGTCCCGAGATACTTCATCTTTGCATCACACCAGTGAAAGGGAAATGCATCCCGTATGCCCACTGCCTCTCCATCCGGGACTGAGACATTTAGGATCTCCGATTTGGACATGTTAATTTTGAGGCCTGCCAATTTGCCGTATGCTTCGAATGCGCCCACCACCGCCGCCAGGGATTGCCGAGCGTCTGTTAGAAAAAATAGCAAGTCATCTGCATATGCAGTGACTTTGTGAGAACGGTTAACCCCCTGTAGTCCCGGGATCGCGGGGTTGCGTCTCACCCCTTCAAGGAAGGGTTCCAAGGACAAAGAGAAGAGTAGAGGGGAAAGGGGGCACCCCTGGCGCGTGCCATTAGAGATCGGGAAGCTGGCGGAGAGAGCCCCATTTACTTTAATTCTGGCCGTGGGGAGGGTGTACAAAGCCTGGACCCACGTCAAGAATCCTGAGCCCAGTCCCAGGGTCCGTAATGTCTGAAAAAGAAATGGCCAGAGGACTCTGTCGAACGCCTTCTCCGCATCTGTGGAGAGCAGGAGAAGGCGTTGGCCCGAGCGTCGTGCAGCCGCTACTGCATTAATCGCCCTCTGCGTTCCGTCCCTTGCTTCCCTACCTGGTATGAATCCTACTTAGTCCGAATGCACCAAGCCGGGGAGGAACTGTTTAAGTCTATCGGCCAGGATGCGTGCCAGGATCTTGATGTCACAATTAAGGAGCGAGATGGGCCGGTAGCTGGTGCATTCCGCAGGGTCTTTCCCCGGTTTGGGGAGAACTGCAATCGGCGCGCAGAGGGTGAAAAGGTGCCTCTGCCGTAACGGCGTTAAAGGTGGACACCATGTGAGGTATGAGAAGGTCACGGAACTCCCTATAGTATTCCGCCGGGAGTCCATCTGGACCCGGGCTCTTCCCATTTTTAGCGGACTTTAAGGCCGCTGCTATTTCTCCAGCCGTAATAGGTGAATCCATGATTCGGCTTCTTCCGTCCTGTAGATGAATACGAAGATTAGCTGAAAGGTAGTCTCCAATCGCCTCTGTGGAAGGAGGGTTGGGGTCAGATAGGTTATATAGAGAGGCATAATACTCCCTGAAGGTCGCCGTTATTTCCTCCGGTCGAAGTGTGATCGCCCCCCCAGGTGTGCGTATCTTCGGGACGTAGGCCATTTGTCGACGCTTACGCAATATTCGAGCGAGCAGTTTTCCCGGGCGGTTTTCGTTTAAGGCGAAGAAGCATTTGGTGCGAGCCGCCGCCTGTTTGATGTCCAGGGAGAGCAGGTCGTTCAACGCACGTCGCGCCTTCAGCAGTAGGTCCTGTACCTCAGCATCGAAGTCCCCGCCCCTGCGAAGTTCCAGCGTGCGAATTTCAGCCAGAAGGTCAAGTCTCTGTCCCTCTCTGGCCTTTTTCATTGCTGTACCCCTGCTCATAAAATTACCCCTTACCACAGCCTTGTGGGCTTCCCATGTCACGGGTCGTGTTACTTCCGAGGATGAATTTTCCTCAAAGTAATTGGTCAGCACTTCACGCGTACCTGCTACCGCCCCCCAATCCGACAATAGGGAGACATTAAGCCGCCACGTTCGTTCCCGTGGGCGAAACAGCGGTGATGCCATACGTACCGAGACCGGAGCGTGGTCCGACCAAGTGGTGGGATGTATATACGCCTCTATTACGAGGTCTAAGCGATATTGTTCAAAGAAAATATAGTCCAGGCGCGAGAGGATATGATGTGGACCTGAATAAAAGGTGTAGTCGCGCTCCCCGGGATGGAAGGCACGCCAAGTGTCCACAAGGCGCATGTCATGTAGAGAGCGCCGTAGAGTACGCAGCGTGTGTAGTGGTAGAGCCGACGTACCACCAGAGGCGTCCACCGAGGGGTGGAGTGCGACGTTCATGTCGCCCGCCAACACAAGTACACCTTCCTGAAAACGCCTCAATTTGGACATAATACGTGCGAAACACGCCGATTGCACGACGTTGGCAACATATACCGTGGCAAATGTGTAAACGATATCGGCTATCATCCCCTTCACAAAGAGGAATCTGCCTTGGTCGTCCACACAGCTATCCTGGAGGGCAAACGGGACATCGCTGGCAAACAGAATAGCAACTCCTCGGGATTTACCGCCCGTATAATTACTAAAATAGCCAACCGGGAATCGCCGGTCACTTAGTGACGGTGCCGATCCCTCACGGAAGTGGGTCTCCTGCAGCATCACAATCGAGGCGCGCATCTGAAATAGGTCCCGTAAAAGTCGGGCTCTCTTCTCCGGTGCATTGAGGCCCTTCACATTATACGTGAGTAGGGTGAGGTCTCGTGGTCTGAAGCAGTCAGAGGGCCGGTCCCTCCCCCCCAGCAGCTCCGGCATTCTGTCAACAAATTCGTCCCCGCCCGGCAACACACCAGTGTGGGCACGCACTCCGGTGGGAGAAGGAGAGGGGAGGGAGGTAGAGGCCAGGGGAGTGGGTTAGGGAGGAAGAGAGAATAGAGGAAAAGAGAAGAGAGAGGGAAAGAGAGGGGGTGTAAATATAGATATAGGGGTAGAGCAAATGAAGAGAGGAGCCGAAGAGGGGAGTAGAAGAGAACAGTAAAGAAGAAAGAGAGGATTGGTAGGTCTGCAACGTCAGCTGGAGGAAGGGTCAGGCCGGGCCCGACGCGACGCCCCAGAGATATAGACGTTCACCTATGGGGGGTGGTGCTATCAAGGAGTGAACCTTAGATAACGTTGGGCGGCAACTTCGATATGGACAGGGAGAAGAAGAAAAAAGGTGAGAGAAATATAGGTAAGGTATACAGCAGGAAAAAATGTACAAGAAGAAGAGCACCCCCACCGCACAGCATAAAGGGGTATACGACAAGCGTGCGTCATATGCAGGTCCCTGCATGGGTCGCCGCGGTCACAATGATAGAGGCCTCCTGTGTGGCAGTTCACGTGGCACTTGCAACAATAACCTTGGGATCTACTACCCCAGACCCATCTAAGGAAAAATGCGAACTGGAAGTGAAATAACCGCTGTTGCGGAACTGAGTCTATGGGACACAACGCGACAATGAGCATGAGATATGAAGCACATCCCTCCCACCCCCAAACCCCTTCTGAAACGAGATGAAAACGAACAGTTACCCTTACAACGATGGCAGTTTCCCTTTCCCAGCGATCCGAACCCCTCCCCACCCGCCACCCCGCTGCATGTAACGAGTCCCTCCCAAACCTTTTCCCCAGGGATAATAATGCACAATCACTTTTTCAATAGATGCAGGTTCCTAGATCCCAGCATGTTCCCCCCACCTCCTTGCCCTGCTCGCCTCTCATGAGTCCAGTGTCCAAGGGAGGCGCGTGGCACACCCGCCGTATCACCTGTAAGACGGTCAGTCCAGCGGAAAGTCCACATCATTCCATCAGTCCTCCCACCCATCCTCCAGCACCCCCACTCAATTCCCTCCCCCTTTCCTCCCTCGCATCCCTCTCCCTCCCTCCACACCCCATCCCCTCCCTCCACACCCCATCCCTTTCCTCTCCCATCCCTCCCCAACCCCCCCATCCCTCACCAAATGAGACAGGGCAATCCTGCAATATTGTTAGCCTGTCATGTCCGCCCCAAGCGGCCAGACAGCTGAGTCTGGTGGCAAGCAGGAAAAGCGTGTACCTCGTGTCGGCGTGTGCAATGTTCGAGAGGCTTTAACTTAAATCTCCCCTTCCTAACTATGGTAGTGTCCGTCAAAGTTCCGTAGCTCCAAGCGGTAATAAACGAAAAGAACAAATGAAGGGCGTAGGTCCTCACTCTGGGTCCTCTATAGGTGCAGCAAGTGGCGGTGATGGCCGCGGTCGTCGGGGAATCTCGGATCTCCCTCCCTGCCTTCTTGGGAGACCTGCCGCCGGGCGAGGTTCTGCACGCGGTCCCTCATGTAGCGTAACCCAGTCGGTAATTTGTAAGTCTGGAAGCTCCAACATTGCCAGAAAGTCCGGTATATCCGAAATAGAGCGGATGGTGGCAGACACCCCCGCGTTGGTGGCCACCAGGGCGAATGGGAAGGACCATCTGTATGTCACAGAGCGGGCGGTTAGAAGCGTCGTGAGGGGGCGCAGGGCCCTGCGCGCCTGCAGTGTAGACTGGGCCAGATCCGGGAAAATTTCCAGGCGTTCTCCGTCGATCTCCCAGATGCGGTGGTGTCTTGCCGCTGCCATGATTGCCTGCTTCAGTCTATAATCAGCCACGCGACATATGATGTCACGCAGCGGCGCCTGATCTGCTGGCCTGGGACGTAAGGCCCGATGCGCTCTATCAAAGCTGGCGGGGTGTACTGCGCGTTCTGCCAGGATAGTATTAAAGATATGGGCCAGGTAGGAATCCAGATCAGAAATCGATTCCCGGACACCCCGCACGCGGATGTTGTTGCGGCGGGAGCGGTTTTCGAGGTCATCTAGCCGACGCCATACCTCAGCGACCACCGAGGGGGTCTGGAGTTCCTCTGCTGGGCTCATCTGTTGGTCTGCAGCTGTAGCTCTGGTTGGGGCTGCCTCCAAGGCCTTCACCCTTGCCGCCAGTGCGCCCATCTCCTCGCGCATCGTGGTCAGGTCCTGTTGTAGGGACACCTGCACTGCGTCCAGCAAGGTCTGCACATATTCGCGAGTGGGAAGGCCGGCAATGAGCTCCGCCATGCGGTCCGCCGCCGTTGGGTCCGGGCCCTGCCTTGCTGGCTCCGTCCCCGCGATAGACCGCAGTTCCGGCGTTGGTGAGGCCGGCGGCTGGAGATAACTATCCAGGGGCCCTACTAGCTGTTTCCTCGGCGTCCCTGACTGCCCTGGGTCCTCTGGGTTCCTTTTATTGCGACCCATGACGCAGGTGTGTAGTTGATATCGAATGAAAAGCGCGGTGGAGGTACAGAGCTGTGCACTCAGGCGTCCAACTTGGTTGCCGTCCAGGCCACGCCCCCGCGCTGAGATTTTTCATTTAGAAATACGTCCTATCTCAACCAATTCCGCAATGTAGAGCGGCACTCCCAACACGCAAGGCCAGGCAGGTGCCACCACGATCCACGTGGAGACCACCTTCAGTATATCCACAGGACAAAAAAAAAAGAGATGGACTGGACCCTCAGTTTCCTTTAACAGACAGGTTTAATAGACAACACTTAAGGGGTTTTTCAGAAAGCACCGAAAGGTCCTATAAAAAGGTCTGTCACAAAATAAAAAAACTAAAAAAAAAATTGGGAATCAAATATTTTGTCTGAAAAATATAAAAAAAATACAAAAAGGGTGTTCCAAAAGAATAAATAAAGACTTTTTTTGCTGAAAATGAAAAGAATAACCGGTTGAATGATAATAAAAAAAAAAGGTAATATTTTTTTACATTGAATCCTATGGGATTTGCCTGTTTAAACCTGTCAAATTGAATCACCGAAAATCTGGGCATTTCACCGGCACTTTAGTGCAGTTTGGCGTTCTGTGAATAGATTAACCATTACTTCGCTATAGGACAATTTCGCTGCCGCCGAACAAAGACGAATTGCGGCAAACTGCACCGTATTTTGCCATTATTTGTCTATTTGATAGTTTAATGAATAGACAAACCGCCCTGAAATTGCACCGTACGGATAAATTCACTTAGGTGCAATTCGGCGGCAAATTCGCCACTTAGTGAATAACCCCTACTGCGTTTTGTATTGGGTGCGCATAGCGATTTGTTCATGCTTTCTATGATAATCTCTGCGACTGTACATTATTATGAAAATAAAGAAAATAGCTAAAACCTATTCAGGCAGATTATGATAATAATAATAAAGGGCATGATGGGGGGGGGGGGTATGTTTAATCAGAGGATCCCGGCTTCATGGAGCCTGTGTTTGTGTGATAAGGAGAGGGCAAGAGGGACCTGAGCCCAGAATACTCACAGCCTGTGGCCTGTGGGGGGGGGGTTCAGGTGCCTCAGTTTGGACACACACACACATATATATATATACACACACACCTCCTGATCATATAATATGTAAATGTATATACTCTGTCACCTCCTCCACGTGTCTGCCTCTGTTACCACCACGTCACCTCATCGCAGCCTGTACCCACAACCTGTATGGGCACAGAGCCACTTCCGCCTGTCAGCCTCATGTACTTCCGGGTTATCTGTTCTCGCGAGGTTCCCAACCGGATCGCTTTGTGCCACGTCTGAGGAGTTCCTGACACAGAGCAGCGGGAGCGCGGGTAACAGGGGCAGCACGGGAACCGGGCGGGGAACCGTGTATTTACTCCAGGGAGTCACGGGAACCGGAGATTAAATCCCATGGAATTAATGAACCATGTGTCAAACTCCATGCATCATGGGAACCGGGCGTTAATTCCCAGGGCACCCCCTGCACCGGGCATTAAACCGCTGGGCACCCCCTGCACCGGGCATTAAACCGCTGGGCACCCCCTGCACCGGGCATTAAACCGCTGGGCACCCCCTGCACCGGGCATTAAACCGCTGGGCACCCCCTGCACCGGGCATTAAATCGCTGGGCACCCCCTGCACCGGGCATTAAACCGCTGGGCACCCCCTGCACCGGGCATTAAATCCCATGGCATCCCATGCACCGGGCATTAAATCCCATGGCACCCCATGCACCGGGCATGAAACCCCCGGGCACCCCATGCACCGGGCATGAAATCCCCAGGCACCAAGCATGAAACCCCCGGGCACCCCATGCACCGGGCATTAAATCCCATGGCATCCCTTGTACGGGCATTAAATCACAGGGTACCCTTGTCCCGTGAGGTACACAGCAGGACATCACAGGGACTGGGCAGTATACAACAGGGCGTCATGGTAACTGGGTGGTACACCCCAGGGAAATGTGTAGTAACTCCAGGGAGTCACGGTAACTGGGCATTAAATTCCAGGGCATCCCTTGTACTGGGCGTTACACCCAAGGGCATCATGGGTACTGAGCTTTAAATCGCAGGGGTCGAGCGTTAAATAATAGGTCATTGGAGACTTGGATCTCAGGGCATCACAGGAACCTGGTGTTAAATCTCAGGGCGTCACATTGCCCGTGCACTCATTTAATGGGCATTGGAGTTATGGCATTTAATTCCAGGGCATCACAAGGAGCGGGCACTCAGTCATAGGGGGCATTACATTGGATTCTGTATGAATAGGAATATTGTTTGGGTTATATGCTGGCTCCTCTGAAACCCTCGCCAGCAGATCCTCCACACGTTCTATATTCTGCCGGTCACTGATCTCTTTGCTTTGCAGGCATGATGGGACGTCAATGGTTACCAAGAGGCCGGCTGGCATGCCTTGCTTTACTCGTAGTGATTGTTTCAGTGGCACATATGACCTCTGCCCAGTCTCATGAAGATTTACACCATGGGCACAGCCATGAGGATCACCATGGGCACAGCCACCATGGGCACAGCCATGAGGATCACCATGGGCATAGCCATGGGCACAGCCATGAGGACCACCATGGGCATAGCCACGACCACCATGGGCACAGCCATGAAGATCACCATGGGCACAGCCACGGTCATCATGGACACCGTCATGAGGATGAACACCACGGGCATAGTCATGGGCACAGCCATGAGGATGAACACAATGGGCATAGTCACGGTCACCATGGGCACAGCCATGAGGACATTTTACTTGGTCAAAACAAGTGGACAGTTGATGCAATAGCTCACAAGATTGAGGAGCAAATTAGAAAAGAAGCTGCCAAACTAGAAGCTTCCTTCGGTAAACGAGAAGATTTAGATCACGGGCACAGTCATGGCGATCACGGGCACAGCCACGAGGAGTCCAGAAAACAAGATCTTTCATCACACTCCAAGGCAACCAGGGAAAAGCTGGATCCTCTGCACCTGTGGGCCTATGTAAGGAATATCCTTAATCTCTATAATCCTGTTAATGATTTAATGATCCTCGGTTCCTCTCGTGTAATTATCTGTCTGTTAAACCTCACAGTGACAGTCCACGCTGATCTTTCTGACCCTCCTCTCCCTGTAGGGTTTATTTGTGATCATTGTGGAACAGGAATACATACAGAAATCTTTCCAGAACATTCACATGAAGCAGTGTGTAAAACCACAGAGTGATAGATATGTGGTGTATAAGTAGAGAACAAGTGATTAGGGTCGAGCTGCGAGAGCCCCTTTCTTGCACACCAACCATACACCGGTGCTTTTCCCCAGAAACAAATTCCAGGAAAATGAGAGTGACTCCTGGATGTACATAGATCTTTATTGGAGTATGGATAAAGGTGACGTTTTGGCCCTTAAGGCCTTAGAGTTATATATATTTCATAAAATGTTACTTTGCTGGACCCGCTTGCAGGGATCTAATCATAACTGATGTAATAGCTATGTTACAGATCCAGGGCCCAGGTTGCTATCTGTTCCTAAAGTATTACTCTTGGCTCCTAAATCTCTGGATTATTCCATACAAAGCTTTGCCTGGCTTCTAAAACGTGTAAAATAAGGTTACATGCTGTGCTATACTGCCTGTTACACAATAGCACACAGAGAAACAAGTGTATCTGTTTTCTTGCAGGCAATCTGCGCCACACTTCTGATCTCGGCCGCCCCCTTCTTCATCCTTTTCCTGATCCCAGTGCAGTCCAACAGCAGTCAGCACCAGTCCCTGCTCAAACTGCTCCTGAGCTTCGCCTCCGGGGGTCTTCTGGGAGACGCCTTCCTGCATCTCATCCCCCACGCGCTTGGTAGGGAAAACACCTTTTTCTTGTTTATTGTATAACACCCAAAATGCGAGTCGCCCCACGTAAACACGGGCTTACCTGACATCTCTGTGTCTGTTCTCAGAGCCACATTCTCACCACAGGGAAACCGGGGACCATGCGGAGTCTCACGGACACGGGCACTCCCACGGTGAGTATTTACAACCAGCGGTAGGAAATGGGCACCATGCCACCTTAAGAAGAGCTTTACATATTATGATGCTCTGTTAACCCCCCCCCCTTCTTAGTAAATCTGGCCACCCCAGTTCTGGAGCCGACAGATTCTGTTCTTGTATGTTTGGTTCCCTCTTTTTCTGTATTTTGTTTTCCATAATCTATATACACAGTATCTGACAGCAGTGAATACATGCCTCACATTTTTGTAAATATTTTATTATATCTTTTCACGTGACAACACTGAAGAAATGACACTTTGTTACAATGTAAAGTAGTGAATGTACAGCTTGTGTAACAGTGTCAATTTACTGTCCCTCAAAATAACTCAACACACACAGCCATTAATGTCTAAACCACTGCCAACAAAAGGGACTACACCCCTAAGTGAAAATCTCCAAATTGGGCCCAAAGTGTCAAGATTTTGTGTGGCCACCATTATTTTCCAGCCCTGCCTTAACTCTCTTGGGCATGGAGATCACCAGAGCGTCACAGGTTGCCACTGGAGTCCTCTTCCACTCCTCCATGACGACATCCCAGAGCTGGTGGATGTTAGAGACCTTGCGCTCCTCCACCTTCCATTTGAGGATGCCCCACAGATGCTCAATAGGGTTTAGGGCTGGAGACATGCTTGGCCAGTCCATCACCTTTACCCTCAGCTTCTTTACCAAGGCAGTGACCGTCTTGGAGTTGTGTTTGGGGTCGTTACCATATTACTGCCTTGCGGCCCAGTCTTCTTATCGGGACAAGTAGATCGGGCTTCCACTTTAGTCCATTGGACAAGTAGATTTTTTGAAAAGTTCCACGACCCTCTTATACACACACACAATGGCTATGGTATAATATGACAAAAGAGCATGTGATATTGGCTGTAATGGAACCAAATTAACCCCTTCACTACCGCGATCGTCAAATCAAGGTGAAGGGGTTAATTTGGTTCTGTTAAAGCCAATATCACATGCTCTTTTCTCATCTTCTACCTTGATAAAGGCATCTGCGGGGACCGAAACATCGACTTTTTAATGTAACAGCAATAAAGTTTGTTTTATACAAGCCCCCATGCGCCTCCCTCCATCTATATCTGATTATATACTTATTTCTGGGTGATTGCACCGAGGCACATATTTTTTTGTATATACACACAAACCTATACATCCCTGTATGGATGCATCCACGCCCCTGTTGCTGTTTGAGCGTGCTCCTCTCTATGTTCCGGTTTCACATGTGATGCTCTGTCTTTCCAGATCACAACCACAGCCACATGATGTCGGTTGGGCTGTGGGTTCTGGCTGGAATTATCGCTTTCCTTGTTGTGGAGAAGTTTGTACGACACCTGAAGGGAGGCCACTCACACGGACACAGCCATGGTGAGTCTTATGGGGCTCTTATTGCTCTTTTACCTGTCACGTAACATTTTACAGGAGATGCTCCCTGTGCTGTCGACAGGGTTGAGCTGTTTACTCATTGAAATCTCAGATCCCCCTTCCTTCCCTTCTCCTCTCACAGAGGTGCTGGACCTTTATTTCATACTATCCTTTAATGCAAGGATCCGCAACCTTGGCCCTACAGATGTTGTGAAACTTCATCTCCCATGATGCTCAGGTACTCAATAGATTGTCTGAGCCTCATGGGAAACGTAGTTCCAAAACCTCTGTAGGGCCAGGAATGCGGACTCCTGCTTTAATGTTTTATTGTGTCTCACAGGCCCTAAGGATGATTCTGCAAAGGAAGAGGAGGAAAAAGATGGCGGGAAGGATGGTGTGCGGCAAAGGAAAAAAGATGCCAACTCTTCCCAGAAAGCCAAGAAGAGCAAAGGCGAATCTGCAGGATCAGGTGCAGAGCGGCTCCGTATAGTCACCTTGTAGTGCGTGCTTTTCCTTTGAGCATTTTGCTACGAATGAGCGGAGGTTTTAAGCGCCTCCGCTCACTCCCATGAGTGGCTTGGCCCGGCTTCCCTTGCAAGCATGATTCACGTGTCCTTGATTGCCACGGGACTACTTGAAATGACGTGATCCTGCGGGGCAGGCTTTGCCACCGTTTAGGAACTGCCTTGCTGCTGGGAGCTCCTGGCGGTAGGGGGTTAATGTTTCTATGACACAGGAGGGCGCTATATATAGAGTGCTTCAGAAAACTACATTATAAACCTGAAAGGTCATTGTAGTAGAAAGATGGTGGGGACAAAATCTATGTTTAACCCCCTTCACCGCTGAGACATTTCACGTCTTAAAAAAAAGAAAAACATGTTTTTTTATTATTATTTTTATTTATTTTTTTATTTATTTTAAACATGGTCATGTTTGGTATCATTGGAAAGGCCATGCTCTGGCCTTTCTAATGATACCAAACCTGACCATGCTAGCTGCCAACAATCGGGAGATATTGGGGTTCAAATGAACCTCCTATCTTTCCTTAGGAGTCAATGAGGATGTTCCCCACACGTCCTCAGCAGTGAAAGGGTTAAGGAGCAAGGTTCTTAGCGATTTTGGCATTTTTGCCCTGTGCGTGTTCACATGTGATTTTCCGGTTTCTGACGTTTTCTGTATTGTTCAGTAAAGGATAGATCCAGCTTTAAGAATATATTGATGATAAATATAATCATTTCGCACGTAGAAATAAAAGTAAAAAAATATATAACACATGGTTATGTTTACAATCTGATAGTTTGGAACGAATGCAGGAATAATATATAACTTTACACGATGTCCCATAACTCCTGAAAGATTTTAAAAGATGACTTTCCTATGTTCACGTTTCCGTATCGAAGGACTTCTCTCAAGACCGTCTTGAAAAACCTCGATTTATAATAAAGCAATGTTTTGAAGCGTTTCTTCAAACATTACTAGGTCTATTCACTAAAAGGTGAAACTCAGGAGAAGTGAAAATTCTAGGTCAAAATAGCCAAACCAGAAAAATTCTCACTTTCCAAATCGGCTATTTGGTCTAGATTGTTCTCTTCTCCTGCCAATTCTCCTGACTTTCACCTTTTAGTGAATAAACCTGTAAATTTCAGATCATCTTGTATATTTATATAATTGTGGCCGGAGCACGGCACCTCAGTAGTGCCGGAATGCAGAGATTGTGGTTAATAATGTTATATATTTAATTTTTACACTCCATGTATCAGATGGATATTCCAGTTTTAATGCTAAAAATGATTATTTAAATCCCAGTAACTTCTTGAAAACAAACATTTCTTATTAAAAGTATTTATTGTAGAAAAAATGGGAAAAAGATTAAACAAAATTAACCCTTACAATACCACTATATCCCGATTTTATATATTTATTTTTTTAAGTATACAGGACACCAGCAGCTCCTTCCAAAAAATACAAAAGTGCAAATGTGGTGCAAGGCCTGAGAAAATATACAAAAATCCAAGGAGTGGCTGCACTCAAAAATACAAAATTTATTATTAAACCTTTATTTTATTATTCTTTTTCTCCTCCCCGCACACAGATATGACCGTGTCCGGGTATTTAAACCTTGCTGCCGACTTCACCCATAACTTCACAGATGGTTTAGCAATTGGAGCCTCCTTTCTGGTCAGCAGTAACGTTGGCATTGTCACCACCATCACGATCCTCCTGCACGAGGTGCCCCATGAGATTGGAGACTTCGCTATCCTGGTGCAGAGTGGGTGCACCAAGAAGAAGGTCTGTCTCCATGTCCTGCTTTCTTCACTCTCTGTGTTTTGTTCGCTTTTTGTATATTATTTATTTTTGTTTGTGTGTTATAATTTTGTTGCGATCCAGCTCCTGAGTTGAAGTGTACGCAGGACACGAGTGCAGTCTGCGCTCTCACACGTTGAATGTTTCCCTTTGCAGGCGATGATGTTGCAGCTCAGCACGGCCCTGGGCGCCCTCGCCGGCACCGCCTGTTCCCTGCTGGCAGAAGGGATCGGTGAAGCTGCCACCCTGTGGATTTTGCCATTCACAGCCGGAGGTTTTATTTATATCGCAACAGTCTCGGTCATCCCAGAGTTGCTGAAAGACTCGCGGCCGTCCCAGTCCATCCGTGAAACCTTCGGCCTGCTCCTGGGAGTCGCCATGATGGTTTTCATCGCTCAGTGTGAATAAAGACACAATCAGGTTTTCACGATGACCTTGTTGGCCTCCATGAGGAAGACCTTCTGTATCGTCTTGTAGGGTCATTGCTACGTTGTCTTTTTAAGCCACAGTGATGTCACTCCTAGGCTTTAGTTACCTTGATGTCATCCTCTGGCAATGGGGGCAACACATGCTGCTGTGATACTACAAAAATGATGGTCGTCCTTTGGCAGCAGCGATGTCTTTCCTGTTTTGGGTTTGATCAGTGATGTAATTTAATAGTAGGATGACCTCGCTATCCATCCTGGTTTTGGGATTATTTTTTTTGGACCAAATTGTAAGATGATGAAGCTCAGCCTTCATGTAAGCAGCTTGTCTCTCCTTCCAGAAAACTGCAGGAAAAAAAGCCCACATCCCGGGTCACACCTCTGCACCACATGCACTACATGCTAGGTTTATGTATAGTCTGTAATTCAGGTATTTTTTTGTTTTTTTTAAAGTATCCGTAGGTGTATTTCTGAGAAATACTACAGACATTGGGACCTTTTTGTTTGTAATGTATGCATTCCGTGTCTTTCTCTTTTTTCCTATATGAACTCTCAGACTCTGCTTCAGTTGATTTTGATTTACAGCCACATACCAGCCAATAAAATAAAAGACGCACGTGGGAGATGGAGACATCGGGGACATGCTTCTCATTTAATTACATCCGTACAAACTTAAAAGACAGGCTGTCAGCAGTCACTCCTCACTCCTCTGTATCTGGAATTCTCTAGAAGCTTATTTTCCGTGAGACCAGAACAGAAAAACCTACTACGGCTGAAGCCGGGTTAATGATTTCTGACAGCGCCGCGGTCCAGGTGGCCGATCTGATATTGGAGTGGCCCTAGGTGACAGAATTTATTGGTAAGTCGACATAATACAGGTTTACTGGTAGAGTTGCCAGATCCACCATGTTTTCTTGGGCACATCTAATTTATTCTTGCAGATGGGCAGTGCATGAAAAAATGCCACCTTGCAACATGTAGAATCCATACGCAGCAGGGGAGAAATCCCAGGTAATCTGCCTTCATACGTAATTGATTGTTCTCCATCAGCATATGAATCATACATCTGGCAGGGCCGTACGTTCCATGTGCTCTCCCTCTGCATGACATGGTAATATGTGTCCAGGAAACCACGGCTGATCTGGTAACCCTAGCTACTGGGCATGTCCTGTGTTTGAGAAGCTGCTGAGACTGAACGGAGTTTCCGAGACACCTGCGTCCTATGTCATTGATTATTCTTTCCTGCGGATGGGCTTTATCTTACCGACTTTGTTTTTTTTTGTCATGTTGTAAGGCTAACTGCAGGGAAAAAAGCTTTTCTTTTTGTGGGTTTTTTAAGTTACTTTGAAAATAAAAGGAGCTGAAATGATGTGTTTTGTTTTGTCTTTCTGAAAACGTAATCTTGTTGTGTAACAAAACCAATGTGACGTGAGCGGGGCATCTTTCCGTGCGTACGATGCACGTTTTCATTAAAGGGACACCTGAGGGGGGAGACGTGCTGCCCCCCCATCTGCTCCAGTTTTAACCCTTTAGATCATTTTAAAACTCACCTTGTATCCAACACAGCGCTGGCTGTCCGATCCTCCGGACGTGATATGCTGCCGGATTCCTGCAAGCTGGAGCATGTCACGTGGCCGCAGCAGGTTGGATGCTCAGGGAGCATCCAGGCCACTCCTGGTGGCTGGGAGAGAACTACCTGGTCCTGATGCCCTCACTGGCCTGAGCATCTGGATAGACTAACAGGGTTATTCAAAGAGAATCGAAAAGTCACAGCACGTTCGGTGACTTTTTGTTCTTTTCAATTCGGTGCGATTTGGCGATCCCATTTCGGCGACCCTGCTGTGTATTCAGCAAGCACCACAGGGCCGTCGTAGTGCAGGGAAAAGCCGTGGCAAACCCGCCGAACACTCACTGCAAAACTCGGCGAACGCACACCGAAGCCCGCAAAAACATCTGGATTAACCCCGCCGAACACGCCGGAGAAACCCTAGCAGGAGCCGTTCACAGCGCAGAGCAGCCGCTGGAAAAACCCAACACCGCAGACGAATGGAGTGAAAAAAAAAAAAAAACAGTACGCTTGAATGTTTGAAAAGAAACTACAGAACGAAAATGTTTGAAATTTACATATAAAATCCAATGAATGATAATAAAAAGGGCTGTTACAGAAAAAACTATTTAAACAAAAGATTTTCGCAAAAAAAAAACGAAAAATGCCTAAAAGATCCTAAGAAATCTATAAAGACACTTTTTTCTGCAGATTAAAATAATAAACGGTTTATTAGATATTGAATTAAAACGGGAATATTTTTAACATTGAAGCCTATGGGATTCGCCTGAATAAACCTGTCGAATTAAGCCACCGAACAGCAGGGCAATTCGGCATCTTCTCACTGCTGGTTTTTGTTCTCTGAATAGACGAAGCATTGCTTCTCTGGAGATTTCACTGCCCTCGAACAGGCACCGTATGTGCAGGCAATTCGCCAGGATTTGGCGAACTGCCTGCTCTGAATAGCCGAATAGCCAGGAAAGGTAACCGTATGCTGAATTTTCACTGTTCGGTTACCTTTCAGCCACAATTCGGATCGCTTTGAATAACCCTGTAAGCCTCTGCACTTGGAGGGCTGAAACAACCCCCAAGTCTAAGATTAGGATTTCCCAAACTTGAGCGTGTGAGTAACATGCCCTATAATGGTACTGAGCACAAACTAGTCCCATGTACGCTGCTTTCAGCTTGTGTGTCCATTTGCTGTTGGACTTTAACTCCCATAATGCTTTGCCAGGCTTCATTTGGCAGAGTTCAGGTGCCTTTGCAGAATTGCCAACCAGCTGGTCCTCAAGTCTGTTATGCGCTTGCAGAGTGTAATATGGGCTGTAAATAATATTTCGGAGGACATGAGGGACTCGTCAGTCACCACAGCAATGTTCATAATGGTTTGGACTATAAATCTCCTCACTCTGGGGAGGGAGGTTAGAATTGCAGATATAACACAAACAACCACCACTGCCCAAAGGCTCATTCTTGGGGGTCTTAAAATGAATTCTTAAGGGGTTATTCAAAGAGCACTGAAATTTTGGTGCTCTCTCATTCTGCGCACTTCGGCGAGCTCAATTCACCGACCCTGAGGTGAATTCAGTATTCACCGCAGGGTCCCTGAAGTGCACCGAATCAATCCACTGCACACTGCCAAAAAACTGCCGAATGCAGTCTCAAAAAGCTGACCAGCCGCCGAACAGGGGTAACAAAAAAAAACACCACGCAACTTTTAAAATGTGTTTTAAACAAAAATCATGCATGAAAATGTCTGGAAATAATATATTAAAAAAAGGACTGTTACAGAAACAAAATCGATCAAATTTTAGAGAATTCAGAAAAATGCCTATAAAATAAATGAGACTTTTTTTCTGTAAATGAAAAGAATAAGGCTAGGGTCAGACCAGCGCATTTTCTACGGACTGTGCGTCCGTGCAGTACGGACGTACGTCAGTACGGAAGACGCAGTAGTGGCCACACAGTCCGTTTATCACTGACTTATATTTTGACGGATGTAGGAGGGAAAATAAATTAA
Source organism: Leptobrachium leishanense (assembly GCA_009667805.1). Lineage (NCBI taxonomy): Eukaryota > Metazoa > Chordata > Amphibia > Anura > Megophryidae > Leptobrachium > Leptobrachium leishanense. The sequence continues at coordinate 3,279,240 of CM019071.1, read as the reverse complement.
AAAGCAAAACCATTTTGTCCGTGAAAAATGCTGGACGTATAAATGCAGTCCATCTGACCACGTTCCATCACTCACACACAAAGCTATGCAGACGTTGCGGACGCAGCGCACTTTGTGCGGCCGTTCTAGGGGGTTGTACGTTCTTGCCTGCCTTGCGGCCGTTGTGTGTCCGCAGTTCAGTGCGGTCGTACTTCGTGTGTCGGGCTCCGATGTGCTTTCTTTCATGCTATCACGGACGTACTTTTAGGCGCAATCACGGACGTGAACACTACGCTCGTCTGACAGCAGCCTAAACCGTTGAATAAAAATGGGGAATTATTTTCCAATTGAAACCTATGGGATTCGCCTGATTTAAACCTGTTGAACGAAAGCACAGAATATCAGGGCATTTTGCCAACGTTTCGGTGCTGTTCGGTGTCTGTGAATAGATTAACCATTGCTTCTCTATGGGGGATTTCACTGCCTTCCAAAAGGTGCCGTATTTTGCTGGCAATGCGCCAAAATTTAGAAAATTGCCAGCTTTTTGAATAGCCAAAATGCCCTGGAAGAGCACCGTACGGGAAAATTCACAATTTGGTGACCAATTTGGCTCTCCTTGAACATTTGTCCACAAACGAGGTGCTATTTTATGATTCTCTATGGGCATTCCACTCTGTCCCATTATTCTCTATGAGCATTCCACTCTGTCCCATTATTCACTATGGGCATTCCACTCTGTCCCATTATTCTCTATGGGCATTCCACTCTGTCACATTATTCTCTATGAGCATTCCACCCTGTCCCATTATTCTCTATGGGCATTCCACCCAGTTCCATTATTCTCTGAGCATTCCACCAGTTCCATTATTCTCTATGGGCATTCCATCCTGTTCCATTATTCTCTATGGGCATTCCACTCTGTCCCATTATTCTCTATGGGCATTCCACCCAGTTCCATTATTCTCTATGGGCATTCCATCCTGTTCCATTATTCTCTATGGGCATTCCATCCTGTTCCATTATTCTCTATGGGCATTCCACTCTGTCCCATTATTCTCTATGGGCATTCCACCCAGTTCCATTATTCTCTGAGCATTCCACCTAGTTCCATTATTCTCTATGAGCATTCCACTCTGTCCCATTATTCTCTATGGGCATTCCACTCTGTCCCATTATTCTCTATGAGCATTCCACTCTGTCCCATTATTCTCTATGGGCATTCCACTCTGTCACATTCTCTATGAGCATTCCACCCTGTCCCATTATTCTCTATGGGCATTCCACCCTGTCCCATTATTCTCTATGAGCATTCCACTCTGTCCCATTATTCTCTATGGGCATTCCACTCTGTCCCATTATTCTCTATGGGCATTCCACTCTGTCCCATTATTCACTATGGGCATTCCACTCTGTCCCATTATTCTCTATGGGCATTCCACTCTGTCACATTATTCTCTATGGGCATTCCACTCTGTCACATTATTCTCTATGAGCATTCCACCCTGTCCCATTATTCTCTATGGGCATTCCACTCTGTCACATTATTCTCTATGGGCATTCCACTCTGTCACATTATTCTCTATGAGCATTCCACCCTGTCCCATTATTCTCTATGGGCATTCCACCCAGTTCCATTATTCTCTGAGCATTCCACCCAGTTCCATTATTCTCTGTGGGCATTCCATCCTGTTCCATTATTCTCTGTGGGCATTCCATCCTGTTCCATTATTCTCTGTGGGCATTGCACCCTGTCCCTATACTCTCTTTAGTCGTTTCACTACCCTGTTAAAGTCTATGGGCATTAATTTTAGGAGGTCCTGGAAAGCTGTGCTTATGTTTATGGGACACAATCCCCTCCTCCATCTTTACAATACAGCTACCTGTGTCATTATCGACGGAAGAGGCGGGGTCTCTGGCTCTAAGCTACGCCCCTCAATACAGCCAGGCCAATCATTGCACCAGGTTTCCGTCTCTATGGTGCGCGCCGCGTCAATCTATCCTCCCTCTCCATGGTTTCCACTAATATCCGGTGTCATGGCTGCCACCTTGAGGCTGAAATCTATGCTGGCTCTGGTGACAGGTCATTGAATCAGAACAAATCGTCGTGTTATGGCTGTATGTCAGAGGGTGCAGGGAGGCATGTCTGTACAGCACTTACACATCAGGGACGTGTACCCCAGCAGCCTGGCAGGAAGCTGACTGATAGGGACATGTACCCCAGCAGCCTGGCAGGAAGCTGACTGATAGGGACGTGTACCCCAGCAGCCTGGCAGGAAGCTGACTGATAGGGACGTGTACCCCAGCAGCCTGGCAGGAAGCTGACTGATAGGGATGTGTACCCCAGGAGACTGGCAGGGAGCTGACTGATAGAGACCTGTAACACTGGAGCCTGGCAGGGAGCTGACCGATAGGGACGTGTACCACTGGAGCCTGGCCTGTGGTCTTTTATGAAAAATCTTAATAGTAGGGACAACTTGTGTCTGTATCCTGTTTATAAGCGACATTCCGGCATAATTATCAGTTTGCTGACTGCTGATAAATATGTGTTACCTGACATAACTTGCAGTGCTTGTCACAGCTTTACTCCCCTCACTTTTCTTGATTTCTGTGACCGTATCCTCTTATATCTTTCTATCATAAAGGAAATCCTAATATATAAGCAGCATGGGGCCTACGCTCATGTAAAGGAGATCAAAGAATGTGAGCCAAACCCTCTGCTAAACTGTATCCTACACAACGGTAATGAATAGAATTCCCATGAGCTAATAGGAAAACTCATCCATCCGATTCGTCCATGATGGAGGCATTCGCATGTGACAAAACTAGATGGATGTGTTTGTGATTTTATGTTTTTTCCTCATTCTTTCTATAATTAAAGATAGTGTTTCAGTTTTTTTTTTTTTTTTTTTATCCCTACACTTTGTCTCCAGTATGATTTCCTTGGGTAAGGAACAAGTACTATATAGATTCAGACACACAATCCAGGTTCCAGGTGTGTCTCTACGAGGAAGCCTCCGATTAGCTGAATATTCCCATTTCTTATTGGCATGCTATTCATTAACCTCTCGTGAGTTACAGTTTACATAGTTAAACAAGTTCAGCCTTTCCACACATTACCTACTGATGTTGATCCAAAAGAAGGCAAAAAACCCACACTGAAGCACTCACCGAATATGCAACATACTCGGGAAAAAAATCCTTCACCCTAGACGGCATCAGATTTCTCCTTGTATCAAGAAGCTTTTACCCACATATTACCTGGTAATCTCCCGACTCGACTATTGCAATAATCTCTTATCTGGCCTCCCTCTGTCCCGCCTCTCCCCCCTACAATCCATCCTGAACGCCTCCGCCAGGCTAATTCACCTCACCCGCCGCTCTGTCTCTGCCGCTCCCCTTTGCGAGTCCCTTCACTGGCTCCCCATCCACTGCAGAATTAAGTTCAAAATCCTTATCCTTACCTACAAAACCCTCACTAACTCAGCTCCCCACTACCTGTCCTCACTAATCACCAAATACACCCCAGCCCGCTCCCTAAGGTCAAACAGCGACCTGCGCCTAGCTTCTCCCCGCATCACCTCTTCCCATGATAGACTGCAGGATTTCTCACGCGCAGCCCCCAATCTCTGGAACGCTCTCCCTCGTACTGTCAGACTTTCCCCTAACTTCTCTTCCTTCAAATGCTCCCTTAAAACGTTCCTATTTAGGGAAGCCTACCACCCAACTCACTGACACAATCATCAATCACTCTCACCTTACAGTCCTCTTCTCCTGTTTCCAACCCTCCCAGATTGTGAGTTCCTACGGGAATAGGGCCCTCATCTCCTCCTGTACTGTTTGTCAAATGTTGTTCAATGTATTGTAACCCTGTCTATACTGTGCCTATTGTACAGCGCTGCGGAATATGCTGGCGCTTTATAAATAAAGAATAATAATAATAATATTAAATATTATAACCCTTTAATATTCTGTGTCTGCAGGAAGTCACAGTCTTTGTTTAAAGTCTGTACAGACTCTGACCCAACCACCTCAACAGGCAGAGAATTTCTCAGTTTAGCAGAGGTTCACTTCAAATAGTCTCTATATGTAAGAATACTGCTGTATGTATTCTCTGTTCTCTTTTACATAAACTTAGTGTGACTGAATCTCCCTCTATCTTTGTGGCCTCACCCTCCATGGCACATGGTCCAATCTTGCCCACACTATACATGGCCTCGGTGTCCATTTGAGAAGTGTAGATGCTGGCCTCCTACCAAGGGACAGCGGGCCAATGTGGCAAAGCCAGCGATAACACAGTGGGCATAAGTGGGCACATAAGGGTTACTGTCACACTCCAAAAAGGTTGAAGCAATGGGCAAGAAGACCACATGTGCAGGAGACCAGCATTTGGCAGATGACATCGCAGCAACACCCGTCAGAATAGGGGTTGTATAGAGCAAGAGATGATGGGGGTTGGTACCAACGCGACAAGAGTTTATAGGTAGTTTCCTGAACTGTAGAGGCAATAGGACAGGATGTAGTGTAAACAAAAATTTGCTCCCACTCCTCAGTAAAAGATTGTTGGAGGTTGCTTCCCATAAAGAACTCTTGTTTGTGCCTTCAGTATGAGTGTTTGTCCTTAGATTGATTTGATGCTGATAATCTGCTAATCCTGTCTGTTGTAATTGATCAGGTGTCTGTATCTCCTAAAGTGAATTTAATTTCCATTGTGTAGACAATGTACTGTGTTGATTTATGTCATTTTGCCACTCCCTCCCTGGTTTCCATATAAACTGCAAACCATTTCATATTAAACATCATTATCCTTCCCTGCACTAAATTGTGTCTGGTGTTTGGGGAGAGCTACAGGATTTATAAAGCACTCCATCAAGTTCTCCCTGAGGGTTGTGGAGAAAGGAAAGCTGCTGCAGATCTTCTTGACCTGGATAGAAGAGACAGACTCTGTAACCGGTTAGGGTCTGGTCCTCAAGTTGGATACCAGGCACTCCCCAGTTCCCGTTACTCTTAGGCCCTGTGCTCTTATTGGTATTTATTGTATTCAATTGAATAAAGTCTGAGAAGTCCTCCATATGGGTCTTCTGCCAAAGATCTGTAAACACCTTATACGCAGTTTGTATTTTTTGAGAAACACTCCTGACATTTGTACTGCATTGGAAATCACAACCCTGAAAGAAGCGTCTGATCATATATTTAAGGTGGTGGCAGTGGGATAGGACGAGCCGTCTCGCAAAGACTGTGTCAGGAAGGAGCCTCGGTGGTTGTAGTTGATGTGAATATTGATGCGGCCAGGGGTACACTGCAGACGCTATCGAACAGCCTTCCAGGACAGGAGCACACAGCAATTGAAGCCGACGTGTCTCAGTCACAAAGCGTCACTGCGCTATTAGAACAGATCCAGGTAGGAAGAAGGAGCAAAATGTGTTTACTTGAATGGGACAGAAATGTATTTCTATATAGAAAATGTCGGCAGATAAGAACCTTTCGGCCCATCTAGTCTGCCCAATTACATGGATACTTTACCTGGATTTATCTTTTGTTTAGGATAGCCTTATGTCTATCCCATGCTTGCTTAAATTCAATCACTGTTTTGGCCTCTACCACTTTTACTGGAAGACTGTTCCATGTATCCACCACCCTCTCAGTAAAATAATGCTTCCTGATGTTACTTTTAAACCTTTGCCCCTCTATTTTAAGACTATGTCCTCTTCTTTTGCTACTTTGTTTCCTTTTAAATATACTCCCTTCCTCTACCTTGTGGATTCCCTTTACGTATTTAAATGTTTCTATCATATCTCCTCTGTCTCTTCTTTCTTCCAAGCTATATATGTTAACCTCCCTGGCGGTTTTTCAGAGTGTGGCTCGGGGCTAAATTTCAATGCTGAAAGCGGTAACCCCAAGCCACACTCTGGCTGGATACATACCTTTACATACCTCGCTGACCTCCCGCAATCGCATTCTCATCCGTCTGATCGCAGCGTCCTGGTTCCCTTCTTGCGAGAAGGGATCCAGGAAGCAGGACACAGAGATCGGCCGGAGGTGACTGCGCGGGACAGCGAGGGAGCGCAGGGACAGATATGTTTCAGCCAGAGTGTGGCTCCAGGTTACCGCTTTCAGTTTAGAAATTTAACCCCTAGCCACCCTCTGGAAAGCTGCCAGGGGGATGAAAAAATGGTATCAATTCTGACATATAAAATATGTCAGAATCGGACCGCCAGGGAGGTTAAGTTAGCAGGAAAGGCTTAATGATCGTTTCTCCTTCAAGCCGTACACCACTTTAGTAGCCCTTCTCTGAACTCTCTATATAACTCAAACGCTACAATGTAACTACATGACCCACCATTGTGATATGTTAAAAGAACTAAACTGGCCGTCACTGGAATCTAGACGCACCCTTCACCTTTCCAACCTGGTGTTTAAGAGCTTTTCTGGGAAACTACCACCCTACCTGAATATGCTGCTTCCCCCAGCAGTTCCCTCATCCTATAACTTCCGATCCAGGACCGGCACCTTACTTGCAATACAAAAAGCAAGTGGCTCGATCCTCATTTTCCTACAGAGCACCGCAAATATGGAATAACCTCCCAGACGCCATCAAATCTTCCCCCAGTCTAAAGTCCCTTAAGAGCTCCCTATTAACATACCTCAATACGGAATGCACCTGTAAACATGTAACACAGTGACTATATATATAATGCACCTGTAAACATGTAACACAGTGACTATATACAGAATGCACCTGTAAACATGTAACATAGTGACTATATACAGAATGCGCCTGTAAACATGTAACATAGTGACTATATATAGAATGCACCTGTAAACATGTAACATAGTGACTATATACAGAATGCACCTGTAAACCTGTAACACAGTGACTATATACATAATGCACCTGTAAACATGTAACATAGTGACTACAGAATGTGCCTGTAAACATGTAACACAGTGACTATATAATAATGCACCTGTAAACATGTAACAAGTGACTATATATAGAATGCACCTGTAAACATGTAACATAGTGACTATATACAGAATGCACCTGTAAACATGCAACATAGTGACTATATATAGAATGCACCTGTAAACATGTAACATAGTGACTATATACAGAATGCACCTGTAAACCTGTAACACAGTGACTATATACATAATGCACCTGTAAACATGTAACATAGTGACTACAGAATGTGCCTGTAAACATGTAACACAGTGACTATATACATAATGCACCTGTAAACATGTAACACAGTGACTATATACATAATGCACCTGTAAACATGTAACATAGTGACTATATACAGAATGCACCTGTAAACATTTAACATAGTGACTATATACATAATGCACCTGTAAACATGTAACATAATGACTATATACATAATGCACCTGTAAACATGTAACACAGTGACTATATACATAATGCACCTGTAAACATGTAACACAGTGACTATATACAGAATGCACCTGTAAACATGTAATATAGTGACTATATACAGAATGCACCTGTAAACATGTAATATAGTGACTATATACATAATGCACCTGTAAACATGTAATATAGTGACTATATACAGAATGCACCTGTAAACCTGTAACACAGTGACTATATACATAATGCACCTGTAAACATGTAACACAGTGACTATATACAGAATTCACCTGTAAACATGTAACATAGTGACTTTATTTCCTACATATTTATTTTTCTGTTAATCTGTATATTTGTTTTGTGTTAATATCTTGCATTTTACTACTTTGTATTTCTGTAACATTTCAATGTTCTTGAACCCAGGACATACTTGAAAACGAGAGAACTCTCAATGTATCCTTCCTGGTAAAATCCTTTATAAATAAATAAACTACTTTTGTAAATGTCTCCCCTCTCCTCAGGCTCAGTACTCTCAGCCACCATCCATTGCTGTCAGCAGTGCAGGAATCACTCGAGATGAATTCCTTCTTCACATTACAGAGGAATCCTTTGATGCGGTGTTGAGCGTCAACCTCAAGGTACCCAAACTCTAGCCGTATACGTAACCTTTAGAGATTTCATTACATTTTCTTGCTCTACCAGTATGTCAGGACAGCCACAATATTCCGCTTGTTTTGCATGTGCAGCTCTGTACATTTTTATCTCTGTGAATGGGATTTTTCAAGTTTTTTCACTCTGATATATGGTCGCCTATTTGCATGGCTCCCGGATTATTTATTTTGTTCTCCTTTTCCAGGGCCCTTTCCTTATTACACAAGCTGTGGCTCGAGCTCTCGTAGCCAACGGCCAAAAGAAAGGATCCATCATCAACATTGGGAGTATCGTGGGAAAGGTGAGACCTAAAGAGACCAAAACATGCATAAACATGGCAACAATGCAGGAGAGGTCCAGGGTGATGTATTATAATATCACCTGGAGGTCAATTCCTCCTTATCTCTGGCAGGAAGATAGTGACAGTGAACTTATTATCTATGCTATATTTTATGTTTAACATTTCAGCTCGGCAGATGCCGTTTAAGGCTAGGGTCAGACGAACGCATTTTTACGTTGTCTGTGAAAAAGTGCGTTCGTACGAATAGACATATTTTTTCACGGAATACGCGACAGCGGTCATACTATGCGCATTTTCGTCCGTGATTTTGTACGGATCATCAATAAAACCCTTTTTGCATCTGGACGTTATGTTGGCCGGACATTAGCAGCGTCTGACGTCTCCAAATCACGCACACATGCCACTAGCGGACGCAGCGCACTCTGTACGTCCGTACTAGTGGTTTCACGTTCTCGACAAAATGCGTTCGTTTGCCACTTGCGTTGCGCGGCCGGACTTTTGTGCGGCCGTACTTCGTATATTGGCCGTCATTGCCCGTCATTTGCTGCTACTACGGCCGTGATTAAGTGCGCCTGCACGCGCGTTCGCACTGCCTCAGTCTGACCCTAGCCTAAAATCAGAGCCTCAGTATACAAAGGATGTGGCTCATAGAAGACACCATAAACCTCTCTACAATGTGCGCAGCAGCAGATTCCCACTCCCTAAAAACAACAGTGGGCATCCAAAGAGCAACAGGGTCATCTTCCCAGTACAGCGTCTCCTGACACCCAATATAGAACACATAGGGCAATTCCCTCAATAAAATAAAATGTAACACTGTATGCCAATTGGCCACTCACCAGCATTGAAGGCACATCATGGAGAAATCTTCCAATATATTCCTTAAAGGAAGTAAAAGGAAATAGTGCAGACACAATAAATACAAATATTCTAGTTATTGTGCTTAGAGGATAAAAAACAAATAGGACGTATCTCAGAAACCGGCTGGGTGGAGTAGAGGTAACATCACTGCTCTGCATGGAGAGAGCCTGTGGAGTCATGGGTTCGATCCCAGTAAGAGCACCTCTCCAGTAAGTGTCCTTGGGCAAGACACCTAACGGTACATACTCGCCACCCAGGACATACTTGAAAACGAGAGAAATCTCAATGTATCCTTCCTGGTAAAATACTTTCTCAAGAAATTCACGCAGTCCTCAGACCCATGAACAGCTCATCACTGGAGATCCTTGGCACAATAGGACTCGTCTTCCCTCAGACTTCATCAGGAGGATGTCTCCTGACACCCTTTGGATTTTATTTGTGTGAAATACTGCCTTTTTGTCGGCACTGCAACACCCACCATTTTTGCAGCTTTTGATAACGCAAAGATGCTTTATGCGTAAACCCTATGGGCTTCTGAATTCTGTGCAGATGTGATGCTGTGATGGAAATGAGTGTCTCCGTGTATGAGCAGATAGGGTACGTGAAAGCTGTTTAACATTGTGTTTATATAAAGGTGGGCAACCTCGGCCAGTGTAATTATTCTACATCTAAAGCCGGAGTAGAGGGACTGACAAAGACTGCTGCTAAAGAGCTTGCAAGGTATGTATGTTTCTTCCTCCACCCTCCGACTGATACATATATGGATCATGACTGACGTGTAGGATTTCTCGCTAGTATGTTTGATATAGATTTTTTTGGTTTGTTTGTTTTATAGATTAAAAATCATCTGATATGCAGCTCTGTTCCATCCTTAGTGTAAACATCCAGAGCTGCTGTAAACTTATCAAATCATTGTGTACCTCCCAAACATCCTTCAACCCGTCTCTATAATATTCTTGACTTCCTCTATATACTGACATACATACTCAAGTCTTTAAGTTATTCACATACCCTTATGTTACCCCCAAAACACCCTCTTGCTATAAGGCCAGGCAACTACATCTCTCCTATGAATATATCTTCGTTACCCATAAGTCACTGTTACATGCTGGAAGCTTTACCATTCATCTACAATCCCTTCCGTTATAAATAATTTGCTCTGGTTACTCCTTCAAGGTATGGAATCCGGTGTAACACCGTGCTGCCAGGATTCATCTCCACACCGATGACAGACAAGGTCCCACAGAAGGTGCTAGACAAGGTGAGTAGCTCCAGGGTGTAAAATATCACTGGGTCCCGTCCTCCTTTATATCAGGTTATTTCTCACAATACAAAATACATGTAGTGCAGCGCTCACACGTGTATCACCGAGTGATTATAAATACAAAATAGCAGGACATTGACAGATAATAAATCAATATTTGCATCTATAGCAAGGTAATGTTTGATTATCTGTCAAAGGTCTGCTATTTTATGAATAGTCCAAGGGGATGGAGTGCAGCGAAAACAATGTTCCTTTCTTTAAGTCCCAGGAGTAGATTTCCCAGATCCTGAAGAGAGCTTTCTTCCTAGGGTAACCTAAAAAAAAAGGAAAAACATCATCGTGCGATCTGATGTATACCACATGGATAAACCAAAGAAGTGTCAGCACACTCACGTGAAATAGAGCCTTCCTGGCTCTGGATGATGCGCCTCTGGGTTATTAACGGATACCCACTTGCTCTTTCCGGTACAGGTAGTCTTGATTCTTCAAGTCTTTACACCCTTAAATATGGATACAAACAGGGCATAGCATAGACTGTAATACTATGGAAAACAGAAAAGTGGAATAGAAATATACTCACACTTTCTTGGACCTAACCTAGGTCCTTAGGAATCAGGCTCAGAAGTTATTGTAGGGTACAACTTCAAATAAAACCCCATGGGGTGGAGTAAAAATTTAATAAAACACAGCATAAAATACAACAAAAATATAAAATAAGGGAATAATTTGTGACCAGAATGCATTTCGCCCGTTGAGATCTCCTCAGTGGCTTCCTCAGCTGGTTTTACAGATCAAATGACCATTACTCCCTTTAAATACCCTAATCTCTCAATGGTTACCCAATTAGGAGTCTTCTTTTTGGCGGGGATTTCACCCCTACCAATCATATAATCCCTTTCATTTTGTTGACCTAATAGGTATAATAAAGATAAAGAATTTTTATATTTATAATCACTTGGTGATACACATGTGAGCGCTGCACTACATGTGCTTTGTGTCGCTCTAGGTGTAGTGGTGTTTGGGAGCAATCACTTAAATTAGAATGTTCAGCGATCCAGGTTTATCTTAGTGTATTTCCCACTAAGCGCCACGTGAACATTTTTTCTGCTTTGGTATTTCTCACAATACATTAGCTCCAGCCTCGTTTGCTCCCCCCCCCCCAAGATTATTTATTTTCAGTATTTTTATTTTTTTCTTGTTGCCCTTTACTTTCTCGCCTGATTTTTCCAACTACTGTATATTCTGTGTTTTGTTTTCTCCTTTAATACTTTTTATATTCCTGTTACATATTATATTAACAATATCTATTAGATACAGTCCTCGGGCGCTGAATTGCAGGGGATTAGAGTTTAAACCAAGATGGTCCAGATGGAGGATTTGGATTGAATGTTTTACATTCGGCTGCCCCTCATTTTGCCCAATTCTCCAGAATTCCATGTTTAATTAAACTACTAGTGTTTTAACTTTCACTGCTGGAGCTTAGCTTTGTGTATCTTTTTAAGGAACTTTTATTATCAATTCTTCGTGGTAATATACTACACACACACACCGGACGGAAGCACGTTTAGCACATCATTTTTGTGATGACATATCTTGTGTTTTTAAACTAGTTTAAGACCCACCTTTTCACCTGTTGATTCTGTACATACATTGGTCACATTTAAACTACTGTCTGTCTCTTTTGTCTGTAGTTGTGACGCTCTTTCATTTTGATACTCCCATCTCTCCAGATTTCTGGATCCATTCCCATGGGCAGACTCGGTAAACCCGAAGGTAAGCCTAGGGTTTAGCTGTGTATATGGTGACATATTATTGTTCCCTACAAGCATCTTTTTAACTCTTTGGTTCCTATGATACATTCTTTGCAACTCCCTGTATAGTGAATGACCACATGTTTGTTTTCTGTAGGTTGGAGAAAGAAAGTGTCCCCAAAGCACGGCACAGCTTTTTCAGGGTGCTTCTAGACATTACATAGATACATACATACGTACCGGGCGCTCTGCACAGGAATGACACTGAAGGGTTGCCAGTCTGTAGCTCACAAACATGCCTGGATAACAGCTCCTTACTCCTGCCCTAACCTTTCTATTATGTGTACATGATTATGCATTGAACGGCAACTGTACAGACTAGCCACCCAGGACATACTTGAAAACAAGAGAAATCTCAATGTATCTTTCCTGGTAAAATACTTTCTCAAAAAAAAGATCATATAACCCCCATTTACAAACCTTTTTTTATTTTTGGAGTCAGCAGAACAACTTTTTATATTGCAAAGTTAGTCTCCCCCTGGGGAGACACAAAGGGCCCTATTCCAAATCCTTGGTACAAACATAACGAGAGCTGATCTTAACTTCCCAGAGCCATTAGAGTCTATGGAGTTGCTCTGGTTAAGTTTACACCAGGGTTGGAATACAGCTCACCATTAGAGAGATCTCACTCCTGTGACCCTGTAAATTAAATTAATTGTAGCCTTTGATCTTCTCTAGGTATAACAGCTCTTTCTCTGTTTTTCCAGATATCGCTGATGTCTGCGCATTCTTGGCATCAGATGACAGCAAATATATCACCGGGGCCAGCATCGAAGTGACAGGTGAAACCCTCTCGGCCTTCGCACGGGGCCTGGCTGCTCTTTTTCTATTGGCACATAAATCTTTTTAATCTGCTTTTGGTTTATGCATTGAGATTGCAGAGGCCATCTATTTATATTGATATAATATACTGCACTTACACAGAAAAACCTCTATTATCTTCAGATCTACATACTGCCTGGTCAAAAAAAGTCATCACCTGGATGTAACTCAGCCAATAGGTGCTTGCCTTCCATTGGATAATTACTGCAGTGATTTAATATGTTTCAGCATAAAATCAGGCCACGAGACTCCCTGAATATACTGAATGAGCAGGTTTTTCCATCAATGTTTTTTTTCTCCCCTGATGGCACAGCGGGCATATTCCAAGATGGCAATGCCAGGATTCATCAGTCTCAAATTGTGCAAGAGTGGTTGAGGGAGCACGAGACATCATTTCCACACATGGATTGGCCACCGCACAGTCCAGACCTTAACGCCATTGAGGTTAATCTTTGGGATAATGTGCTGGAGAAGACTTTACGCAGCGCTGCGACTCTCCCATCATCAACACAAGATCTTGGTCACACATTAATACTACTCGGGACGCAAATAAATGCTGTGACATTGCATGAGCTTATCTAAACGATATAAAACAGTACAAACTTTTGCTTGTTAAGGGAGCGCAAAGGGAGGAAAATAATGTCTGTTCTGCCATTATTTTCCTTCCTTTGCGCTCCCTTAACAAGCAAAAGTTTGTACTGTTTTATTTACTTTTGGTGAAGGACACACCAATGGTGAGCTGCATGACTGTATAATTTCACCAATACAAGCACTTTACCAATAGAAAATTTCTCTAGCGCCGAACACATTTAACATCAAAAGGTGTTAACACAACTTATCCAAACGATGCCACGGCATATGTGTGCCTCAATCACAGCAATAGGTGACACTAACCAAATATTACAGTGTGTGACTTTATTTTTCGGGGCTGTGTGTAGAGACTGGTAATGTTTTCTGGTTTGTTTTTCTGGATGATGGTGATGCTAAAGTCCATGCAACTGCTACAGGCATAGTGTGAGTTTGACCCATGGGATATTAGATGTTTTTATGAGTGCATACCCGCATTGTGTCAGTGCTGTCATGGAGTTATTGTGTAGGCGGACAAAAACAGATTCACTTTCAAGACGGCGCCGGACCGGGCACAAGTAAGGATTGTCAGAACACGAGTCTCTTCAGGAAAGGCAAACTTTATTGTGTCGTCACACAAGTGCCCACACAGGATTGAATCGCAAAGAGTGAGCCCCCCCTTTCACCCGTGCAAGGGATCTTATACCCAAAAATACGTAATTAGGTACATCCCAGTTAGCCCACCTCCCAATGACACTTTATTCCACCCCACGTGGGTTAATACCTCCCTTTGGCTAATAAAAAAACATTCCATTAATTGGCTGTAAATTGGCAAACTTTGTGTTAGTTTCAGTAAATCATAATTAATTGCTCTTACTGTTCCGGGCTGCGCCCTCCTCCCTTGCGCCTACAATCACTTGTTACAGATGGCACCTGGCCTGATCTCTACTCCTTTGTCTTTCTGCGGGCCCAACGACCTTGGAGGATCTACTTCGCTTTTCTCCTCCGTGCCAGGAACAGCAGAGATCTTTCATAAAGCTTTAATTGCTTTTCTGCTAATCTAAACGCATTCCTAAATTTCTACGTATACCTCATTCTAGTTTCAGCTACAAACCTGTCTAGTTATATACAAGTGAACCAATATTCTGAACAAGATGGCCGCCTGTGTACAATGGCGGCCGTCTTCCAGCCTATTTCTTCATTCCCCCCTTGGCTCAAGTGTCAGGATCTTTTCCTGGCACTTGTAGCCATTACACTCCACTATTCTGAAACTCCTTGTACTGGGGGGGTTTCTTTCACTGGGAACATACCCTGTGGGATTATCAGTGGTATCTTCTGTGTTTGTGTAGGTGTCAGTGCTGTTTTGCACAGTGGCCATAAACATAGCCCTATGCGGTATATCAGTATCCCTATGATCAAGATCACCACTATCATGAGTATCATGGATCCAATCCGTGAGATAAATCTCAAGATGGAACCAAATCATTCTCCCATTGCTCCAAACCCACGGAGCGGATTCCAGCCTTCGGCAGCAATCCTCCTGGCTATACCCTGCAACTGTGCTACCTTCTCTTGGTGATCTTGAATTACCTGGTAATAATCTGGGACTTCATGTGTAGTGTTTCTGATGAAGGTGCAACATTCATAGTGCATTGTCATTTCACACAATCCATTCAAGGCCGCACTGATCTGCTCAAGCGCCATATCATGTATCATCTGCACCTTTCGTAACTCACGCATTTCCAGATTCAGCAGCTGGATATCCATACTGGTTCTATTCAGAATCTCATCCATCAGATTGACATAGCTATTCAATCTCCTCATCATCTCTCCTCCCCATCCAGTCCATGCTGGCAACCATGTCCATATTCGATCCATCTTCGCGAACAATTCTCTCTTTGGTCTTTCAAACACCAGTGGGTACCTAGGGTGTAGTTCTGTGTCTGTGTTTGTGTCTTCTCCCTTAGTCTCTGGATTGGGACCAGCTTAGCCAAATAACACATTCCCGTTATTGTTGGTGGTACCCATGTGTAACACACCCTTTCACAGCACACCTGGTACCCTCCTTTCACTATAAATGGTGATAATGTAGTGTTCCCTTTGATATCTCTATCGCAAATTGTCTCAGCCGTCTCATCATATCCACTGCACCCTGCCTCCATTGGTCACATTCCTAATCACACCCGCCTCTTGGTCTCTAGTGAGTTGCCTGCATCGTATATATAAATAATTCGCCTTTTGTCCTGTTTTGAATATGTAAATGTATGATGTCCAGTTGAACTGACTTGAGTTACATAACCCACCCTCGTTATTTATTTCTTTATCTGGTCCTAGTTGAAAACACCATTCTGGTGGATACACTGGTCCTATTATGGGGTACCCGGGACTGACTGATTCTGTCTTTTCCCTTGGTGCATCGACAGCATGTATTGTGACATTCCCTGATACAAACATACTCAAATTCATTGGAACAGAGGCAAATGGTATATGAATTGTCTCTGGGTGCAGTCTACTACACACCCAGCATGCGGTTTGCCCAGACTTTTTAGCATAGTCATATTTGAATTGCACAAGTAAGTGTCCTCTTGGGTTGGTTCCAGATAGCGCCTCTCGTTTTTGTCTCCACATGGTACGGTTCTCCATCACCGGGTGCGTACCATTCCAGATATGGGAAATATCCACTTTCCCCACATTGCCCGTACAATTAGAGCATGCTCCACGCGAGAGTCCATAAATCAAATTAGCAAGATATAAAATCAGCACCACAAATGCCCCGAATGTCAGAATTCCTTGGGCAATTCTTTTCACAGTCACATAAACCCAATCCCTCCCCACCGGAATTTCAAAAGTAAAAAACATTTCTGGATGATCAAGGGTGGGGGCCGGGCCCCTAAAAAGCACCCTGTGGGTATCCCCCGTTGGCGGGTGGTCAGGACCTGTGCCCATCAAAACACCCACTTGTTGATCCTCTGTATTATCTGGGTTAGGATCATTTAGGTGCTCATGGCTGTGGTCTTTGTCAGCTTCAGCCTCAGCGGGTTGGTCTCGTTGGTAACGACCTTCCATGCTGGTTCAGGACTGGCTGCAGCTGCTTTCACTCTGGAGTGATGTATCCACGGGACCACCTCGGCAACCTTTACTGCTGTGGGGGTTGATAACAGGACAAGAATAAGGACCTCTCCATTTTTGGACCTAGTGGATCATTTTTTCCACTCTTTTACCCATACTGAGTCACCCGGACAATACTTATGCAGTGAAGGATACAGAAAATGCGGTATATTATCCCCCACCCAAGTATTTAATTTCTGCATTGATTTACCCAGCATTACTACCTGATCATTTAGTTTAGTTTCTCCCAATGCCCGAAGGTCCCCCCTTAGTCCATTAATTAGAGGGGTTGGCCGTCCAAACATAAGTTCGTACGGACTTAGCTTCAATTGGGGGTTGGTCTGCACCTAATGTGCAAAAGGACTATCGGCAGCAAGTCCAACCAGCTCAATGACGTCTCTTGGCACAGTTTGGACATCAAAGTCTTTAGGGTACGGTTCATTCTTTCAACTTTTCCCGAACTTGGGGCCTGTAGGCGGTATGTAGCTTCCAGGTGATGCCCAGTAGCCGGGCAAGTTGTTGCAAACAGTTCTGGATACTTTTGGGAAATAGTATCGCCATGCGAAAAATAACAAATCTTGTCTGTCTTGTGAATCTCTTACTGCTGGTATGAAAAAGTTCATTGCACTTTTCTTCATTCTTGGCAGTCTGTTCTTGATAAGGATCTCCTTGAGGAAGAACCTCACCAGTGGGACTTGATATTCTTCTGCTCCCAATTCTCCCAGACTGTGCAGTATTCGTGTGATCCGTAGATTATTGTGAGGATTGATTGTCAAATTTTCAAAACGTGACGCGAAATTTTCTGCTCGTTCAACTTCGGTTATTTCTTTGTCTTCCTCCTCCCCCACTATTTTTACGCCGAAGAATTTCAGCATCATCTTGTAGGCTCTGCGCAGTCTTTGCTGAACTTCTGAGGTGTTAACCATTAGGCGTGTCTCTTGCGGATTTAGGGGAGTAGAGTAGAAATTTCGGCCTTGTGTCCGAGTTGGGAAAAGCCATTGAATATAATCATGATTGAGTTCTAACAGTTCATAATCATCTTGCCATTTGTGCCGTATTATTTCAATGAACTCGCCGTGGGGTTCAAACTTTTTTCAAATTCATATAGAACTCGTAATTTGGCATGGAAGGTTGAGGTTCTTGCTTGCAGATCAGTACTGTAGCTTGATCTCCTGTGGCGGTGGCGGTTTTGCAGCTGCTTTTGCGGCTTGGTCTGCGCGTCTGTTACCTTTTGGAATTTCATCACGGCCTTTTTGGTGGCCACGACAGTGCATGATGCTGACAGCACTTGGTTTCCACACTGCTTCCAGGAGGGCCGCGATTTCAGCCGCATATTTAATTTGTTGTCCTGAAGACGTGAGTAGGCTCTTTCTTTATAGAGTGCACCATGTGCATGGACTGTCATAAAGGCGTACTTGGAATCTGTATAGATATTTACTCTTTTGCCTTCAGAAATTTCAAGGGCTCTGGTTAAAGCTGTTATTTCAGCCAATTGTGCAGATGTATGGCCTGGCAGTGGCTTTGCTTCGATGACTTCTTCTGTTGAGACTACTGCATAGCCGGAGACTTTCTTCCCATCATCCATATAGCTGCTACCATCAGTGAATAGCTGTAGGTCGTATTTGTCTAGGGGTACGTCTTTCAAATCTGGCCTGCTACTGAACACTTCTTCCATAACTTGGAGGCATTCATGATCTGGATCCTCTTCACAGTCAGGCAGTAAAGTAGCAGGGTTTAAAGTAGCGATGAGGTCCAAATGAACCCGTGGATTTTCACACATCATGGCTTGGTACTTCGTCATCCGGCTGTTGCTGAACCAGTAACCTCCTTTGACATCCAGCAGAGCCTTGACAGCGTGGGGCACCTTGACATAAAGAACTTGTCCAAGGGTCAGCTTGTCTGCTTCTGCTATCAGCATTGCGGTGGCAGCCACTGCTTTCAGGCATAGGGGTAGGCCGCAGGCCACAGGGTCGAGTTGCTTGGAGAGGTAGGCCACAGGCCTCAGCCATGAGCCAAGGTCTGGACCAATACTCCTGTTGCTGTTTGATTATGTTCATGCACGAACAGCTGGAAGGGCTTGCTATGATCTGGCAGACCAGTGCAGGAGCTTCCATCAGCAGAGTCTTTATTTCTGGAACGCTGCTGTTTGCTCTTCTTTACAATGAAAGGGATCTTGTTCCCCCCCCTTCGTGGCCTGATGAAGCGGCTTGGCAATATTGCGAAGTTGGGGATCCACAGGCGGCAGAAGCCTGCAGCTCCCAGGAACTCACGGACTTGCCTCCTGGTCTTTGGTTGGGGTATGCGGCACACTGCTTCTTTTCTTTCTGCCCCCAGTGCACGTTTGGTACCTGTTAACTGGAAGCCCAGATATTTTACAGTGCGTTTACATATTTGTGCTTTCTTTTTAGAAACTCTGTAACCTGCTTGGCTTAGCAGATGTAGCAAGGCTTTTGTGGCGGATAAACAGTCTTTTTCTGTGGGGGAAGCCAGTAATAAATCATCAACATATTGGAGTAACACTACTTTGTCTGGCTGAGCGTTGAAGGCGAGGAGATCTTGGCTAAGCGCGCACCTGAAAATCGTGGGCAAATTTTTTTTGAAACTTTGAGGGAGGCGCGTCCACGTCATTTGATGGCGCGCCCCCGTGGTAGACTTTTCCCACTGAAATGCAAAAGGGGCTGGCTTGCTGGAGCCAGACGGATGCAAAAGAAAGCGTCTTTTAAATCAAGCACTGTGTAATATTGTGTATCTCCGGGAATTAACGCCAGTAAATTGTATAGATTAGGAACCACAGGGTGTAGTGTTACTGTGGCCTCGTTGACAGCTCGTAAATCTTGGACAGGGCGATACTCTTGTGTCCTCTCTTTCAAGACTGGCAATAGGGTGTGTTCCATGGTGACACACAGAATTTTAATATACCGTGATCTTTAAATCTCTGTAAATATATCTGTATATTCTGCTTGGCTTTCTGTGGGATATAATATTGTCTTAGAGCCACCGGTGTTGCGCCGGGCTGTGATTCAACTCATCTGGGCGGGTTTTCCTCCGCCCCCACCTCAGGAATTCCAAGGAGTAGTGCGTGCGGATCCGGCGTGGCAGACAGAGTAGGTGCCGTGCGCCATTCTTCCTCCTTTGACATAACTACTGCGATTTTCACAGATTGTGGATTGTGCGGACTGGCTGGATTATGCTGCCGAGCAGAGCCGCCACTCTCCGGCAGATCTAATTGAGCGTGACCCCCGGGAAAAAACATAATTTGGGCTTGCAATTTGCAAAAAAATATCCCGCCCCAGGAGCCGGATGGGACATTCGGGCATATACATATACACATTGTATAAACAATATTTTCAGAGATCTTTTCCCGTAGCCCAAAACAGACTCTTAATACCACATCTGAAAAAAAATAAATCATTCCATTGTGATAAGACCACTCCTAACATCTCATAACAATAAAATAACCATTCCATCAAAAATTAAACAAAAACATACCTTTTAGAAACAGTAAAGAAAAACTACTTTAATTATTTCTCGAATTATTTTTCTTTTAATATTAATTTTCTAACCGTTTCATATATTTCAATTTAATTTTTAGCTCTGAACAAAACTAAAACTTTCGGAATAATATTAACACAAAATATAAACATATATCTTGCACTCAACAGACTTCAGACAAATATTCTATTGTAACATACATTAAAATTAGCTAAACATAGTAATTTTTTTCCTTTTTTTTCCTCCCTGCTATTCCTCTTTACTTTGAATTCGCTGCACAGATACACAAAGGGTTATTCTTTCCAGCTATCAGAGAAACTGACTCCCTCCCCCCTTCGCAAACAGTCTGTCAGAAAGGAGGGGGCCTATACACCAGGGAAGAGAGGAGGAAGAAAAAAAAAGAAAAAAAAAAAAAAAAAATACGAAGCCCAATCTCACAACCTCTCAGTCATTCCTACTTTTAATTGAACAGTTTAATAGATCAATTATAAACACAATCGGACAAAATCAGTCCGAATCACACACACAAGCCATACAGCACCGCAATCATCTCACTCCGTAAAATATTAATTAATTTATATATACTCCCATCGGGCATCTCAATCTTTTCTGGTGGAGCCTCTCTATCTCCTCCATTCGCGGCGCCCTGCTCTTCTTCCTCAGTCACACAGGACGGAGCAGAGGGAGCTGACCGAGACACAGCAGCTGCCCGCTCCCTCCTCTCCGTCCGCGCAACCACGGCACTCAAAACTTCCCTAGCTGCCCTATAACATAATAAATAGGACGGGGGTAAAACATCACTCTCTTCCGGTTGTTCTACTAACACCTCTCTCTCTCTCTCTCCATTATTTTGGGGGTCCTGCTTCTTATTTCTCCCCGCTATCATTATAAAATGACTCTTGTTTTTAATACAATATCTTCATATATCTATATACGGGTATTGTTCAGGATGTCCGTACTGCTCTGTGACTTGGGAATGTACCTTCTGTACCAACTCCGGGTCCATTGACCCCTGCTCTGGCCATCCTGGGACTAACAACGGCCACACAACTGACACAACTACACATTACTTTTAATTTTTTTTTTTTTTTTTCTACACCATAGTCATGAGTTTTATATAATGCTTCGAAATTCCGCACCATATATTCTAGGGGCGTCTCACCCTCCTTCACCTTCTTGGGCTTAGATGACCCGTTACCCATTATTACTCTTGAAAACAGTACTCTTTGCAATACAGATATATTATTTCAACAACAGTTAAAATCTACAGTCTGATACTTCAGTCAACAATTCATCCGTGTCTGCAGGCGCTTCCCCCTTCAGTAGCCGTCTGCAGTCGCCTGAGCCGGAAACGTACGTTCGGGGTCAAAACTCGTATTTGCTTCCTCGCGGAGCGAGTAGGCGCACGTTCACTCACAGCACTCGAGTCAATTCATTCACAACACATACCGTATCAGATGCTTTCATCACATAACAGAACATAAAAACACTTCAACTCTTTTTACTAGCCGAGGGGTACTCAGTCCCTCCTCTGTGGCTCCTTATACTCCGTAATTTGAACTCTAACTCTTGACTGCTTGTGACTATGTGCACCCCGTTTTATATCTCTACTGCCGTCTGCAATTCCAATTTGCCCTATGGGTAATCTCACCCACCCGGCACCACTATCTCTGCAGCTACCGCTGGCTCCACTATGAGCCCTTTTCACTACACGACGTGCACACTAGCACTGACTCAGGCTCTCAGCCCAGTCACAGAAAATCCCTCCTCCTTTCCCTTTTACCCACGTGGTGAAGCTCTATTTACAAACACTGACTACTGACTTATGCAACTCCACGTGGTTACCTTCTCCCTCACTTACAGAACTACCCTTTGATTGGCATTCAATTCCCCCGAATCCAGACACCCGCTAGCCACTCTGGCTCCTTAGCAATGTCAGTGCTATCAGCGGCGGGCTAGATATGCCAATAGGATGGTGGCCATCGCATCCTCTTATCCGTCTATCTCAGTCGGACGTTTCCCTTAGATACCGGTATCTCCTTTAGACATACAAAACATAGAAGACACGTTACCTATCGCCGGCGCTGCTTGCTGTTCCTCAGACTCTGTGTCCCAGTTCCCTGGTCGGGGGTCCGTTTGGGACGAGACGAGGTCCACTGAACAGGAAATCCTGCTTGGCGCCTGCAGATGTCAGCTCACCTTCAACGGACGCCCAACCATCGGGATTCTCGCACCCGCTGCAGTCAAGCACTGCACTGTGTTCACAGCAGCCCGTTACTGTGTGCCCGGAAAGGGCCCGTATCCCGGCTCACGATGCCCCCAAAAATGTAGGCGGACAAAAACAGATTCACTTTCAAGACGGCGCCGGACCGGGCACAAGTAAGGATTGTCAGAACACGAGTCTCTTCAGGAAAGGCAAACTTTATTGTGTCGTCACACAAGTGCCCACACAGGATTGAATCGCAAAGAGTGAGCCCCCCTTTCACCCGTGCAAGGGATCTTATACCAAAAATACGTAATTAGGTACATCCCAGTTAGCCCACCTCCCAATGACACTTTATTCCACCCCACGTGGGTTAATACCTCCCTTTGGCTAATAAAAAAACATTCCATTAATTGGCTGTAAATTGGCAAACTTTGTGTTAGTTTCAGTAAATCATAATTAATTGCTCTTACTGTTCCGGGCTGCGCCCTCCTCCCTTGCGCCTACAATCACTTGTTACAGATGGCACCTGGCCTGATCTCTACTCCTTTGTCTTTCTGCGGGCCCCAACGACCTTGGAGGATCTACTTCGCTTTCTCCTCCGTGCCAGGAACAGCAGAGATCTTTCATAAAGCTTTAATTGCTTTTCTGCTAATCTAAACGCATTCCTAAATTTCTACGTATACCTCATTCTAGTTTCAGCTACAAACCTGTCTAGTTATATACAAGTGAACCAATATTCTGAACAAGATGGCCGCCTGTGTACAATGGCGGCCGTCTTCCAGCCTATTTCCACTTCAATTGTTAATCCCGTTGCCTTTCTTTTGTTTTCCTTTTAGGTGGGCTGTTTATGTGACCCTGGCTGTGTGATGCAGCGGCGCAGATCCTTTCGATATAAAACCGTTCAGACTAAGTGCCTTACGAGGCTCCAGGAAAATGGCGGACGTGATATCACTGGCCCGGAGACATTCTTTAATGTGTATTATTGTTAAAAAAATTGCTAATTTTATATATTTTTAATAAAGACTGATTATGAACTGTATAAAACTGCAGCTCGTGTCCTTTCGTTAAAGTGATCCCTGTGACGCCATTATTGCAGCGCTACAGAACCAGTTGGCGCTTTATAAATGCTTGTGACTGTTTTTAATGGCTGTATCCTGACAGGAATCCCCCATCAGAGATAGAAAATGAATTATAATGAAACCTTTTGACATCTTTTAATTATAAACTTTATTGTTTTAATATTGCGGTTTAATAAACAACAACTGTCGTGTAATAACAATGCGTCATGGCATTTGCGCGTCACTGTTGGCGGGAAGGCAGCGCCAGCTGATAGGTGGGTAAGGAACGACTCGATGATTGGTTGCTGATCCTAGCAGCCGGATCCGATTGGCTGACGAGTTCTCGCGTTAGAGCTGTATGCCTAACCCCCCCCTTGCAGGAAGTGAGGTTGTTGCACCGGAAGTGGGCGCTTTTCCTGTTTTTTTTTCCCCCCTCACAGTACTTCATCTATATTTCGGGGCTTCACGTGACGCAGGAGGCGGTAACCCGGGAGGGGTGAGTGCCCCGCGTTGTCCGTTCCTGCCTGGCTCCGCCCCGCGCTTTGTCCACCGGTGTTTGTTTATCCCGGGTTGTGGGCGGGCTTTCTGTGTAATACAGAGCTCAGTGAGGCCAGTGCGCATGCGCTGGCCTGCATATTGGCAGTTTGCAGCTGGCCTGGTAGGACGGTGTCGGGCTTGGGCCTGTTCGAGGAGATCTCTTCAGGAGGCTTTTACCCTCTCTTCCCGGGGCCATGGAGGCCGCACACGCCTAAACTTCACCTGATCCACCGGAGAAGCCCCGCGTGTTATACAGAGAGAAGCCGCAGCGTGTGTCTGCAACATGCGGGTCCCCTGCAAGGTACAATACACCCGGGGCCGGGGCTCTGAATGCTAAGTCTGCGGGTTGGGCTGCATTGTATCTCTTATATTTATGTGTTGATTATGCTGAATAAAGTTTTTTTTTTACCTTTATTTATTCCTATACCTGGGTTCTGCTGTTTGTTCATGGTGCTGGTGTTTTAGCTTCTACTCCAGTAGTTTCTATTGGGGTTAGTCTGCTTATTTATTTGTGTACACTAGGGTTCAGCAACCCTGGCTCTCCTGCTGTACTGTAACTACATCTCCCATGCTGCTCAGACCCACAGTAGGCTGACTGAGCATCATGGAAGATGTAGTTCCAAAAAACTGAAGTTTGCTGAGCCTGGGTGTATAAATCATAATCATCTGTACAGCACAATAGAATGTAGGTCTCTTGTAAAGAACCATAACGAAACAAGTGTATTGCATAGGGTTGGCTGTGTTTTCCTGGACACACATTACTATTTCATGCAGAGGTTGAGCACCGGGAAAAGCGCTGCACTGTAACATGTTGGTTTCAAGTATTTTACATAGCGCTGTAGAAAGGGTGAGACAGAATAACAAATATACTGGTTAAACCTGCAAAACAATCTAAGAGGAGAGGGGTGACACTAGGTGAGGTTAAATAGAGGACCTGAAGTAGCAGGTGCATGTGGGCTGGGTTGGAAGATGAAGCATGAAATGTACAGTAGCGAGGCATATCAGCTCACGCCATGATTCACCAAAGTAATGTGTTTTCAGAGACTTCTTGAAGGATTGGAGTGACGGAGAGTCTGTTGCGGGGGAGGGAGTTCCATAGAAAGGGGGCAGCTCTGGAGAAGTTCTGAAGGCAAGTTGAGGGTGCGGGTACGAGGAGCTGATAGCGTCAGATCATTGGCCGAGCGACGTGGTCAGGACGGGATGTACCTGCTAATAAGGGAGATGTAGGTAGCGGCGCGGTTCTGGAGAGCTTTGTATGTGAGCACCAGTGTTTTGAAATGGATTCTGAAGGAAATGGAGCCAGTGTAGAGAATGACAGCGAGGTGGATGACATGTATAATTCAGCTGCTGCAGGGAGGAAATAAAGGTCACCTGGAATTCCTGTTTGTTTTTTGTGTTTTTCTTGCAGCGTGTGGATTATACATGCTGCAGGAGGGGTTTTGTCTTTTGCTTCCCATCAGCATGAATAAGATATGTGTCCATGAAAACATGGTCGATCTGGCAACCCTTGTATTACATTGATCTGTGTATAATATCTCCATGCAGAGTACATGGTATATACAACCTACATACATAGGATATTCTATAAAAGGTCACACATGTTGTATGTTAAACAAAGCATTCCTTTTTCTTCATATAAGTAATTGAGCAGAGCCTGTTGACAGACTCTGGACAACTATATCTATCATATCCAAAAAATGTCACTCCTGGGACTTTTCACCAAGCAAAACTATTTATCTTCTAGATTGTATATTCCCTCGTTTCCTCCTATACTGGTTTGTCAAAATGTTGTTCAATGTATTGTAACCCTGTCTATATTGTGCCCATTGTACAGCGCTGCAGAATATGCTGGTGCTTCATAAATAATATTAATAATAATTACATGTGCTGCAATTTTGTCAATGTGTCAGAAATTCTACATTTCTTTAATCAGGACATGTACTTTATCCAATCACTAAACACATCTATATCTCTATCTCAAACCCACTTACCCCATTCCTTCTCCTGTATCAATCATGGAAACTCCATAGAACTTCTAAAAAAAATTCATGTTTGATAAACAAGGAGGAATGGGGTAAGTGGGTTTGAGATCCCTTTTTATATAGGTTTAGTGATTGTATAGAGTACATGTTCTGATGAAAGTGCCATGAGTGATTTGTGTGTACAAAAGTACAGGACACTGTTGCAATGAAGTCCTTGAGTGCAAGAAAGATCTCTTTCTCCCCGACACGCACTGCTCCTTCGCTTCAGCTGAAGGATTCCCAAACCTGGGAGTCCCCGAAGCTTTGCTATGCAATTTGCTGATCTGGGTATATTCAAAATACCTGCTCTTGGTGTGGTGGAGGAAACCCCTTTGCTTCACCCAGAATTTTCCCCTGAACGGAGCAGCAGGAGTGGGGGCAGCTTTATCTTTTTAAAGTGGTCGGGATGAGTAGCTCTTTTTTAATGTCTGTTGGATGTACAGGTGCCAGAGATTCATGGTGTATGTAGGATTTATATGTCAAAGTCTATAGCAGTGTTTCCCAAACCTGTCCTCAGGACCCTCCGCCTCGCAGGTTTGCAGGATATGTGAAGCACAGCACAGGTGATATGATTTGCTGCTCAGTGATTGCAGGATTCAGTCTGTATTTCTCCCCAAGATGATCTGCAAAACCTGGCCTGGTTGAGGGCCCCGAGGACAGGTTTGAGAAACCCTGGTCTATAGGATACACTGTGTGTACACATTTGTGTCATTCCTTTTGAAGTCCTGAATATAGAAGGGATTTGTATCATTCCCCCCCCCCAAAAAAAGATGTTTTGAAAATGTATCACATATCCCTTAATGCTCAGCCACTTACGTCATTCTTTAGCTGAGACTCATGGGAAAAATAGTTTCAAGGGTCAAAGTTGCCGACCTCTGATTTTAATGATAGGTGTCCTTACTGGGCAAATGACCAGGTATTGATAATTGGAAAGACGTTATGTTCTCACAGGCTGATCCTGTACAGAAATACACATAATTATACAGGCTTTAATTAGCTGGCATGGCCTGAGACTCGCAGGTGACACACCCGCACGCTAACTAGTGGTGACACTGTGCTTCTTCCGTCCTGTGAATCAAAAGCAACATGTCACAAACGCTGGTTTTATAGCGAGTAGGATTAATCTGTCGAGTTACTTTATATAGCAAACTAATTAGAGAGTGATGCTGTTAATGGTCCTGGGGCTCGCTGCCAGTGGCCACCGCCAGAAAAAAGATCTGGTGTAGGTTATCACAGAATATTCTAGCATGTTTGTATAATGCTTGCCTCTCTGCCTTGTAGAATGCTTGGCTTCAGATGTCGTTGGTTTTCTTTCTCCTTGCAGGCTGGTGATGCGATGGCCACCCCAGTCAGTGCCCAGTGCTCCAGCAAAACGTGGGAGCTGAGCCTGTATGAGCTTCACCGCACCCCACAAGTAAGTGACTGGAAGCAAAGAAGTGCTCACTCGGATTTCGCTACGGTACACAGTGATGGAATAAAGCTGCGAGGGAAGCCTGGTCACAATATATAATCTTATTCTAGGATGCCATCATGGACGGGACGGAGATAGCCGTGTCACCACGCAGTCTGCACAGCGAGCTGATGTGTCCCATCTGCCTAGACATGCTGAAGAACACAATGACCACCAAGGAATGTCTCCACCGCTTCTGCTCAGACTGCATAGTCACAGCCCTGCGCAGCGGGTCAGTATCTTCTAACATCTGATTCACTTTGCTTCACCATCGCCATATGCAAAGAAAATGGTCTTCGACATTATGTTGCTTTAGCTTCCAAAGGAGGACAGGAAGGATTTCTTTTGTGCTCTAATTACAGTATACGGCTCCTACAATCCACATGGGTCTGTGTTCTAAATTTAAAGCAAAATGTGCGTTTACGTGAAACGAGGTTATGGAGCCTCTGCATGCATACACTGTATATTTAACAGGTCTCACTCCAGATAGGTTTATTATTGTCTGCAATATTATTCTTCATTGTAATGTTTATATACGTTTTATCAAAATACAGCAGATTTTAGGACCGCTAGTGAGATGACTTGCAGCAGGGCTGTCACATTCCAACCCCCCAGATGTTTCTGAATGACAACTTCCATGACCATCTATTGCATTGAAGATATTTTGGGAATTGTAGGTATCGCCCTCTGGGGGGGGGGGGATGTGAGATTGACAGCCCTGTGCAAGACCCATTGCACTAAAATAAGAATCAGTGCTTTATGTTCTCTTGTAAAAACCTAGATATCTATCTCTCTCTTGTCTAACCCGTAAAGCATAATTAAACCATAATTATGTTATAATGCTTCTTTAGGAACAAGGAATGTCCTACATGTAGAAAGAAACTGGTCTCCAAACGCTCTCTCCGCCCCGACCCCAATTTTGATGCCCTTATCTCAAAAATCTACCCAAGCCGAGACGAGTATGAAGCTCATCAGGACAGAGTGCTTGCCAAGCTGAGCCGGTTACACAACCAGCAGGCCCTAAGCAGCAGCATCGAGGAGGGCCTTAAAATGCAGGCTCTTCACAGGTAATGAGCAAAGCCCGACGCACCAGCTGCTTCTTTTTTCTCTGTGCCAAGAAGTTGGAAGGGTGCTATAAATTTGTGCTTTTCCTCTTCCTGTCCCTCTGGACCCCCAGGGCGCAGCGGGTACGGAAACACCATGAGTCAGACAACACGACATTCAGTGGAGGCGAGGACAACTGTGACAGCCGCTCGCATGTCAGCAACCCATCCGTGCACAGTAACCAGGAGGCAGGACCGAGTCGCAAGAGGTCACGGGCTTCTGAGGACTCTGGGGCGGAACCGGACCTTTCCCATGAGGGCGGAGTAAGAAGTCCAGATCCTCCAGGGAACGGCGAGACTGGCAGTGAGATTGAGCTGGTTTTCAGGGCTCACCCATTGCTGGTAGAGAAGGATGGTTACAGCCAGACAAGGTAAGACCAATTCGTTAATGCAACAGTGCTACTGATTAGGGGCGCGAAGTCCGTTGTGGATATTGTAAAAGCAATGTTTTTCTATGATTTTATATTTTGTATTTTCTCTTTTCTGAATACCTTTTTTATAACAACTGTTTATCCAGAAGGTGGTGGTTGGGTCTGCATTATTTTGTTGTGGCCTTTTTATAATGATGCACAGCGTAGAGGTCTCCAGGAAATAAACTTGAGTGTTCAAGGCCAAGAAGGATGCTGTGATGAGCGCAGTAGATTGCATTGAGCAGATATGGTGCAGTTTAGTAAATATGTGCAATCCTGGGATTTAATTTCAGAGATAAGTAATAGAGGTGAATTGCCAAGTAAGAAATCACCTTGCAGTGACCCGCGATTCCTGTTTTTGCTCTCAGGTATGTAAAAACTACAGCAAACGCCACGGTAGACCACCTATCCAAATACCTGGCTCTACGTATCGCCCTGGAAGAAGAGGCTCTTAAGGGGGGTGCAGACGGAGTGACACTCGGTGACGTCAGCGAGAAGCAATATACCATTTACATCTGCACTGGGGTTGCGGGCGGACAGTACACTGTGAGTACCGATACTGGGCCATATTACATAGTTGGTGCTAACTTAACCAGAGCTGTTGTAAACTTCCCAGAGCCATTATAGCCTATGGAGGTTTTACGTTTACAACAGCTCTGGTTAAGTTAGCACCAACATTGTAATATGGCCCACTGTGTCCCTTGTGTTAGCTGAAGGTGAAACTGCAATTCTGCTTTTGTCTCTCCGGCTTCCGGTCAGTGTGGACATGCATCACATTAACGCTTTCACTACCAAAAACATGTAAACTCTTTTGCATCCACTAAAAACCAATAAGCATATAAAACCCTTTCAATGCATTTTTCACGCAACCTTTAATGTGTTTTCTGGGGAGAAACGGAAATCTGTGCGATCTCCCTACTGTTCTTCTGTATTACTGTATAAGGAGCAGCCTCCACCTTCACGTTAACAAAAAGCTCAACAAACTTTAATGCTTCTGTTTTGTTGACTACTCCATTCTGTGTTTTAGTGAATGGGTTTAATATGTGCAATCTTTTTGGCTGTCACATAGCTAATTTCTCGTTCTTTGCCTTTTTTCAAATTTCACTCACTGAAATCCTCATCAAACTGAGAATCTAACCCAGGGCATTGGGTGAGGGCTCTGTTATTTTTCTGTTTTTTTAGTTTTGAAAACAGGAAAGTCTTTTCCATTGTCCTGCTTAATCAAGTAGTTTGTTTATCCAACAGAAAACCCAGATCTGAGCTTTGATGTGCTCTACTTCAATTTGTGCTGTATGTGCATACTTTCATTGTCATGCTTTGTGTTTTTGCTTAATGTGTATTTCACTGAATGTTTCTCGTCCTTCAGACCCTGAATGGTTCGTTAACACTTGAACTGGTCAACGAGAAATACTGGAAGGTGAGCAAACCGCTGGAGCTGTACTACGCTCCCACTAAGGAGCAGAAGTAGAGGTTGATCAACCCTCGAGGTGGCGATAAAGGAATTTGCTGCCATGATTGCAGATCGCTACGTGGAGTTCATGAACATTAACCTCCATGAAGACTCTCTGGGATGTATGATCTGCAGGGGGAAGAGCGGATTAAAAACTGGATATTCCTACAATGCTCGGGGCGAGTGAACCTTCATCTGTGTGAAAAGCTACATATTCCATTTTAAGTGCGAATAGTTTTTTTTTTATTCCTGCCCCAGTGTAATTACAAACTGTTATCTCGTGTTCTGTGTTATTTCACTGTCGAACACTGCGCCACATTACAGTGCAATATCACCATGCTCACATAGACGTCTGATTTGGATTTTTCTACAGCCGCAGGGACTAGCGTCTCAATCTTTTCTCATACCAATCCATCCTGCAAAGCCTGGAGAGAGCGCGAGGTGAACTTGTCAGGAGCACAAATAAGGAGGCGCATGGTTTGGAAACAATTTCGGTTAATTTCCTCCATTTGAAATGTACTTTTTTTTTTTCTTAACTCATCGGTTGTCTGAATCTTTATCCAAATTATTATTTATTTTTTTTGTGGTGAGTTATACGTAAACTGAAATTTGGTATATCTACTCCCCAATCTTCTGAGTTCTTCAAGGTGGTCAGAAATAAGATCACTCCCCCCCCCCCTGCAGAAAGCGGCTTCTTGCCTCGTTACAGATAATTGGTGCTGTTCTGATGCCTGTCTTTTCTTCAGGTCACTCAGAACTGCCTAATCTGTTGTAACAAATTTGGAAGCGGAGCTGGTTTGTCTCTAGTTAACGGTTACATTGCATGTTATTGTAGAACTGTTGCCTCAAATTCACAAGCGGAGACCCTTAACCTGCAAATAAGTCAACCATGGAAATCTTGGATTCTGTTTTTGTAAGAAAAGGAGGGGAGTTTTTGGAGGGTGCTTTGTGTAGCGCTCTAATCCCGCTGCAGGCTGATATTTGGGTGCAGCAAGAGTGGAGTGCGCCAAGTGTACTGATCACGACATGTGTTTAGCACAGACCTAGGAAAGTGAATCTGCACAAAGTGGGGCATGTGCTAAAAGGCGCTACATGCCGATATGGTGCAGCATAGATCATCCCTGTACAGATACACTATAGATATGCCACAGAATAGGGAAATCCATGGGCTTGCTCACATAACAAATATACGTTGCGGTTTGTATCTTTCCATATAGACAAGGAAGATCGCAAGATGTTTGTTCACGCATATAATTCATTGCGCACTTACTCTTCGAGTGCAACCAAAGCCGGCTCAGACTGCTAAATTATTCAGTGTACAAGCCACGTGACATGCTCCACCGGGATGTTCTGAAGAGACATCAGTATGTACAGTGACTCCTGCGGCATCAGCATTTGCTGCAGGGCTTGTACATTGCAAGTTTTAACTGTCTAATCCGATCTTTTGCTTGAGTGCGATTTCTTTATTTTTATCAAGCATATTGTGCTATTCCTAATCTACAGCGGAAGAGGCCGTCGTCCTCTATTCGGTGTGTGTGCTCGCTTTCCATGTCTTGTGTTTGTTTATTGAAAAGCGAATGCTCAGGTGGTATCCGCTGAGTGCACCTCATTGCGTTTCTGAAGGGGTTTCCCTGGATTGGAGGCAAAAGCATTTTTCAGACCAATTGAGCAACAGAGGCCCCTGGGTATTTTCTATACATATCGCCATTAACATCCGTGTTAATACAAGTGTTTTGTTTCTTTGTTTATAGCTTTATTTAAATGTCAGTTACTTGTTTTAACCCTTTATGTATTAATGGGACATGGCAGTCTGAACCCAAATGCTGGATACATTGAGACGCCCTGACCCTCCTCACGGAGCCAGCGGCTCACACTTAGGGGGTTAGTTATTCAGTAAGCGCCAGGCTTTGCAGAAGGTGCCGACAGCAGGAGAAGCTACATCCATGAAAGGCTGAGGCTTGCTGCCATGGCAAGTTTGGCAAACCCCGGCGATTATTGAATAACCCCTTTAAAGATTGCACGTACAATATTCAAGAGGTGAAACGAAAGCTGGAATACACAATACAGGGACTTTCTCAAGTGTACCACGGCAAGGTGCGCAGCTGCAGCTCAACGTGTCCCGCTTCGGCTTTGCGGGGCTCAGTCTTGTTGCTCAGTAGCCGTTAGATCTGACGCGTAGCGATTCTCCGTACAAACCATACAGCTGTTAGATTATGTATCAGTGAGGCTATGGGCCTCTGGCACAATTGTATTATAACCTCCCGCTGCACTTAATGTCATGGAATTGTAATGAACGCATAG
Source organism: Leptobrachium leishanense (assembly GCA_009667805.1). Classification (NCBI taxonomy): domain Eukaryota; kingdom Metazoa; phylum Chordata; class Amphibia; order Anura; family Megophryidae; genus Leptobrachium; species Leptobrachium leishanense. The sequence continues at coordinate 3,246,476 of CM019071.1, read as the reverse complement.
CAGAGTCGGTTTGTATCTGCTGTCTGTACAGTTTGGGTTTACTTTGTAACATTTTAGTAAAAGGTTTTCCATACCGGTGTGCTTCTTTTAATCCTCTCTCGCGGATGATATCGATAAAGTCCCACCTTTCTTTGGGGAGCGTGCCTAATAAAAACATACTGTTTCAATTGTCACCTTTATTGTATTAATCTGTATATACGATGCTGCCGCCTCCTGATCTCGCTGCTGCGTCATTTAAACTGAGATTTTATTTATCATACATTCTTGCCTTTTATTACAGTATCAATTCCAGTCTCTTATGCCTAGCGCTGGGCATCGCACGGACTTATTTATGGGGAATAGTACTATAGTGTGGATGGCGGACCTCGGTGCATAGGGTACAGGGGCTGCAAAACCTCTGTTACTAACGTCCGCAAAATAAAAGGACTTTTCCGCAAAAAGATTAAATAGCCCAACGGTTGCACTCTGATTAATTACCAAATTTTCCTATTATATTGACGGAAAGTTTGGATTTTAATAAGGACTCGGAGGCGAGTATTTGCAATCCCTTTCTTTATTGCACCCACAGCAGTAAAGAACAGTGACAATAAAGAACAAGAAAACCAAGCCCCCAATGTGGGGTACACTCCCAATCTGTAAGCCCCGCCCAAGTCTATAAATGGTCTGGGCTGGAGCAGTCACACCCTCTTTCTTCATGCGACTAACGGAAGGAGGCCCAGGAACTAAGTCCAGGGCGCCCGTCAAGTCCACACAAAGATCCACTCCATAGGAATTCAAATGGCTGTAAGAAACATATAACACGAAGCCAAAGATTAAGAAAGGCGGACAGTAAAACACCGGTACCCAACCCCAGATATGAGGAACAAAATCAAATGAAAATCATGCGCTGCGCCCCTCCACAGCAATAACCCAGCTAGTCGAGAACACACCCCCCCCCCAGGGCGGGAGAGGTGGGAAATACTCGCCTCTGAGTCCTTATTAAAATCCAAACTTTCCATCAATATAATAGGAAAATTTGGTAATTTTAAGGCAGGACGTCGGAGGCTCCTATTTGCATGTTCAACGCATCAGTGCCCGTGACCACTGAGAGACCGGCTTAAAATAAAGTACGAAAGGAAACAAAACAATACCGGCCATCTTGCCAACAATTGTCGGTGAGACAAGGACGGGTTGTCCTGGCCACGATCGAAGAAAAGCAACAACTCGGGATACATCCCTAGTAGAACGAAGATCTCGGAGCCGGGACGAGAAAGACTAGCACCCACTATCAAAACCCAAACGACCGGCCGACCAGGCAGACCAACAGACGTGAATAGCGTGGAAAGCCAAACCTGACTCAAACAATGAGGACAAGAAATCCAACACTGAACCTAAAGGAGCAGAAGTGGAATAGTTTCCCCGGCGAAGGCACCCCCATGCCAAGCGGCCCATGCAAGATGTAACAACACATCAGTTCCTGACAAAATGTCAGAAGCCCTCAACGAGGACCGAAAACCAACCACGCCACCAGAGACAGGCGTCTCGCTGAGAACAGCAGATGTGGAAGGCCGTCCGGTCCTGTCAACAGCGCATTCGACTCCGGCAACGACCTGGGAGGTGCCACCGCATGTTTCCAAAATAGAGGGAACCACGGGTGGGACCGTCAGAGCGGTGTCACAAACACCAGTTCCACCTCCGTGACGCAGAGACGCCTCCTTATCGGAAAGGAAAGGTGGTGGTGGGGGTCATTCCTCCTCGGCCAACAGGCCATTATCTTGTGGAGCATAGATCTCTAGTGCTCCGTCATCCTCCCCGTGCTCGGGTTCCTCACTCGCCGAGTCAGTGGTCGTGGGGAGTCGGCCAGAACCCAGAAGGTTAGGCCTGATCTTAGAGACCGCTACTGAGGCCCCGCGGTCAGGGGTTCATTTACGCGAGGTCACCTCGCAAATCTCAGAGGGCAGAGTATCGGGGATGCCAGCCCCTCCAGGAGGATTATCCATGTGCTTTGCCATAGCACCTTTCTTGGAGCCCACTGGGTTAGTTCAGAGGGCATCGTGGGGTCCCATATGAGGGTTAGTGTCGGAGGTTAAGGCCACAGGTAGTGGATGCCAGCCCCTCTGGAAAGGTGTTGGGCCTTGCCATCTGACTTTATACCCGCGGCACATAGCAGGGGTGCATCTGGGGGCCTCACCGTGGTGAGTAACTTGCCCGGGAAGCCATCCGCTCGTAGCGGCAATTCTGTGTTGGCATCCGCCATAATGGATGTAAAAATCAGATGAAGTTTCGTGTTTCAATACACAAAGTGGAATTCTATGGTGAGGATATAAAATCCAGCATTTACCTTCATGGCTGAAAAGCAGCGTGTGAATGTGCGGTCATTCAGAGGAGCGGCTTCTGGTCTCATTATGAAGGACTCCTCTTAATCGAGAGGTTACCGAGGCAGATGAGCTTACACTTTAATGCCCATGCAAGAAATCCAAAACCTCAGAGTGGTTTATTTCACAAGTAATTCTATAGAAAGGAGCACAGGGACACCTTGTATCTCAAACTCCGTATTAGATACCGGGACATCCGTATATTTTATAATCCGTATGTGACTCCTGGGACACCTTTATATTTACCAGTATGAGATGTAGTGACATCTTATATTATATCCGTATGTTATACAGGGACCTCCGTATATTTTATCAGTGTGCTATACAGGGACATCCGAATATTTTATCAGTATGTTATACAGGGACATCTGTATTTTTTATCAATATGATATATATAGGGACATCAGTACGTAATATAGGGACATCTGTACGTTTTATTGGTACGTAATATAGGGACATCTTATATTATATCAGTATGTTATACAGGAACATCTGTATACTTTATCATTATGTAATCTAGGGACATCTGTAGATTTTTCCAATATGTTATATATAGAGACAGCTTTATATTATCAGTACGTTAGTATAGGGACATCTGTACATTATATAGGGACATCTTATATCAGTAGGTTATACAGGGACATCTTATATTATATCAGTATGTAATACAGGGACATCAGTATATTTATCAGTATGTAATACAGGGACATCAGTATATTTATCAGTATGTAATACAGGGATATCAGTATATTTATCCGTATGTAATACAGGGATATCAGTATATTTATCCGTATGTAATACAGGGATATCAGTATGTAATACAGGGACATCTGTATATTTATCAGTATGTAAAATAGGGACATCAGTATATTTATCAGTATGTAAAATAGGGACATCAGTATATTTATCAGTATGTAAAATAGGGACATCAGTATATTTATCAGTATGTAATACAGGGACATCAGTATATTTATCAGTATGTAATATAGGGACATCTGTATATTTATCAGTATGTAAAATAGGGACATCAGTATATTTATCAGTATGTAATACAGGGACATCAATATATTTATCAGTATGTAAAATAGGGACATCAGTATATTTATCAGTATGTAATACAGGGACATCAGTATATTTATCAGTATGTAATACAGGGACATCAGTATATTTATCAGTATGTAATACAGGGACATCAGTATATTTATCAGTATGTAATATAGGGACATCTGTATATTTATCCGTATGTAATATAGGGACATCAGTATATTTATCCGTATGTAATACAGGGACATCAGTATATTTATCAGTATGTAATACAGGGACATCAGTATATTTATCAGTATGTAATATAGGGACATCAGTATATTTATCAGTATGTAATACAGGGACATCAGTATATTTATCCGTATGTAATATAGGGACATCAGTATATTTATCAGTATGTAATACAGGGACATCAGTATATTTATCAGTATGTAATACAGGGACATCAGTATATTTATCAGAATGTTTTATATAGGGACACCTTCATAGCAGAAAGTTACTCAGGCACTGCCTCTTTAAGAGATCTTTAAAATTAGTGGATAGGGCAGAAAACCAGCTGTTAAAGGGTTAAAAGGATCAGGCACACAAGCCAGAGGATTAACAGTCCGCTCATCAATCACCAGGCGGTGCAGGAGCTGTCTCTCTGTAATCAGAGCTCTCAGCGGGGGAGGCTGAACATGAGGGAACTTCAAAGAGTGCAGCATCGTGCAGGGAAACATGATGACATGCGGCAAATGGCGCGAAAAATCAGCCCGCGAGCCGTGCGCCCCCCCCCTGCGAGCGGGAGCAGCGCACGAAGCCCGGGATAAACGGTGACCCCCCCCCAGAGGAAGGAAAATATACACTGAGAGTCAAATGCATGTGAGCATCAACGAAGCGCCACTGCCATCATCCCCCAGAGAGGGAAAAAACACGGGAGCACAGGCTCAGAAACCGGGGAATCCTCCTCCGGGTCATAAACCTCCTAAGTGTCAGTACATGCCATTAAGCAGCCAAAGCTCCCAGCAGAAAAACACACACAATCGCCGCGGCTGAAGCCGGATGGTCGCAACCAAAACCTAATAAGTAACAGGAGAGAACAAACAAGGCAAGTAAAGGGCAGTAAAATCCCAGTGATCCGAAGACCAACCGGATTTTATCACCAATCGGGTCAGCTGACCCCCGCGGTTAGAGCCGGGGAAAGTCAGTACCCTGCAGAGCAACTCAATCTATTATATATATATATATACGTGAAAATAAAAACCAAGTATGTAAAATGGTAAAAAACAGAGATAAATCAATAAATAGCTACCAGAAAGTAAAAGGTTAGGGATACTTATCTGGTCTGTAGCAGGAGCAGTAAAGAAAGAGGGTGTGACTGCTCCAGCCCAGACCATTTATAGACTTGGGGGCGGGGCTTACAGATTGGGAGTGTACCCCACATTGGGGGCTTGGTTTTCTTGTTTTTTCTTGTTCTTTATTGTCACTGTTCTTTACTGCTGTGGGTGCAATAAAGAAAGGGATTGCAAATAGGAGCCTCCGACGTCCTGCCTTAAAATCCCTAAATCCTATGATCTGTTCATACCATTTAATATAGTTTTGTATTCTGCATATCATGCTCTGGGACGTTTACACCGGGTTTGGATTACAGCCATTGTTTTATAAAACATAAAAATCTGATTTGCTTGATATAGCAAAGCTGATATTTAAAGATGTAAAATGACCTCTTCAGACACCCTGACCATTGCAGTAGCCATGGTATGCTGATGAGTGTATTCTCCATCGGCTGTCCCTGGGAGCTGTGTCATTCTTTCTAGTGAGCAGCAGTCTGCTCTTGCTGAACTTCTGTCAGGGTGGCAGTCTGCTTCCGATAAATGTTTGATCATCCAGTGCAATAGCACAGAGACACACACACGTTTCGCTACACCACGTGGTTCCTGTGCACCTGCCGACTGGCAGAGGGACAGCTTTTGTGGCATGAGCGGACATCATTGGAGAGAGCAAGTGTTATTCCAACCTAAATTTAAAGGGACAAGGAGTGGGGATGCTAATAAATAACCATGTGATTCTTGATGTCCTTGTGGCTGATATCTTACATGTGCTTTGTTTTTCTCATTGTGTTTAGTTAAGAATAGTTTCCTCTATATGTGTCACTGGGTGCATCCATTGTGTGATATTTTCCTCTATATGTGACACTGGGTGCATCCATTGTGGGATATTGTCCTCTGTGTTACTGGGCGCATCCATTGTGTGATATTTTGTGATGTAACCCCCACCCACAGTATCTTTCCATCACTTGCTCCTCACTGTGTGGCTTTGGTCATAGAATGGAGTCACCGACTTACATTGTGTTGTGTGGGATGTATTCAAAGGCCATCCCCAGGGGTAGATTAGAAGTTTTAGGATCCCTATTTTATTCTGCCATTTCTTATCTCAGGTAGCCTGGAAAACAACAGACCTCCTGCTGCCTTGTTAAATACTGTAGAAGATAAACCACAGCAGTAAAGTAAAACGTGTGCACAGATTTTGGTAAGTGTTGCATCATGGGAAAAATCCACAAAATGGAAACGGGAGATAAAACACATTTTTACATGCAATCTCTTCAAGGAAAAAAACAGCATGTATTTTATGCGGTGGTTTTGTTTGTAATGCACAAGTAATCTCGTTACAGCTTATGTTAGCGATAGTTTCCCTTTAACTCTGAAATCCTGCTCAGAGACTTCATTCTACATCAAGCCACGAGGCCAGGAATTAAATGTTTGTGGTTTACGAAGTTTTATTAAAGAGACGCTATGAGCACGTGCTGCAGGACCGGCACGTGGAATACAGCTTCACATAATTTCAATTAAATTTGAATTTAAAGGATAAGGACAAAATCCACAGATTCCCAGATGAGGTAAGACCTATCATAGTGTTACAGAAACCGGCAGACAGCACCAAGTCTGAATACTTTTAGTGTGGGTAGAACACCCTCGCGGTGCTTGCTAAACTGTAAGAGAAACAGACAAGGGAGGAGTGCGGGTTGTGGGACAAAATAGTCATATTGTGGTTCATGGTTTGACCACTGGATGAAAAGCTGTAGAGTCCCACTGCCTTGTATGAACCGGAAAGTCACTTTGCGCAGGTCAGAAGTTCGGTTTATGTTTCTTGAGCTCGACCATCAGGTGATGAAGGTTGATCAGCTCGGAGCAGACAGGCAGGTTGCGCAGAGGCGGCTGCGAGAGGATTTTATGAAACCTGTGATAGTAGTGGATTAGCTGCGTGAGAGCCCCCTGCAAAGACAAACCATGTGAAGGTCAGCATTACAGACGCGCCAGTCATTCCTCAGGCTTGCCTTGGGGACCTTCATAAGATTGGGGGCACTGACAGCATAATGGAAGGCACAAGGGATTATTTACAAAGCCATGGTGCTGAAAACACTGGTGAAAATCGCCAGTATTGCAGCAACGACAGACATTGGCATCTCACAAAACTAAAGAGTAACGGGAGAAGCCTCACGCTGCAGAATCTCCTGCTACTTGTTGCGGTTCTGTGAAATTCTGGCCTTTATTAGCGATGCAACACCTGCAAACACCGGCGCTTTGTGAATAAAGCCTATGGCAGCGTTTTAAGGATCACCTTGGGGAAATGCAGACTGAATCCTGCAATCACTAAGCAGTGCTTCAGATATCCTGCAAACCTGGCGAGTCAGAGGGTCCTGAGGACAGGTTTGAGAAACCGTGCCCTATGGTTTGCTGCAACTGGTCCCCAAATGCCATTTCCTCACCTGTATGATACTTGTCCCATTTTTGAAGTTGGTAAATGATCTCATGACATCCTGGCTCAGCGCTTCCACGGCTTGCTTCCATGTGGACGAGAACCCACGCACCAGCTGAACCACACGACCTGCAAGACGTGCAGATTGGGGGGTTTTATATTTGCTTCGGCTAAATGACAGACACCCAGATCACCCGGCTGAGTAACGCTCACCCTCTTCGTTTCGCAGCCGCTCCTGCTGGTTCTTCTCTATAAGAGACTCTGACTCTTTCACAAAGGTGATCATCCCCCCGAATGATGGGGAAAGGAGTTCTTCAATAAACTCCTGAAAAAAAAAAAGATGTTCAGAGTGACTCAGAAACCACAAGATAAAGGGAAGGACCCCTCAAAAAAAAAAAATCTCATGATCACTGACCTGCGTGCGAGCGTTCAGGAGCTGCTGGAAACTCTCCACTTCCTTACTGTCTGAGGATGCGCGTTCCTAAAAATAAAAGAAATGCTGATGGGTCAGCGCTACGGAACTTGTTGGCGCTTTATAGATACCTGTAACTGTACCTGGGTATTTACTGTTCAGATTTGTAGATTTATAAAGTTTGAATATCTTCAGGAAAGGCGAATACTCCATGATACTGTGCGTTAAGGCCGGGGTCAGATGTTCCTTCCACTCTGACGCCTGTCTGGCCACCTCGCTGAGCACAGTTAATGCGCTCAGCGCTGCAAGGCTCGATTCCCCCCTATGGAGGAACACGCTTTGCACCCCCTTCGAACGTGCCTCATAGCACTTTGACGGGGAGGCTTTCAGCACAGCCACTGTTGCGCACGCAATTCATATGGCCGGCCACATTGAAGCGTCACATGCGACGGACGCCGGAAGGTACGTCAGTACGGGCACACAGTGCGCTCGCCTGAATCCGGCCTAAAACGTATGAGAACACCCGGCTGATCCAAGGCAAAAACCAGGCCCACATTAGGATGACAAAAGGCTTTCATTTTGGCATTTTATGATGCTTGCTTTGATGGAGGACGATAGGAAAAGGGGACCCTGCTCCTGTGAACTTACACTCTAAGAGGAGATGGGTGACACACAGCATTACAGAGACAAAACACTGATTGACAGACTTTCAAAATAAAACAGCTGTATGGTGTGCTGTTCAGCAAATAATCCCCCTTTATGCGCAGGTGACACCTACCATCAGGACGCCGAGCAACATGTCATAGTTGTTTATCAGGAAGATGAGCTGCTCCCTCCGCGCAGAAAACTCCGCAGCCATTCGAAGCACGAAATTCTCCACTTCCACCTGCAGGGAGAGAGGGAGGAGGAAGCGGTGACTTTCTGTCTTATGTATTAAATGAGCCGGCGAGAGCTACGGCTTCATGCAAGGCTGACCGAAAGAAGATCCCAGGCAAGTGAAGAACTACAGCCTCGGCGTCGAAGCACCGGCACTGTGTTAGCGAGTTGTAGTTGTACAACACGGGGATGCATTTTTTCCCCAGACCTGCCTACACTGGAGGCTTTGTCACTGGAAGGATGGCACGAATCTCCTGAACACTTTCCAGAAAAGCAGTTTGATGCTCTGTCATGACCAGAGTTTACCTATTTCAGCATGCTTTAAATCTGTGACATCATAGAAAAGAGGTTTGTGCATTTCACGGCAAACCTGGAATAAAATAACAAAAGGCCCAAACCTGTAGCTGTGCGAGCAGGGCATTGGTCCTTTCATCTGGAGAGGTCTGGTTTATACTGACAATGGCGGACGAAAACTCTGCGTATCGCCGGGTTATCTGGGAGCAAAAGAAAGACGTTACGCATAGGTTTGATATTGCACGTTTCAGGCCATTTAAGCTGGTTTCAAGGTTATTCCCCAAATCGTTTTTTGCTCTGTGTGATCAGATAGAGTGTGTGGATTGTACCAGGTGGATATTGGCACACAATGACAGCGTGAAAGAATAAAAAAGGTATAGAGAGGAGATTTTACATAGTGCGGTCTTGTGTCGAGGTTTCCCAGCTTCTGAGGGTCTGTGTTCCGGATACTCTGAATATTTAACTCCAGGATATGCTGGAATCTGGGCCACAGCATGTCCAAGACGGCGTCCCAGTACCTAGGGAACAAAGATAAAACCGTCATAAGAATGTGTCCAGGGACCTGTGTGACACAGACCTGAGCGGAAGAGGCACCCAGGAGCTGCGTGACAGGAGAACAAGAGGGACCTGCGCGACAGACGGGAGAACAAGAGGGACCTGCGCGACAGAGACAGGAGAACAAGAGGATCCTGCGCAACAGAGACAGGAGAACAAGAGGATCCTGCGCAACAGAGACAGGAGAACAAGAGGATCTGCGTGACAGAGACAAGAGAACAAGAGGGACCTGCGCGACAGAGACGGGAGAACAAGAGGGACCTGCGCGACAGAGACAGGAGAACAAGAGGGACCTGCGCGACAGAGACAAGCGAACAAGAGGGACCTGCGCGACAGAGACGAGAACAAGAGGGACCTGCGCGACAGAGACGAGAACAAGAGGGACCTGCGCGACAGAGACAAGCGAACAAGAGGGACCTGCGCCACAGAGACAGGAGAACAAGAGGGATCTGCAGGACAGAGACAGGAGAACAAGAGGGACCTGCAGGACAGAGACAGGAGAACAAGAGAGACTTGCGCGACAGAGACAGAACAAGAGGGACCTGCGCGACAGAGACAGGAGAACAAGAGGGATCTGCGTGACAGACAGGAGAACAAGAGGAAACTGCGCCACAGAGACACCAATCAGCACATAACCTTGTACAAGCAATGTCCCTGTTAAGTCTATCAGTCTCTTACTTGTCCACGGCTGGGATATCCCTCCTCTGAGCGATACCTTTAAACCTCAACACTATGTGAATGCACAGAAAGATGGCGATGCTGTCAAAGCAATCCGAAACATAGGAGTCCATGTGTTTCTGGGGGAGAAAGACAGAAAAGTATAATCCAAGCCAGTGTCACAATCAAATCATGGTTCACTTAAAACAGGTCGATATTACCAAGTGGTTTATATGTTGGCGAACACACACACACCACTTTTGGGTCCTCTTATAAGCACCATAGCAGCATGTGAATGCAGGACTGCGCGTCCGTACGTATAGCTGCATGTCCACCAACCAGAATATGTTGTATACAGTTAACCCTTGGCGTGCAGGAATCCTTGTGTAAATTACATATGCAGACACATAAGGGAATCACCCACCAAGAACATGGTCAGGCTGCGTCCCATGACAGAATTAAAGAGCTCCTGCGCCGACAACCCATTCACCAGGAAGAAGTCGGACAGGAAAAGGAACTCCCGGCAGCTGTTATCCAGCAGAGCGTAGTGCTGACTGCGGAACAGGGACTCGAATGGATACTGAGGGGATGAAACACACACAAAACAATGAGGGATTTCACAAAAAAGAGGTTAGAGCAAGAAAATATAGAAACGGTTTCTGGTGGATTTTAAAGAAGCGCAACCAGTTATTAATTAAACCAGGAATCGGGGAAAGCTGAGAAATAAAAAACATGGAATTTCCATGGATAATGCTTCTGGATTACTGAACATAAACAGTTCTCCTGCAGATGCACCCCATTACCCGACACATAAAACGGTATCATGTACTGACACACAAGGCAGAACCCCCCAAAACAAACAAATCACCTCCCTCCCTCCCTCTAGCGCAGGACGTGATGCTCACCCTGACGTCGCTCCTTTGTGCCGTGTGAGGTACGATTATAGGTCCCTCTAGTTCTGTCGGGCTGATAATGGCGGCTCTGTTACCGACTGTGAACACGGTGTTCTTGCTGCGTAAGGTCGGCTTCGAAAAGAAGCGTGTTTGTGTTAAGGAGAAACATTGTGATCATCAGATCTGGGCTTTAAATATAGAAGCTGCTGATCCGCGACACAAAACGAAGGGGCCATTATAGAGTTTAAAGGACAGGTCCCTGGAACCCAGTCCTCTTCCACGGCCAGATATTCAGTCCGCACATACAGCAATTAGGAAGCGGGAGACGGGAAATGAGATTTCCTTCACTCGTGTCACTAAACAAGTGATCAGACGGATCCACAGAGCGAGCGATAAAACCATAGAGAGATGAAAGCAAAGGATATTCTTTTTCGCAGTGTCCTCGATCCCCATGAGGTCGTCCTTTTCTGCCACTTCCTCGTACTGAAAGAAATAACGGCAGATAAGAGTCTGCGGGGTTAAAGGACAGGCGTGACATGTACAGAGAAAGGAGCAGGTCCAGGGGATGATGGGAAAGTAGTGAAAGGGTTTAGATTGGAGGATAGGGTTAGCACGGAAACACAAATCCCTGCGTCGTCCCCATTCGCTTCCCCCCCCTTACCTGCACTTTCATCAGGCGGCTGGTGTAGGACTTGAAGTAGGACAGGTAGACTTTGCTCATGGTATCCACGTACTCGTCCTGAATTTCTTGCGCTACCGACCGTTCGTTCGCCAGAAGGAACTGATAGAAGAACCTGCAGGCCCAGCAATGTAAGGGTTAAATTAATTCTGGTTGAGATCGATGGACTGATCAATCACATGGTCGCAGAGTGTTGTGGGATTGTGGGAGATGTGATCGCCTGAATGATACATGAACACTGGATGCTGAGGGCGTGATGGACCAATCACAGGTAAATCAAGCAAAAATGTGGAAGTATGAAGGCCAGATAAAGCAGTGAATTGTGGGAAAGTTCTCAAACTGACCTGTGTTTGAGCAGTGCATTCTGGGGGATCTGATAATTGGTCATCGGTTTACGGAAGGAGTATATTTTCTGCAGGATGAAATCGCGGACTTTAGCGACCGCCTGAGAGAAAACAGGAGATGACAGGTCAGCGAGACGGTGGGGAATAGTACGTGGTGTCCTGTGTGTGGACGTGTGGCAGACCTCCAGGCCGCGGCAGCTGATGTGGAGATGGCGGCTGCACTGGACAAAAAGAAAGGAAGATGACGACGTGCGCTCACCTTAATCTTTAGCTTGTGCAGGGTCTCTTGCACGTCGGCGCACGCCTTCGTGTCTCTGAACGCTTGCTCCTTCACGTAATTTATCTTGTTGTTCAGTTCCTGAAGCTGCTCCACAAACTGCTGATCCGTCACCGGGACCTCCAGGATCACGCTAGAAAGTCGGAGAGGAGTCGGTCGTTACGGGATGTGCGGCATCTCACGAACGCAACATATAAAGAACTCCGATATCGAAGCTTATTACCTTGGGGGGGTCATTCACATAACACCCTGGTTTGCATTGCTTAGAACGATGATAAAGGTCAGCAATCCAGATAGAGGGATTCAAACAGGGGCAGGAGAGGATTCATTGATGAAGCTTCTCCTGCTGCTGCTGCTGCTGCTTGACTTTCCCTTTGGGAATCACCCAGGTTTGTAGTTGTTGAAAAAAACAGCACACTGTTTTGTGAATGATCCCCTCGGTTTGCTGACAGGATCCTCTGAGCCCCGTTTCACCTGATCATTATGTTGGGGATGATCAGCTCGTCCACCAGTTCGCTCAGCTCGCTCCTCACCGTCTGCCGGTTCTTCAGTTTGATGTTCATGGCCAGCGACATCTCCTGCAACGTGTGAATCTCGGAGCTGATTGAGCTGAGGTCGGACTGAAACCCGCCAAGCATCAGGCCCATCCTCTGCGAAACAATAAGATGCCGGGTCAGTGGGACCAGACGCCGAGGGGGCAAAGAGACAAAGCGCGGGCAAGACATTTTGGAAGGAGGCGCTACATGCAAAGGATGTGTAGTGTTTGACAGGTTCTGAACGTACAAAGAGATGCGAGTAGGGGCTCACTGTATTAAAAGCACATTCAGAATATGGAAAGTAAACTGAACAAACCGACACGGGAAAACTAGATCAAAGTAAGTTCCGCAGACACGTGAACACCTCCAGGTCTCACCTCCAGGATAGCATCGCACGCTATGATCTGGGTATGGAGCGACGCGATGTTCTGACTTTGCTCTATATCTAATCACAGGCTGAGGAAAACAGATTCCTGGTACAAAAACACAAACATACGAGTATATAACATACGAGTATATACACACAAACATGAAGTGTAGAAACTGAAGAACAAAACCTAAAATATATTCACTTTGAAAAACCCACTACCCCCAAACAATGCAATATCCTTACTGTGTTGATTTGATGTTGCTGATATCTTACATGTGTTTGTTTTTCTCTTGTATGTTTAGTTAAGAAAATATTTTCCTCTATATGTGTCACTGGATGCATCCATTGTGTGATATTTTCCTCTATATGTGTCACTGGATGCATCCATTGTGTGATATTTTCCTCTATATGTGTCACTGGGTGCATCCATTGTGTGACATTTTCCTCTATATGTGTCACTGGGTACATCCATTGTGTGATATTTTCCTCTATATGCATCACTGGGTGCATCCATTGTGTGATATTTTCCTCTATATGTGTCACTGGGTGCATCCATTGTGTGATATTTTCCTCTATATGTGTCACTGGGTGCATCCGTTGTGTGATATTTCCCTCTATATGTGTCACTGGGTGCATCCATTGTGTGATATTTTCCTCTATATGTGTCACTGGGTGCATCCATTGTGTGATATTTTCCTCTATATGTGTCACTGGGTGCATCCATTGTGTGATATTTCCCTCTATATGTGTCACTGGGTGCATCCATTGTGTGTTGTAAACTGTCCCCCCCCCCCCAGTATCTTTCCATCACTTGCTCCTCACTGTGCGGCTTTGGCCATAGAATGGAGTCTATGGGTCAGTCACCAACTCACATCATTTTATTGTGTGGGATGTATTCAAAGGGCATCACCAGGGGGTAGATTAGAAGTATTTTAAGCTCCCTGTTTTATCTCGTTCAGCTGCCAATTCTCATTTCAGTTAGCATCGAGAACAATAGCCTCCTGCTGCCTTACCTAAACATTCCCTCCTCCACCTCATTAACTGTTGAACACTGAATAAGATAAAAACACAGACACAAAGTAAAACTCACAATAAGATTTTGGTAAATGTTGCATCATGGGAAAGGTCCAGAAACTGAAAACAGGAGATAAAAAAAAAAAACTCTACCTTTTTACATGCAATTACTTAAAAGAAAAAAACCAACAGCACGTGTTTTACGTAGGCCAAAAAAAAAGCCGTTCGTCCACAAGTTCAGCCTTTCACATATCACCTACTGCTGTTGATCCAAAAGGCAATAAAAATAATTTAAAAAAAAAAAAACAGTCTGAAGCGCTCGCCAATATGCAACATACTGAGAAAAAATCCCTTCTTGACCCCAGATGGCGTCAGATTTCTCCTTGGATTAAGAAATTTTGTGGTAAATATATAAAACAAGCCCCCCCCCACCCCGTGGCGAGTAAAGGATACAGTCTTTGATGGAGATGTGCTCAATCTGCTGTAACTCCATCTCCACTTGCTTGGAGTACTGTCTGAGATCCACTCCCTGAAACGCAAAACGCGCAGGAGGTTTGGTAACACAAGCAGCGAATACACAAACACAAGGAAAGAAGATAAAACAAATAGTGAGCCAAGACAGCTATGGAGGATCGCGCTTTGCAGCCGCGTCGAACGCGCATCGTATCGCTTCGACAGGGAGGCTTTCAACACGGCCGCGGTAGCGCCTGCAATTCGTGAGCGCGCTACAGCATGTGGCCACTGCCAGCCCCGTCGAAACATCACAACGCTGCATCGGACGCCGGGAGGCACATGCAGTGCGCTCATCTGACCCGGCATAAGTTACACACACACACTCCAAAGTTGGTGGTGGTGGGTGTGGGTGTGTGTCTTTATAACCTGTCAATCTACCTTTTTTTTGTGCAGCAATTATTCACAAAGCACCAAAATGTCAGTGTGTTGCGTTGCACTGAGGTGCGCTTTGGCGATTCCATTTTGCCGACCCTTCTGTGAATCATCTATAAATGCACCGAAGGTGGAGTCGCCGAACTGCAGAACAAAAAAAACGCTGCCAGACAAACTGCCACGAAATTGCACCGTACGGGAAAGTCAGTGGCAAGTTCGTCGCATTGTGAATAACCCCTTTAGGGATACATTGTGTGACCGCGCTGATTGGTGGAGTTGCACGATACCGCGGTGTGTTCCCAGTATTCCGGGTGCTCTTTATTTAGACACTGGCTTTTGTGTCGAGTCCCGTCTCGCCTGTGTGCGTGCGCTTCGCGTGCTCTGCCCCTACGTTTTTTTCCGCTTTGCGTGCTCTGCCGCTGTACGTTTTTTCCAGGTTACATTTCGCAGTTTGCTTGTTATTTTGTTGCACGTTCGGGGAGTGATTTCTACTACTCACGGTTTTCAGGGCTTCTTGGACAAGAGCGTCTTCTAGGTTCTCCTGGATGTGAACTGCACAGAGAGAAGAGAGATACATTACAGAGGGAATAAAAACCCGAAAATGCAGGAAACCAGGTACAAGATGAATGAAAACTGTAGATCCGGACTCCTACATCAGCCTCCAGAGAAAGCGACACGGAGCCGAGGAACACAGCGACTGGTACTC
This sequence comes from Leptobrachium leishanense, assembly GCA_009667805.1. NCBI lineage: Eukaryota > Metazoa > Chordata > Amphibia > Anura > Megophryidae > Leptobrachium > Leptobrachium leishanense. The sequence goes on along the minus strand of CM019071.1, from coordinate 3,230,845 downwards.
ACTGCTGACATTGTCCATGGTGAGATCATCAGACGTCAGATCCAGCTCCCCGAGGTTCAAGGCGATATCCTCCATCTGTAACCACAGAATATGTTACACACAGGCTGCGAATCTTCCTGAGCACCGACATGACACCACACGGCGAACCCTCCCCCTCCACAACCTCATGCGACGGGACTAAATGATTAAAAATCAGGCGTGTGCAGGGCAGCCTGTCATACCTCCCTATTATTACACCTGTGTTTATGCAGGACCTTCCTATTCATATACATCTCTGTTTAAGCAGGATCTTATTATTTTACACATGAGTGGAAGCAGGGTCTTCCTGTCATCATATAGCAGCAGGTATTTCTTTTTATTGTACACCTGAGTTAATGCAGGGTCTTATTATTATACATGTCCAGGGCGTTCCTTATTATTATACACCTGTGTTTAAGCAGGGCCTTCCTATTAACATACAGCAGCAGAGATGTTCTTTTATTATACACCTGAGTTTAAGCAGGACATTATTATTATACCCCTATGATTAAGCAGGTTCCTTTTATTATAAATCTCTAGGATGAACCTATTATTATACACCTGTGTTTAAGCGGGAGCTTATTATTATTATACATCTGTGTTTAAGCAGGGTCTTATTATTAAACATCTCTAGGGCCTTCCTATTATAATACACCTGAGTTTAAGCAGCGTTCTCATATTGTCACACTCAGCAGGGATTTCCTATTATCATACACCTGAGTTTAAGCAGGACATGACATTAGCTATGGCTGCTGCAGGCTTTGCTCGTGTCACGGGAGGCACAGGCCGAGTACACCCCCCCCCCCCCCCAGGGCTACAGGACGTCACGGGAAAGGGGGTGAACCGGATTATTTAGGGACCCCCCCTCACCTCAGACATGGCTCCAGCTGATGCTGCGCCCTGAACTCTGCTTCCCGACACCACTTCCGGGATCCACCGAGAACTACATTTCCCTGCAGGCCCAGCGACTCCCTAGGTACAGGAAGTGACGCGACCACCTGAGTGGCCCAGAATAAATACGACATACGTCACTTCCTTTTTCCTCTCTCTCCTAAGGCCCACCGCCGCCATGGTGAGGATTATACTTGTGTTGTGCTGGGGGTTTAGGAATCCTTCGCCATCGGGGCCCGGGAAGGCGCCGGGGCCTGCGGGAGGCCGCTGCTGGCGCCGCGGAGAGTCTGTGGGGGCGAAGGGGCGCGGTATTTGTGTTGTGAAGCGGTAGATATCCGGGCTCCATGGAGCGCCGGGGAAAGCGGGGTCTGGACGGCTCCTGCTGCGGTGCATCTCTCCGGCCATGGAGGAAATCCTGTGCCTGGAGATTCCTGGGCCTGTGTGTCCCTTTAAACCGGCCAGTCCTGTCATTAGGGAGCCCAGTGATGTGCCAGCCAGGCGGGTCCCCTAACTGGATCCCTGGTGGGCTGCTGGGTCACCTGGGCACAGGGTGGCATGTTTCAAGTGTGCAGGGTGCCCTTGGTTTGGTGTGTGTGCTGGGTATGGGATGGCCTGATCCAGGGGCCCTGGGCACAGTGGCATGGTCAAAGTGCCAACCGTAACCCCCTGGTCTGCGGCCGGTGCTGTGTCTGTGCCGCAGACCTTCTGTGTGCCGCAGACCTTCTGTGTGCCGCAGACCTCTGTGTGCCGCAGACCTTCTGTGTGCCGCAGACCTTCTGTGTGCCGCAGACTCCCCTGGCAATACACGGCTATGATCTGACGTATTATGTGTTTTTTGTTTCAGTCTCTCGTGATCCCAGAGAAGTTCCAGCACATTTTGCGTGTCCTGAACACCAACATCGATGGGCGCAGGAAGATCGCATTCGCGATAACGGCCATCAAGGTGAGATCCTGCACCTGCCAGCGGGCTGCATTTTATTATTTTAATATTGGCGCACACTTGTGCCTCACAATGATGGGAAGCTATCGAACCTCCTGTACCAGCTGGGCTTTATGATAATTCCTGGATGTTTTAAATCTCCCATAATGCTCTGCTGCTCGTTTCCCCAGTGTGTTTAAAGCGGGAACGTGGAATTCGCAATCTGATAAAACCTTGGTCTGGAATGTTCCCTTGTACTGGATCTCTCGGTTTGATAATCGTGTAACGGCTTTGTCTTACAGGGTGTCGGACGTCGTTACGCTCATGTGGTTCTTCGTAAGGCTGATATCGACTTGACAAAGCGCGCAGGAGAACTGACAGAGGATGAGGTGTGTTTGTATACAACTACCTTCCTTTAACACGCACACAATGTGAACAGGGACATCCCCTCAACATACGCCTTGCTGTGTCTGTATGATCGCTCTCCCACTCGGGTGGTTCTGGGGAACTTCATGACGTCCTAGAACTGGTTTCGTTGCTGTTTACACGGGTTCTAGAGCTGGTTTTCTAGGGCCTCTCCTATATATAAACAATATTTACAGCTTTATCCTGTATCCGCTTGTCTGTCCTAAACCTCATGTGCCGATCCTTACTCGTCCCACCAGGTTGAACGTGTTATAACAATCATGCAGAATCCTCGTCAGTACAAGATCCCAGACTGGTTCCTGAACAGACAAAAAGACATTAAGGATGGAAAATACAGCCAGGTACGTTGTGTGGGGTGTCGGCTGGTGGGATGCTGTGATTTGGAGGTGCAGACCTCTCATTGTCCCTGTTTTTGTACTGTAGGTTCTGGCTAACGGTCTTGATAACAAACTCCGTGAAGATCTTGAGAGGCTCAAGAAAATCAAAGCTCACAGGGGTCTGCGTCACTTCTGGGGGTAAGCTGTCACGTCTGCCATGATTTATATCCTGCAAAGAGGAGCTGCCTGTTGGTTTACTGTTTGCCTTGTGCTGGAATCTCTATGCTATAGTCTTGCAAGATGATGAATACACGAGTCCCTCTCTGCTACCCAGCAGTGACTTTAATGGTGCTCGAATGCGAGCTTGCATTATAACTGTGCAGTGTTTTGCGTCCAACAAAAAGGAGTGATGGGACAAGGTGCAGCCTTGCCAGGTTTTGCAGTCAGAGCTTTCTAATCCTGGTATCGGTACCCGTTTAACTAACTTTTTCTACTTGAGGTCTGACATCATGTTTGTAAGGAGCTGGACATCATGGATTTTAACCTGAATCCCAAACCACCCCTTTTCCCTGAATGTCCGTCCGGTCTCTTGTGGTTAAAGTGCTGCTGGATGTGCTGGGTGGAAGTGACTCTTGTTGGGTATCTGCACGGTTATGCGTCAGTCTTGCATTCTGTCCAAACCAGAAGGTGTTTGCTGCACGATCATATGCTTGGTGTACCTGCATTGCAAATTTTCCTCCACTGTAAAGTGTTAAACACGCCCGTCGCCTGTAGAACACTGTTCTTGGTTCTCATGAAGGCCAGTGTCCGAGCGCACTACATTGACGTTTTGATGGGGCCAGCCACACTGTAGCGCATGCACAAATTGTGAGCGCCATACAGTGAGTGTGCTGAAAGCCTCCCCGTCGAAACGCTACGATGCATGTTTGGGTCTGAAAAGCACAATCTTGCTTCGTAGTTCTGAGCACGTTCAGTGCGGTGGCCAGACAGGTGTCAGTGGAAGGAATGTCTGACTGGCCTAAAACTAGTGGACTGTGGCCATGGCTCTCTTAACTGGACAAGCTAGAAACCAGTTTTGGAAACAATAGGACAAATGGCATTACTGTGATCATAGAAGCTGCAACAAGACGCAACGTGCACCTTGAAGCTTAGGGGATTTGCTTATGCTTTTCTAGATCTTGTGCTGGACGGCTACATGTGATGCGCTTATGTTGTGTTGTATTTTCCAAGGCTGTGCCAAAGCACACGGTTAGAGTTGCTGCTTCTTGTGGCTTCTCTGCAATAGTCAGGACCTAGATCTCAATAGAAACTACTGTACATTCAAGACAAAATAGCCATCTCCCTGCTGTCACGTGGTGTGTTGTCTATGAGCCAATGTTACTCTGCAGTCGCGTTGTCATGAACCCACATTTGTCTGGGAAAGTTATATTCTGATCACACGTAATGCCGCTTGCGTCCAGCTTCCTGTAACACCCAGGGCGGCTACAGACATCAATAGGGCTTGGGTAAGACTATAAAGCTGGGATCAGCAACCTTGGTGCTCTTGCTGTCTAACTACATCTCCTCCTATAATGCTCAGACCTCACTAGCAAGAAATGAGCCTCATGGAAAATGTAGTTCCAACTCGTCACAAGGCATGGTTTCGAATGACCTATTCCTAGTTGGTCCCTCAGCTTTATCCTGGTATAGAAAGGGGGGTCTCTGCATGCTGGAGCCCCCACCATTGTAATCTGCAGTGTATATATAGCAGGAAGCAGGGCTGCACTCCAGTGGATTTGTGTTTGTGTTTTTTTTTTTTATTATTATGAAATGTAAACAATGAATTTTAAGCGCATGAAAGATATAATTTTTTTTTTTTTCCCCCATGCAGCCTGCGTGTCAGAGGTCAGCACACAAAGACCACCGGCCGCCGTGGACGTACAGTTGGTGTGTCCAAGAAGAAGTAACCTATTTGCTTGCATTATTTGTCAATAAACGTTCTGCACAAAGAGCCGGTGTCTGCCATGTTTTTATTTCTGGGTTGGGAGGGTTAAGATCTTCTAGCCCAACAAGAGCGCGTGCACATCAATACACTCAGAGGAATTGATCTTCCTTCTACAGAGGAATTTTAGGATTAAATCGCAAGCTGAGTATTTTGTTTATGTGATGGTCCCTTTTAACCCCTTAAGGACGGAGTAATTTTACAACTTCGGTGCTGTTTCGGAAGTAGAAGTTTGCTGAGCTCATTTTGACCATTTTTAAGTCACGTATTATTATACCACCCAGACAAATTATATCGTTCTTTCCGGCAGACTCGGCAGATTAATCTATATGTATAACAAAAAATGTAAAAAAAAAAAAGTGAAAACTGAATTTTTCAATAAAATTTCAATTATTTTTTTTTTTTTTTTTAATTTAATTATCCGAGGCTCTGGTCATATTTTATGGGGTAGATTTGTTAAAATTAGAACGGGGAACTTTTTTTTTGGGGAGAAATTGTGATTTTTTTTTTTTTTTTTTTTTTAGCTAACCCCCCCCCCAAAAATCATTAGTGAAGCATCATTGTTCACATTACAATTGAAATGTGAACAATAGTGCTGCATTAAAATAAACACGTATGTATTTTCTTTAAATTATAAGTTTTAAAGTAAAAATAAGTAAAATTAAACATGGTCATGTGTGATATCATTGGAAAGGCCATGCTCTGGCCTTTTCAGCAATATCATACATGACCCCCTAGCTGCCACCGATCAGGAGATGGGGGGTTCTTTGAACCCCTTTATCTCTAAGGGATTTCCTATGGAAATCCCTTTGCAGCTAGGGGGTTCCCCGGATAACTGACATCATTGCGCATGGCGCGATGAGTCAGTTGACCGGGGAGGACCCAGAGGTGGGGGCTGCCATCGAAGACGGCGGCCCCCCACTGGAAATAGGCCGCGATCAGGCACAAATTAGTGCCCGGTCGCAACCTGGCAACTAAGGGGTTAACCCCCCCCCCCCCCCCCTTTCCAGCGATGCTGGCCACAGCCGCCTGTTCCCTGGCAATTGGGAGATAGAGGGATCCAAAGGATTTCTCCCCCTCTCCCCTTCAGGTGCTTCTCCTGCTCTGGCGGGGGACGCCTGAAACTGACGTCATCGCGCCACCGGCACGATGACGTCACTGCGCCGGAGGAGGGATTCACACTGATCTGACTCAGTCAGAGCAGCGTGGGAGTGACCGGAGGAGGTGAGTATTACCGGAGGGGGGGGGGCTGTAAATGCCAAGGATGTACATTTACGTCCTGCGGCGTCAAAGCCTGCCTAATGCAGGGCGTAAATGTACGTGCTGCGGCGTTAAGGGGTTAAATACAAACTGTCAAATCTCTGGAAAGATGGTAAAGTACTTTAATGGGGGGGGGGGGGTTGTTTAGCAGTGACTGAATATTGTTTCTTCCACCTGAGGGTCAATTCCCAAAGCACTAAAATCAAATGACGTTTCAGTGCTTTGCCTTTTCAGCTCCGGTCGTTCCACTTCGTCAAATTTGAATTCACTATATTGAAATGTCTCTAATTTGCTGAAATTGAAGTCGGTTATTGCAAAATTGCGCAAATCTCATTAGGAGATTGGATTTTTAATAGGCTGTGAAATATTTTTAAACACCCCTCCCCCCGAAATCCAGTCATTAAGCATTCTGTGAGTGGTGTTTTCAATGGGACATTTTTGGTGCTGCTGAATCGTGAAATGCACTGTATTTCATGGTCAAGGATTAGTTGTTTTTGAAATACGCCACTTTTTTTATCCCATCAACTCTTGTGCTATGGTTTAAGCCCAGGATATCGTGGTAAAACGGCGCGCACACACACTGAATTTTCTTTTGCATTGGCTGCTGTTAATAGTCTACCAAACCTGTGTGTAAAACTGGCCAGATTTAGGCTAGGGTCAGACGAACGCATTTTCGCGTTGTCTGTGAAAAAGTGCATTTGGACGCATTTTTTCACGGAGTACGCGATAGCGGTCATACGATGCGCATTTGCATCCGTGATTTTTTTACGGATCATCAATAAAACACTTTGTGCATCTGGACGTTATGTTGGCCGGACATTAGCAGTGTCTGACGTCTCCTAATCACACACACACGCCTCTAGCGGACGCAGCGCACTCTGTACGACCGTACTAGAGGTTTTACGTTCTCGACAAAATGCGTTCGTTTTCCACTTGCATTGCACGGCCGGACTTTCGTGCGACCGTACTTCGTATATTGGCCATCATTGCCCGTCATCTGCTGCTACTACGGCCGTGATTAAGTGCGCCTGCACGCGCGTTCGCACTGCCTCAGTCTGACCCTAGCCTAAAGGATTCCTGCAATCACGGAGCAGGAAATCCGATCACCTATGCTTCACATCCTGCAAACCTGGCCTGTTTGTGTGCTCGAAGGACCAGAGATGAATTGCTGGTATTGACAGTTTCCCTTAAGATGTGCAGGAAGAAACCTGACGCTGCAGCTATTCACAGCTACAAGTGACCAATGGCTGGGGGTTTATACGTGTGGATACACTTGATAATGGGCCGAGTGGTGCTGGATGAGGTTTCAAGTTACAAATGTTCTATTTCTGGAACCGAATTTCTTCAGATCAGTGAACTCGGGGCTTAAACCTTCAGTGTTTCAATTAACCAGTCTTCTTCCACAGCGCTGGTCAATAGGCAGGACAATACCTAAAACAAAGTGTGACATGGGGGTCCATACTGAGAGCTTACACTCTCACGTTACGTCTCATTCTGCATCAGGAAAGCTGCTCGGCTGGAATGGATCCGCTCCCAAATCCAGTGACATCCGATCAATAAATAAATCCAGCTCTCTTCAATATTTAGTGGATTTTATTTCTCCCTAGAAAACATTTTGTCCCTGACAGGTCTTTGTTTAATTGGATCTGTGGCGTGGGTCATATAGGGATATTAATGTATCTGTCATTCTGTTAATGAGGAGAAACTGCACCAAGCTGGGGCGTCTGCTGCCGCCATATATTCCCACACTGTACCAAAGCATTATATTGCTGGAGATTTGCTTCATGTGGGGGGGGGGGGGGAAGGTTGTCAACCTTGGCTATGAGCAGTGATGTCAAACCTTGGCACCAGAGGCCTGTTCAATACCTCAGCAGCTGCTGAATTGATGCAGCGCAGCAATTCAGTTTGCTGCAGCAGTGTCATTTAACGCTTTGGATGCGTATTTCAAATCCAAAATGGCCGAATTAGTATTGACAGTAGTTCCAGCAGTAACTGCAGTTTTGTTAGCAGAATATGAGACAGATTTCATGTTTGAATTATCAGCGCATGCGGTACAGGTGTCGGTAGCTGAAGACCACTTGCAAAGGAATTTATTACTATGTTTGCAAAACTCAGATCAACAGCGATCTGCTGCAATCCGGGATTATTATGAGGAAACAGTGCCTCGTTATCCTGATTCAGTTTTTCGTTCACACTTTCGGATGTCTCAGATAACAGTTGAGGTAATGTAATAATATATGATTAAAGAAATTAATATGATAAACGTGTGTGTGCTTTTTCACCTAGTTACAAATAATTTTCCAGCGGGATTGTTTTGGTTAATGAAGCTCCTTGCTGATAGAGTCCGCTTCCTGCTAGAAGTGGTCAGCAACCCTTATGTTTTGGGAACTACATTTCCCATGTGTCTCAGTCAGCCTAATGGGTGACTGAGCATCTTGGGAAATGTAGTTCCCAAAACAAGGGAGCTGGTTGCTGACCCCCTGTGCTAGACCAACAAAAAACACCCTTAGCCCCTGCTGCTTCTTGCCCGCTGCAGTGCTAAATGTGAAAAACAAAATCATTTGCCAGGCGACAAAGTAAATGGCATGGTCATTGTGACATGATTTGCACATGTTTGACCCAAAGATGGCCATAAAATTGTGTGACGAACATATTTCATGTCATGTTTACTTTTCAGCTTTTATGTGAAAAGGTTGCACCGCTGTTGCGACCTGCTAATAATACCTGTGCACATCCAGTTGCAAAACAAATTCTCATAACGTTGTGCTTGCTAGCAAACCAACAATCGTTCAGAGGAGTAGCAGATCGTTTTTGTTTAAGTAAAGGTACAACACATTATATTGTATTTAAAATCGTAAATGCCATTCATTCGCTGAAGAAGGATTTCATCAAGTGGCCCAGCAAGGAACTGTGTACAAAATGCTGCAATATTTAAAGGACGTACAGGATTCCCAGGAGTTGTAGGAGCAATTGATGGGTGTCACATACCTGTTAAAGCACCATCTTCAGACCGGGACAGTTTTATAAACCGTAAAGGCTTTCCATCCATTGTCCTCCAAGGGGCGTGTGATGCAAACAAATTCATTGACATATTTGCGGACAGATCTGGGGCAACACATGATGCTAGAGTGCTACGTGTAAGTCCCTTGGGGAAAAATCTCTCTAATCCCCTCAAAGCAAGAGAACTGCTTTATGAAGATTTTCATTTGTTGGGAGATTCTGCATATGGTTGTTCATCCTACTGAAGTGGAATCAGGCTGGAAGATGGTCGCTATTATGAGCCAAGCGGCCATCTTGTTCAGAATATTGGTTCACTTGCAAATAACTAGAGTAGATTTTTGTAGATGTTAGAAACGAAGCTTACATAGAATCTTAGGAATGTGGTTGATTAGGAGAACTAGCAATAAAATGAGGAAGAATCTGGCCAGCTCTTGGCACGGAAAGACAGGAAAGACGAATGGATACTACAAGGTCACATAGACCCGCAGTAAAACAAAGAGAGCGTAGAAACCAGGCCGTGCTCTAATCTATAACAAACAAACACAGCCTTCAGGGAGGTGGGCACGGCCCAGATCGAGTGAAGCAGCAAATCACAGATTGTCAGACTAACACGACATTTGCCAATTTATTACCAATGTATGGAATTTCTTTGTACTAACGAGGGGAGGTATTAACCCACGTGGGGTGGAATAAAGTGTCATCGGGAGGTGGGCTAATTGGGATGTACCTAAGTACGTATTTTGGGGTATAAGACCCCTGGTCGGGGGGGAGACGGGGCTCACTCTTTGCGATTCAATCCTGTGTGAGCATTTGTGTGACGACACAATAAAGTTTGCCTTTCCTGAAGAGACTCGTGTTCAGACAATCCTTGCTTGTGTCCGGTCCGGCGACGTCCTGAAAGTGAACCTGTCAGATTCCGGTTACACTACATTATAACACCCTATCGAGATAATGGACATCTAACTGCAGCCCAAAAGAAATACAATTCAGCTCACAGTACAACACGTTGTGTGATTGAAAATGCTTTCGGCTTACTCAAGGGAAGGTTTAGAAGATTAAAACAGTTAGACATTACACGCATTGACAAAGCGCCACTTGTCATAGAAACATGCTGCATTCTGCACAACTTAATCTCAGAAGTTGAAGATGATGATGTAGATGATGATGCGTCATTAGTTAAAATCAGTTTAGTTACTGATGATGCTCAAGGATGTGACAGAGCAAGTGGAATAGCCAAACGTCAAACTATAATGGCATCTTTGACAGAATAATATAATATGAATTATAATAGGTCCATTATGCCATAATAGGTAAAATACTTCTATGCAAACCACATAAAAACGTTGAGTTAAAATAAATGCTATCTGCAGTGTTCTTGCATAAAGCAACAAACATCTCTTCAACACAATTTCAGGGTTATTCACTAAGCACCACAATTGAAGGAACTTGATATGTTAACGTAGGGCTCCAATCACGGGCGCTTTTGTTCCTTATTTAATAACCCTGCTAATTTATCAAAATTGATGTAATTTCAAATCTGAAAAAAATAATTGGTTATTGTTTACACACGGTTTATAGTGTACTTTAATATGTTAACAAAAAAGAAGAGAAAGCAAAAACCTTCTCAAACGGAAATCCGGGTGCTGAATATTAAAACGTAACCTTTAATGATTGCAACAATTGCGAAAAATGACCAAAGATGAACGATAAGGAGGCTTATTTAGTCAATATAATGATGTGACTGCAGGGTCAGTGCTAAACACTTATGCTAGACTTAATAATATCCACCATAAACCATCATGGAGTATAGATGCTCCTGGCCACACATAGTCATAAATTATTTCGCAGCCGATAATTGGTTAAACATCGACTGTGCCTGAAGTACAATATTCAAAGCGAGCCTTCAACGTACTGGCTCTTGCATTTAATTATCCTTGGGCTTGCTCAACTGCATGCACACTTGGCCCCATACGTTGGACTAATCCATAGAGACAGCAGCCGATCCCTGCTAATCACAATTTCTACTGAGCAAGCCCAAGGATAATTATATTCAAGAGCCAGTACGTTGAAGGCTCGCTTTGAATTTTGTACTTCTGGCACAGTCGATGTTTAACCAATTATACTTTATTTATACCAATTATACCTTTTTGTACTTTAATATGTTCCACATGTTTTATAGTGTACAGGGTGTTCATAAAGTCTCTTTTCAATGTCATCAATTTATTCCAAAGACAAATGAAAAGACAATGGAAGTGAAAATTATCACTAAATGAGACGTATATATTTAACCCCTTCACTGCTGAGCCATTTCACATTTTAAATAAACTTTTTTTATTATTTCTATTTTTTTTTTTTCTTTACTTTAAACATGGTCATATTTGGTATCATTGGAAAGGCCATTATCTGGCCTTTCTAATGATACCAAACATGACCCTGCTAGCTGCCAACAGTCAGGAGATATCGGGGTTTAAAGAAACACCCTATCTTTCCTTAGGAGTCCATGAGGACGTTCCCCACACGTCCTCAGCAATGAAAGGGTTAAGGTTTTTTTGCCTCAAGTAATACACCTCTATATGGCTACCATTAGTTGCACGAAGCACAACAAGACGGTGCTGGATTTCTTGCTATGTTGGCTGTAGCTTCCCCTCATCAATGGTGGCATCAGTGATCCTCTGCTTTAGATTAGTGATGTTCCGCACCTTTGTTCCACACACCATATCTTTAACCCCATAGAAAGACGTCGCGGGGAGTGATATCTGGTGAACGAGGTGGCCAGGGAAATGGCCCGGCTTCCAATCTACCAGGCTGGAAATGTTTCATTTAGGAAGCCACGAACATGCAGTCCCCAATGTGATGGTGCAGCATCTTGCTGGAAAATGATGGTTGGTTGAAGGTCATGTAGTTGTTGTGCCGTGTATTCAGTCAAAATGTAAACATTTGCAATAATTGATGTCTCGCCGAAGAAAAACGACTTCTTTCTAGGTGGTTATGTTAAAGATATGGTGTATGGAACAAAAGGAAAACACACATACAATCTAAAGCAGAGCATCACGGACGCCATTGCCACCATTGATGAGGGGATGCTACAGCCAACATGGCAAGAAATCAAGTATCGTATTGATGTGCAATATAACCAATACTGCCAATTGTGCTGCAACGTGTACTAATTTGGTTATTGCATTCAAGGGATACATAAGTTTTATCTTGCATATGTTAGTTGTCAATAGATATAATTTCTTGTTATTTCTAAAGTGTTCTGACAAACCAAACACATTTCTAATTGTAAGTTATTTATTACAAAGAATAATTCTATTATCTGCTTTTTGACCCAAATAAAAATTGTATTACCTTGTCATTCAATGGTGTCTATGTATGAATGTACGAAACTTCTACAATTGCAGGTTTCGGTTTCCCAACTGAAGGCAACATAGTTGGATAATAATGAATCCGTAGACGACGGAAAAGTTATGCAGCTTGTTTTCATGAACAGTGTATAAATGTGTTATGCATAATCAACAGAATAGCAAACCCAGCAATGAAGAACAGAAGAAAGGATAATTACAATGTTTATTATTCAATACAACATACCTCTTAGACTGGAAGATGGCCGCCATTATAAGCCAGGCGACCATCTTGTTCAGAATATTGGTTCACTTGTATATAACTAGGCAGGTTTTTAGCTGAAACTAGAATGAAGCATACGTAGAAATTTAGGAATGTGCTGAGATTAGCAGAAAAACAATTAAAGCGCTGAGAGAGAGATCTCTGCTGTTCCAGGCACAGAGAAAGATACATCAAGGTCGTTGGGGCCCGCAGAAATACAAAGGAGTATAGAGATCAGACCAGGTGCCATTTGTAACAAATGGCAGAAGGTGCTAGGGAACCAGGCGCAGCCCGGAACAGTAGGAGTAACTAATCATGATTTATTGTTACTAACACAAAGTTTGCCAATTTACGGCCAATTAATGAAATGTCTTTTGTATTAGGCTAAGGGAGGTACTAACCCACGTGGGGTGGGATAATGTCACCGGGAGGTGGACTAATTGGGATGTACCTAATTATGTATTTGAGATATAAAACCTAGTTCACTGTATATTTGATGCTCAGTCTTTGCGATTCAATCCTGTCTGAGCAATCTGTGACGTCACAATAAAAGTTTGCCAATCCTTACTCGTGTCCGGTCCGGCCTCATCCCGAGTGAACCAAGTGGATTCCGGTTACATTTCGTGATCATTTGTAAACATCAAGGTGCATATAGCTATTGTGGGCAGCACAACAAAACCTATGCTGATGTTGTTCTATCAAACATACTATCCCTTCCGACATTTGTATAACTTATCAAACAATAAAAATATAACTTTTATCTCAATAAAACATGTGCTATATCAGGGGTTTAGTTAACCCGCGCTGGCCAACCTGAGATTTGTTGATCATTTATAAAATTTCCTCTCAATTCATATTAAATATTTCCTACCTCACACGCAAAATCTCCAGTAAAAACACACCCAACCTCTAAGGTCCGCACTAGGAATTATAACAGTTGAACATATGAAAATGCGAAATGTAATTTACTCAAGTTTTGTTACCGAACTTCCAGCTCCAGGAGGAAAACGGTCTCTCCATGCTGCTGCACATTGAGCAGAGCCCACAGCCTCCTCCTCAAAACCCATAACAAGTCATACTGAGTAACACGACAGCTGTCAGCCATTACCAGGGCAAAACATGTGTTCTTCATAAACTGGGTAAAGGGTTAGTGGCTTCACATTGAGAATTCCGATGTTCTAATCAAACATACTAGCCCATCCTTACTTAGCCTAACCTATGAGCAATGAAAATTTAACTTTCATAACCATAAACCATGTGCTATAATAGCAACAGTAAACATATACATAACAGGAGCCAATTTTGGTATTTATCTCCTGATGTTATTTATTGCAGATGTTAAGCCTACTATGGCGTCTATGTGCTTCTCCTTCAGCTTATTATTCTGCACCATTAGAGCTTCCATCCGCTCTCTCCATTTATGGTTGCTATCCTGTAGCTCTTTCATATTTGTTAGAACATGTTTTACCCATCCTGGAGATTTGGGATCAATTTTCCTTTTAAGTGATATCATGTTGCTTGCTGCTTGGCTGGACATGGCTCTGTCTTCCTCCTGGTCAACACTGTCGTTATCTGCAGATACGTCAATATCTGAGGTAAGAGACAGGTTAGAGACAGCAGACATCTTGCTGCTGGACTCTCCTTGTGGGGACGCTGCCTGGTTGCTTTCTAGGTTTGGACCCAGTGCTGATACCGGTAGGCTCTTTGCGGTTCTTCCTAATAAGGCTAGGGTCAGACGAACGCATTTTCGCGTTGTCTGTGAAAAAGTGCGTTCGAACGAATGGACGCATTTTTTCACGGAATACGCGATAGCGGTCATACGATGTGCATTTGCGTTCGTGTTTTTGTACGGCTCATCAATAAAACACTTTTGCATCTGGACGTTATGTTGGCCAGACATTAGCAGCGTCTGACGTCTCCAATCACGCAAACACGCCGCTAGCGGACGCAGCGCACTCTGTACGACCGTACTAGTGGTTTCACGTTCTCGACAAAATGCGTACGTTTGCCACTTGCGTTGCGCGGACGAACTTTCGTGCGGCCGTACTTCGTGTGTTCCCCGGCATTGGACGTCATTTGCTGCTAGCACGGCCATGATTTCGTGTGGCTAAACGCACGTTAAAACTGCTTTCGTCTGACCCTAGCCTAAGTCGTGCAGTCTGTCAAAGTACTCCCATTTACGTCTACCCCTTCCAGTTGCACTGTTATTATCCAGCACTCGCCTGTATGTCCCTGTCAAATTTCGGAATTTCTTATCACATGCTGGACCGTCGATAGAATAACCATTTTTATTTATGTGTTCGGCAATCTGTTTCCATACATTTTTTTGGGGTATTTTAGAATTACTGAATTTCTCTTTATGTATTTCATATGCTTCAAGCAGCAGTAGAATTGTCTCATGTCCCCAGACGTGTGTTTCTGAAATGGACAGAAAATCAATATGTAAAACATAAGAATAAAAGAAACAGTTCACAACAATCAATATTTGACTAAACTTACCGGGGGATTGCTGGTCTGTCTGTGTATTTTCATCAAGAGTAGCGTTTGATTCATCCTCTAGAGCACACGCAGGATCAGCGTTTATCAGTGCCTGAACAGATTTCTCGACATTCCAGAAAGAAGATAGATAAATGTACGCTCTCACATACAATTACCAACAAAAAGGAATATATACAGGGTTATTCAGAGAGCGGTGAAAAGCAGGAGAATGACTGGAGAATGAAAATTTCTAGGTCAAAATAGCCAAACCAGAAAAATTCTCCCTTTCATCTCACTTTCCAAATCGGCTATTTTGACCTAGAATTTTCCATTCTCCAGTCATTCTCCTGCTTTTCACCGCTCTCTGAATAACCCTGAGTATTTTACACAAATCAATATATCCATTTTCACTACAAGGGTCTTAATTTGCTCAGCTGCTAAACGACTGAATCTACATCAACAGACGTTAATGGACTGTGGGGTTTTTTTTTTACCGGTTACTGGGCAGAGTCGGAAGAGAACAGCGCGGTCACACACACACGTGGATTTTGGCGGCTTTTGGAGGAAACGTAGCTCAGGTTGTGCCAGCAATGTATATTAACACTTTAAAGTAAATAGTTACCATTTTCCAATAAATATTTGGTGCTTTGGTCAACTAACACCTCGAAATTAACATTCCCGTATTGGATAATAACTAGTTCCATGGCGGCGGCCATCTTTAATACGTCACACAAAGCTACTCGCAGCATCTCCTCGAGTCGCTGCAAGTGCTAGGTTAGCAGTGCTGAGCGGCAGAACGGCGTTCAATGGCAAGTTTCTAACTTAGCACTTGCAGCAGCTGATGTATTGAACAGAGGCCTGTTCAATACCTCAGCAGCTGCTGAATTGCTGCAACGCAGCAATTCAGTTTGCTGCAGCAGTGTCGTTGAACCCTTTGGATGCGAATTTTGAATCCAAAATGGCCGACGATTTCTTAATGAAAAATTCAGATTGTTTTTCGGATCACTCGGACAAAATATAATAAAGAGAAGCAGTCAGCACAATTCCGTTTTGTACGCACACACCACAAAATGATAGTTTTTAATGAATAAACGTTATGTTTACTTCTGAAACAATATATAAATTGAGCTGTAATATATGTCTATGTGCAGGGGGAAATAATAAATAAATATTTTGTGCTTTGGTGAACAAAAACCTCAAAATTAACATTGCTGTACGGAATTATTACTTGCTTCGAGGCGGCGGCCATCTTGCTGTACGGCATTGTTACTTGCTTCATGGTGGCGGCCATCTTTAAAACGTCACACTCAGCATCTTCTCGGGTCACTGCAAGTGCTAGGTTAGCACTGCTGAGCGCTGAGAGGTTGAATGGCAAGTTGCTAACTTAGCACTTGCAGCGGCTGAGGTATTGAACAGGCCTCTGGCCTCTGTTTCAGTACTACATGTCATACTAAGCATCATGGGACATGTAGTTCTGAAACACTTGCATTGCCAAGGTTCGTCATTGCTGGTATAGGGCCAGGGGTCTGCAACCCTTAGCTCCCTGATGTTTTGGGAACTGACGGGTAACTGAACATCTTGGGACATGTGGTTCCCAAAACCTCAGGGAGCCAAGGGTTGCCGGCCCCTGGTATAGGGGAAATATTCTGTAAATGGAGCACTGTAATTGTTAAAGCAGGGTTGTCAAGTTCACCGCCCCCAGATGTTGGTTCCTATGATTCAATAGCTGGTCATAGAATCATGGGAGTTGTAGTGCAGAAACATCTGGGTGGTGGTGTTTGACAGCCCTGTAAGAACATGTCCAGCTATGGAGCGGTGACTGATCCGTGTGAAATAAAAGGTAATGCGGAAACCATGAAGCTGAAGTTAGCTCCTTATTCGGCCAGCTTCTTATTCTCACACTGAAGATAGCTTCTTATTCAGGCAGCTTCCTATTCAGTGACTGAAATTGGCTGCTTATTCGCCAAGATCTTATTCCTCAAAGAATAATGTCAATAAAAAGTATATCGAACAATTGGACAATTCTAACACATTCATATGATGAAATAAATTTATCCAGATAACTGCCCCCCCCCACTCGTTTAATGGTAAAAAATGAATAAGTAAGTGGTCATTTCCTCTATGAAAATCATCTTGGCTCACCCCAAACGGACTAGTTTTCTATCAATTAGACTGTTCTCTATCAGAAAAAACATAATCTAGCCCGAGCCAAACATTATTGATTAAGCAAACTGGTATCAAACCTAGCCCCCCCCCGCTCCATTAAATGCAATGAGAAAAAATAAGTAACTGATGATTTTCTCTATGAAAATCATCTTGGCTCACCCCAAACTGACTAGTTTTCTATCAATTAGACTGTTCTCTATCAGAAAAAACATAATCTAGCCCGAGCCAAACATTACTGATTAAGCAAACTGGTATCAAACCTAGCCCCCCCCCGCTCCATTAAATGCAATGAAAAAAATAAGTAACTGATGATTTTCTCTATGAAAATCATCTTGGCTCACCCCAAACGGACTAGTTTTCTATCAATTAGACTGTTCTCTATCAGAAAAAACATAATCTGGCCCGAGCCGAACATTATTGATTAAGCAAACAGGCATCAAACCTAGCCCCCCCCCGCTCCATTAAATGCAATGAGAAAAAATAAGTAACTGATGATTTTCTCTATGAAAATCATCTTGGCTCACCCCAAACGGACTAGTTTTCTATCATTAGACTGTTCTCTATCAGAAAAAACATAATCTAGCCCGAGCCAAACATTACTGATTAAGCAAACTGGTATCAAACCTAGCCCCCCCCCGCTCCATTAAATGCAATGAGAAAAAATAAGTAACTGATGATTTTCTCTATGAAAATCATCTTGGCTCACCCCAAACGACTAGTTTTCTATCAATTAGACTGTTCTCTATCAGAAAAAACATAATCTGGCCCGAGCCGAACATTATTGATTAAGCAAACAGGCATCAAACCTAGCCCCCCCCCGCTCCATTAAATGCAATGAGAAAAAATAAGTAACTGATGATTTTCTCTATGAAAATCATCTTGGCTCACCCCAAACGGACTAGTTTTCTATCAATTAGACTGTTCTCTATCAGAAAAAACATAATCTGGCCCGAGCCAAACATTATTGATTAAGCAAACTGGTATCAAACCTAGCCACCCCCGCTCCATTAAATGCAATGAGAATAAATAAGTAACTGATGATTTTCTCTATGAAAATCATCTTGGCTCACCCCAAACGGACTAGTTTTCTATCAATTAGACTGTTCTCTATCAGAAAAAACATAATCTGGCCCGAGCCAAACATTATTGATTAAGCAAACTGGTATCAAACCTAGCCCCCCCCCCGCTCCATTAAATGCAATGAAAAAAATAAATAACTGATGATTTTCTATATGGAAATCATCTTGGCTCACCCCAAACTGACTAGTTTTCTATGAATTAGACTGTTCTCTATCAGAAAAAACATAATCTGGCCGAGCCAAACATTATTGATTAAGCAAACTGGCATCAAACCTAGACCCCCCCCCCCGCTCCATTAAATGCAATGAGAAAAAATAAGTAACTGATGAGGTTTCTCTATGAAAATCATCTTGGCTCACTCCAAACGGACTAGTTTTCTATGAATTAGACTGTTCTCTATCAGAAAAAACATAATCTGGCCCGAGCCAAACATTATTGATTAAGCAAACTGGTATCAAACCTAGCCCCCCCCCGCTCCATTAAATGCAATGAGAATAAATAAGTAACTGATGATTTTCATAGAGAAAATCATCAGTTACTTATTTATTCTCATTGCATTTAATGGAGCGGGGAGGGGGGGCTAGGTTTGATACCAGTTTGCTTAATCAATAATGTTTGGCTCGGGCCAGATTATTTTTTTCTGGTAGAGAACAGTCTAATTGATAGAAAACTAGTCCGTTTGGAGTGAGCCAAGATGATTTTCATAGAGAAAATCATCAGTTACTTATTTTTTCTCATTGCATTTAATGGAGCGGGGAGGGGGGGGCTAGGTTTGATACCAGTTTGCTTAATCAATAATGTTTGGCTCGGGCCAGATTATGTTTTTTCTGATAGAGAACAGTCTAATTCATAGAAAACTAGTCAGTTTGGGGTGAGCCAAGATGATTTTCATAGAGAAAATCATCAGTTACTTATTTTTTCTCATTGCATTTAATGGAGCGGGGGGGGGGTAGGTTTGATGCCAGTTTGCTTAATCAATAATGTTTGGCTCGGGCCAGATTATGTTTTTTCTGATAGAGAACAGTCTAATTCATAGAAAACTAGTCAGTTTGGGGTGAGCCAAGATGATTTCCATATAGAAAATCATCAGTTACTTATTTTTTCTCATTGCATTTAATGGAGCGGGGGGAGGCTAGGTTTGATACCAGTTTGCTTAAACAATAATGTTTGCTCGGGCCAGATTATGTTTTTTCTGATAGAGAACAGTCTAATTGATAGAAAACTCGTCCGTTTGGTTGAGCCAAGATGATTTTCATAGAGAAAATCATCAGTTACTTATTTTTTCTCATTGCATTTAATGGAGGGGGGGCTAGGTTTGATACCAGTTTCCTTAATCAATAATGTTTGGCTCGGGCCAGATTATGTTTTTTCTGATAGAGAACAGTCTAATTCATAGAAAACTAGTCAGTTTGGGGTGAGCCAAGATGATTTCCATAGAGAAAATCATCAGTTACTTATTTTTTCTCATTGCATTTAATGGAGCGGGGGGGGCTAGGTTTGATGCCAGTTTGCTTAATCAATAATGTTTGGCTCGGGCCAGATTATGTTTTTTCTGATAGAGAACAGTCTAATTGATAGAAAACTAGTCAGTTTGGGTGAGCCAAGATGATTTTCATAGAGAAAATCATCAGTTACTTATTTTTTCTCATTGCATTTAATGGAGCGGGGGGGGGCTAGGTTTGATGCCAGTTTGCTTAATCAATAATGTTTGGCTCGCGCTAGATTATGTTTTTTCTGATAGAGAACAGTCTAATTGATAGAAAACTCATCCGTTTGGGTTGAGCCAAGATGATTTTCATAGAGAAAAACATCATTTACTTATTTTTTCTCATTGCATTTAATGGAGCGGGGGGGGGCTAGGTTTGATACCAGCTTGCTTGATCAATAATGTTTGGCTCGGGCTAGATTATGTTTTTTCTGATAGAGAACAGTCTAATTAATAGAAAACTCGTCCGTTTGGGTTGAGCCAAGATGATTTTCATAGAGAAAAACATCAGTTACTTATTTATTCTCATTGCGTTTAATGGAGCGGGGGGGGGGCTAGGTTTGATGCCAGTTTGCTTAATCAATAATGTTTGGCTCGGGCCAAATTATGTTTTTTCTGATAGAGAACAGTCTAATTCATAGAAAACTAGTCAGTTTGGGGTGAGCCAAGATTATTTTCATAGAGAAAATCATCAGTTACTTATTTATTCTCATTGCATTATAATGGAGCGGGGGGGGGGGCTAGGTTTGATGCCAGTTTGCTTAATCAATAATGTTTGGCTCGGGCCAGATTATGTTTTTTTCTGATAGAGAACAGTCTAATTCATAGAAAACTAGTCAGTTTGGGGTGAGCCAAGATGATTTCCATATAGAAAATCATCAGTTACTTATTTTTCTCATTGCATTTAATGGAGCGGGGGGAGGCTAGGTTTGATACCAGTTTGCTTAAACAATAATGTTTGGCTCGGGCCAGATTATGTTTTTTCTGATAGAGAACAGTCTAATTGATAGAAAACTAGTCCGTTTGGGGTGAGCCAAGATGATTTTCATAGAGAAAATCATCAGTTACTTATTTTTTCTCATTGCATTTAATGGAGCGGGGGGGGCTAGGTTTGATGCCAGTTTGCTTAATCAATAATGTTTGGCTCGGGCCAGATTATGTTTTTTCTGATAGAGAACAGTCTAATTGATAGAAAACTAGTCAGTTTGGGGTGAGCCAAGATGATTTTCATAGAGAAAATCATCAGTTACTTATTTTTTCTCATTGCATTTAATGGAGCGGGGGGGGGGCTAGGTTTGATGCCAGTTTGCTTAATCAATAATGTTTGGCTCGGGCTAGATTATGTTTTTTCTGATAGAGAACAGTCTAATTGATAGAAAATTATTCCGTTTGGGGTGAGCCAAGATGATTTTCATAGAGAAAATCATCAGTTACTTATTTATTCTCATTGCATTTAATGGAGCGGGGGGGGGGGGCTAGGTTTGATACCAGTTTGCTTAATCAATAATGTTTGGCTCGGGCTAGATTATGTTTTTTCTGATAGAGAACAGTCTAATTAATAGAAAACTCATCCGTTTGGGTTGAGCCAAGATGATTTTCATAGAGAAAATCATCAGTTACATATTTATTCTCATTGCATTATAATGGAGCGGGGGGGGGCTAGGTTTGATACCAGTTTGCTTAATCAATAATGTTTGGCTCGGGCCAGATTATGTTTTTTCTGATAGAGAACAGTCTAATTGATAAAAAACTAGTCCGTTTGGAGTGAGCCAAGATGATTTTCATAGAGAAAATCATCAGTTACTTATTTTTTCTCATTGCATTTAATGGAGCGGGGGGGCTAGGTTTGATGCCAGTTTGCTTAATCAATAATGTTTGGCTCGGGCCAGATTATGTTTTTTCTGATAGAGAACAGTCTAATTGATAGAAAACTCATCCGTTTGGGTTGAGCCAAGATGATTTTCATAGAGAAAAACATCATTTACTTATTTTTTCTCATTGCATTTAATGGAGCGGGGGGGGGGCTAGGTTTGATACCAGCTTGCTTGATCAATAATGTTTGGCTCGGGCTAGATTATGTTTTTTCTGATAGAGAACAGTCTAATTAATAGAAAACTAGTCCGTTTGGGTTGAGCCAAGATGATTTTCATAGAGAAAAACATCAGTTACTTATTTATTCTCATTGCGTTTAATGGAGCGGGGGGGGGCTAGGTTTGATGCCAGTTTGCTTAATCAATAATGTTTGGCTCGGGCCAAATTATGTTTTTCTGATAGAGAACAGTCTAATTAATAGAAAACTAGTCCGTTTGGGTTGAGCCAAGATGATTTTCATAGAGAAAATCATCAGTTACTTATTTTTTCTCATTGCATTTAATGGAGCGGGGGGGGCTAGGTTTGATACCAGTTTGCTTAATCAATAATGTTTGGCTCGGGCTAGATTATGTTTTTTCTGATAGAGAACAGTCTAATTAATAGAAAACTCGTCCGTTTGGGTTGAGCCAAGATGATTTTCATAGAGAAAATCATCAGTTACATATTTATTATCATTGCATTTAATGGAGCGGGGGGGCTAGGTTTGATGCCAGTTTGCTTAATCAATAATGTTTGGCTCGGGCTAGATTATGTTTTTTCTGATAGAGAACAGTCTAATTGATAGAAAACTAGTCAGTTTGGGGTGAGCCAAGATTATTTTCATAGAGAAAATCATCAGTTACTTATTTTTTCTCATTGCATTATAATGGAGCGGGGGGGGGGCTAGGTTTGATACCAGTTTGCTTAAGCAATAATGTTTGGCTCGGGCCAGATTATGTTTTTTCTGATAGAGAACAGTCTAATTGATAGAAAACTAGTCCGTTTGGAGTGAGCCAAGATGATTTTCATAGAGAAAATCATCAGTTACTTATTTTTTTCTCATTGCATTTAATGGAGCGGGGGGCTAGGTTTGATGCCAGTTTGCTTAATCAATAATGTTTGGCTCGGGCCAGATTATGTTTTTTCTGATAGAGAACAGTCTAATTCATAGAAAACTAGTCAGTTTGGGGTGAGCCAAGATGATTTCCATATAGAAAATCATCAGTTACTTATTTTTTCTCATTGCATTTAATGGAGCGGGGGGGAGGCTAGGTTTGATGCCAGTTTGCTTAATCAATAATGTTTGGCTCGGGCCAGATTATGTTTTTTCTGATAGAGAACAGTCTAATTGATAGAAAACTAGTCCGTTTGGGGTGAGCCAAGATGATTTTCATAGAGAAAATCATCAGTTACTTATTTTTTCTCATTGCATTTAATGGAGCGGGGGGGGGCTAGGTTTGATGCCAGTTTGCTTAATCAATAATGTTTGGCTCGGGCCAGATTATGTTTTTTCTGATAGAGAACAGTCTAATTGATAGAAAACTAGTCAGTTTGGGGTGAGCCAAGATGATTTTCATAGAGAAAATCATCAGTTACTTATTTTTTTCTCATTGCATTTAATGGAGCGGGGGGGGGCTAGGTTTGATGCCAGTTTGCTTAATCAATAATGTTTGGCTCGGGCCAGATTATGTTTTTCTGATAGAGAACAGTCTAATTGATAGAAAACTAGTCCGTTTGGGGTGAGCCAAGATGATTTTCATAGAGAAAATCATCAGTTACTTATTTTTTCTCATTGCATTTAATGGAGCGGGGGGGGGGCTAGGTTTGATGCCAGTTTGCTTAATCAATAATGTTTGGCTCGGGCCAGATTATGTTTTTTCTGATAGAGAACAGTCTAATTAATAGAAAAACTATCCGTTTGGGTTGAGCCAAGATGATTTTCATAGAGAAAATCATCAGTTACTTATTTTTCTCATTGCATTATAATGGAGCGCGGGGGGGGGCTAGGTTTGATACCAGTTTGCTTAATCAATAATGTTTGGCTCGGGCCAGATTATGTTTTTTCTGATAGAGAACAGTCTAATTGATAGAAAACTAGTCCGTTTGGAGTGAGCCAAGATGATTTTCATAGAGAAAATCATCAGTTACTTATTTTTTCTCATTGCATTTAATGGAGCGGGGGGGGGCTAGGTTTGATGCCAGTTTGCTTAATCAATAATGTTTGGCTCGGGCCAGATTATGTTTTTTCTGATAGAGAACAGTCTAATTGATAGAAAACTAGTCCGTTTGGGGTGAGCCAAGATGATTTTCATAGAGAAAAACATCAGTTACTTATTTTTCTCATTGCGTTTAATGGAGCGGGGGGGGGCTAGGTTTGATGCCAGTTTGCTTAATCAATAATGTTTGGCTCGGGCCAGATTATGTTTTTTCTGATAGAGAACAGTCTAATTAATAGAAAACTAGTCCGTTTGGGTTGAGCCAAGATGATTTTCATAGAGAAAATCATCAGTTACTTATTTTTTCTCATTGCATTTAATGGAGCGGGGGGGGGGGCTAGGTTTGATGCCAGTTTGCTTAATCAATAATGTTTGGCTCGGGCTAGATTATGTTTTTTCTGATAGAGAACAGTCTAATTAATAGAAAACTCGTCCGTTTGGGTTGAGCCAAGATGATTTTCATAGAGAAAATCATCAGTTACTTATTTATTCTCATTGCATTTAATGGAGCGGGGGGGGGGCTAGGTTTGATGCCAGTTTGCTTAATCAATAATGTTTGGCTCGGGCTAGATTATGTTTTTTCTGATAGAGAACAGTCTAATTGATAGAAAACTAGTCAGTTTGGGGTGAGCCAAGATGATTTTCATAGAGAAAATCATCAGTTACTTATTTTTTCTCATTGCATTTAATGGAGCGGGGGGGGCTAGGTTTGATGCCAGTTTGCTTAATCAATAATGTTTGGCTCGGGCCAGATTATGTTTTTTTCTGATAGAGAACAGTCTAATTGATAGAAAACTAGTCCGTTTGGAGTGAGCCAAGATGATTTTCATAGAGAAAATCATCAGTTACTTATTTTTTCTCATTGCATTTAATGGAGCGGGGGGGCTAGGTTTGATGCCAGTTTGCTTAATCAATAATGTTTGGCTCGGGCCAGATTATGTTTTTTCTGATAGAGAACAGTCTAATTCATAGAAAACTAGTCAGTTTGGGGTGAGCCAAGATGATTTCCATATAGAAAATCATCAGTTACTTATTTTTTCTCATTGCATTTAATGGAGCGGGGGGGGAGGCTAGGTTTGATACCAGTTTGCTTAAACAATAATGTTTGGCTCGGGCCAGATTATGTTTTTTCTGATAGAGAACAGTCTAATTGATAGAAAACTAGTCCGTTTGGGGTGAGCCAAGATGATTTTCATAGAGAAAATCATCAGTTACTTATTTTTTCTCATTGCATTTAATGGAGCGGGGGGGGGCTAGGTTTGATGCCAGTTTGCTTAATCAATAATGTTTGGCTCGGGCCAGATTATGTTTTTCTGATAGAGAACAGTCTAATTGATAGAAAACTAGTCAGTTTGGGGTGAGCCAAGATGATTTTCATAGAGAAAATCATCAGTTACTTATTTTTTCTCATTGCATTTAATGGAGCGGGGGGGGGGCTAGGTTTGATGCCAGTTTGCTTAATCAATAATGTTTGGCTCGGGCCAGATTATGTTTTTTCTGATAGAGAACAGTCTAATTGATAGAAAATTATTCGTTTGGGGTGAGCCAAGATGATTTTCATAGAGAAAATCATCAGTTACTTATTTATTCTCATTGCATTTAATGGAGCGGGGGGGGGGGGCTAGGTTTGATACCAGTTTGCTTAATCAATAATGTTTGGCTCGGGCCAGATTATGTTTTTTCTGATAGAGAACAGTCTAATTAATAGAAAACTCATCCGTTTGGGTTGAGCCAAGATGATTTTCATAGAGAAAATCATCAGTTACATATTTATTCTCATTGCATTATAATGGAGCGGGGGGGGGGCTAGGTTTGATACCAGTTTGCTTAATCAATAATGTTTGGCTCGGGCCAGATTATGTTTTTTCTGATAGAGAACAGTCTAATTGATAGAAAACTAGTCAGTTTGGGGTGAGCCAAGATGATTTTCATAGAGAAAATCATCAGTTACTTATTTTTTCTCATTGCATTTAATGGAGCGGGGGGGCTAGGTTTGATACCAGTTTGCTTAATCAATAATGTTTGGCTCGGGCCAGATTATGTTTTTTCTGATAGAGAACAGTCTAATTGATAGAAAACTAGTCCGTTTGGAGTGAGCCAAGATGATTTTCATAGAGAAAATCATCAGTTACTTATTTTTTCTCATTGCATTTAATGGAGCGGGGGGGGGCTAGGTTTGATACCAGTTTGCTTAATCAATAATGTTTGGCTCGGGCCAGATTATGTTTTTTCTGATAGAGAACAGTCTAATTGATAGAAAACTAGTCCGTTTGGGGTGAGCCAAGATGATTTTCATAGAGGAAATGACCACTTACTTATTCATTTTTTACCATTAAACGAGTGGGGGGGGCAGTTATCTGGATAAATTTATTTCATCATATGATTGTGTTAGAATTGTCCAATTGTTCGATATACTTTTTATTGACATTATTCTTTGAGGAATAAGATCTTGGCGAATAAGCAGCCAATTTCAGTCACTGAATAGGAAGCTGCCTGAATAAGAAGCTATCTTCAGTGTGAGAATAAGAAGCTGGCCGAATAAGGAGCTAACTTCAGCTTCATGCGGAAACCACCCCTATCCTTTATATCCCGTAACACCCTGATTCTGCATCTTTTGCCCAACGTATATTTTGGGACAAAATTTGCTATGAAGGTGAATCTCAGGGATCACAATGCCAGCCTTCAGATTTTTTTTTCGGCCTACAATTCCCAGAATTCCTTTTAAACAGGTAAAGACAGTCTCTCCCTCTTCCCCCGTTGTTTGTCTACATTTGTCAGAATTCTTTGAATGCAATAGATGGCCAGGGAATCATGGGAGTTGTAGTCTTGAAACACATGGGGGACCAGTTTGTGATCCCTGCTCTAAAATCCAGGAAATGCTGGTGGATTTTCCCCACTTTTTTAGCAGTAGGAATTAAATTTATAATTTCAACCCTATCCAGTGTCAGGCCAATTAAATGTGCCCCCCCCTCTGAAAGTGGAGTGTTCCTCGGTCTCTGTTATTACATTTTCTGAAGAATCTCACATGTGAGAAGATGACAGATTAAATGAGGTCCCACCATGCAGCCTGAGAGGGAGGGCCTGTCCATGAAGCCCAGCAGCCGGGTGGCCATGATGCTAAGAGCTGCTGAGGGCATCCCTGGTGTTAAATCATGACCCTCAACACTGAGTGACTGAAATCAAATCAATCGAGGAGCAGAATCCGATCAAAAGATTCCAGGATCCGAAGTCACTGTCACATATGATATTACTCGCCCTTACTAAAGATGGCGGCGCAGTCACGCCTCTTCCGCTTTATTGCTCGCAAACACTTCCGCAGACACACGCAGTTCGGACTTTGAATCTTTATTGACACATCTACCGGTAACATGAGTAAAACCAGCATGGCGGCCCGCAAGCCTCAGAAGAAGGTAAGACACGTGGGACATAAATCACCACGAAACCCTTTATATACCGGGCTGGATATACGGCTGTGCACACCCGGGGTGTTACTTACCGAGTGTACCGGAGCCTGACATTAAGGGAACCACGTGATAAGAGGATCCGGACAATCCCCAGCATGCAGTGTTACCACTAAAACATATGGAAAGGAGGCTCCAGCAATAAAACACACCCATACACAGCGCACCTTACTGTGAGCGTTATTGCTTTGGAGCTCTCTGAGCTCATACACACCGCACGTTACTGTGAGCGTTATTGCTTTGGAGCTCTATGATACGCTTATACGCAGCGCACGTTACTGTGAGCGTTATTGCTTTGGAGCTCTCTGAGCTCATACACAGCGCACGTTACTGTGAGCGTTATTGCTTTGGAGCTCTATGATATGCTCATACACACCGCACATTACTGAGTTTTATTGCTGTGGAGCTCTGATACGCTCATACACACTGCACGTTACTGTGAGCGTTATTGCTTTAGAGCTCTATGAGCTCATACACACCGCACGTTACTGTGAGCGTTATTGCTTTGGAGCTCTATGATATACTCATACACGCCGCACGTTACTGAGTTTTATTGCTGTGGAGCTCTGATACGCTCATACACACTGCACGTTACTGTGAGCGTTATTGCTTTAGAGCTCTCTAAACTCATACGCAGCGCACGTTACTGTGAGCGTTATTGCTTTAGAGCTCTATGATATGCTCATACACACCGCACGTTACTGAGTTTTATTGCTGTGGAGCTCTGTGATACGCTCATACACACTGCACATTACTGTGAGTGTTATTGTGGGGAGCTCTGATACGCTCCTACAACCCGCACATTACTGTGTGAGTTTTATTGCTGTGGAACTCTGTGATACGCTCATACACAGCACACATTACTGTGAGTTTTATTGCTGTGGATCTCGCTGCTTCGCTCATACACACTGCACATTGCTGTGTTATTGCTGTGCAGCTCAGTGATACAATAATGAACTCCCAGTGTACCACAGAGTTCCATAGTAATAAACCTAATAGTAAAAAACCTGCAGTGCACATTACTGTTATTTATTCCATATGTCCTAAAGTACCCATGGCCTGAGATTGGAGGTTTTCAGAGAGGGAGTAATTTGTGCTTTCATCATACATTATGTCCTATAGGCATTTTATTTTCTCCTTGGTTTTCCTATTGCTGGGCACGTCATGTCGGTTACTCTATACCCGCTCTGCTCCGTCCTGCTCAGAGAACGTGTTTGCAGATAGAACGAGCCGTGCATGAATACATTTATTTCCTACAGAAAATGAAGCGATATTACGAGGAGGGCGATGAGGAGAAGAAGCCACCTGAGCAAGCTCCTGTAGAGGACCAAGAGCCTGCAGAGGAAGTGACTAAGGCCATAGAAATGACACCACCTCCTAGTAATCTCAGCCATCGCAATAAGCCGAAGAATCAGCTGATCTCTGGGGTAATGTCCCTCATGGACCTCTTCTCATTCCCACCATAACTGAAATGGGCTGGTAATGGCAAGCTTCAGCGGGATGTGCGTTCACAAATTCCTAATCTGTCTCTTGCAGGCCAAGGACCCTTTCCCCGGGTCAGCATCTGTTACTAAAGAACTGCTGTCAAAATACGAGAGGCCGGGAAAAGTCAAACTGGTAAGAAATATGTGTGCGGCGCGACCAGCAACACGGCGCCAACTATATTGCCAAACCTCACGGGAGAGATGGTCGCTGTCGCTAATTATTATTTTATTTTTTTCCCCAATTTGAACATAATCGGTATCTGCCTTTTATTTGACGATGTTGTCGATAATTTGACAAGACGGTTCACTGCATCCGCGACACATGAAGTCCTGCTGATCTGCAGCTTTTCCTGTAGCAGGCTGTCTGTCCTCGCTCTGGGACCTCCCCACTGTATTGCACATGAGCGCGATGACCACTGAAAAGGGGCTTCCCTCACATTTCTTAGGGAATCCCCTATACAGAAGATGCAGGGTCTTTTAGACCTCATGTATCTCTGGTCCCGTATGTCCTACACAGCAGGGGTCAACAGCAACCTTGGCCCTCCAGATGTTTTGTAACTACAGTTCCCATGAAGCTCTACCAACCAAATGAGTAACTGAGCATCAGGGGAGATGTAGTTCCATAACATCTTCAGGGCCAAGGTTGCCGACCCCTTACCTACAGGATTATATAAGCCTTATATTATATTATAAGGTGTCACTGCAGAGCCTAGAAATGGCCATGTGGTTTGTAAAAATTTAAATATATTTTTTAATGAAATGGACATTGTGGCATTCACTGAATGTGTTCGCACTATGTCAGATTTGTGGTGTGAAAAAAAAACCAACTGCAGATGTACAGAATATCAGCCAGAAAGGCGGCTGATTAATCTGTATCGGCTCTGAAATGATATCGGTCTATCTCTGTGAATGACTTCAGATAAATTGGGAGCAACGCATCGGTTACTCACTCCATCGTTTTGTTTCAGGACACAACATACTTCTCCCGATCTAAGCAGCGCTTTAAGTCCCTGGAGGAGAAGGTACAAACCGCGGTGGGACTTACAGCAAGACATGAAGTGCTTCTGCCAGAGGAAGACGGGTAAGAGCAGCCCCGGGCACCCTGTGATGGCGTTGTGCTTCCTGCATGGAAGGGATTCTCCTCCTGAGAACCGGAAAGATCAGATATAATGTAGAGAGAGGGTCAGCGACTTTAGCCCTCCAGATATTTTGGATTTACATTTGCCGTGAGGTGTTGCCATCCTAATGAGTGGCTGTGCATCATGGGAGATGTAGTTCCTAAAGATCTAGGGGGGCAGGGTTGCTGACCCCCCCCCCCCCCGATGCAGTGTCTCAGCCCAGCATAAAGGTATCTTCATCACTTGCAGACCACATAATAACCGAAACACAGTGGGGATATGCAGAAAGTGCCGGTGTTTCACATATCTGGTGAAAATCACCATTGTTGTGATGCTGACAAATGCCGGCGCTTCACAAAAGGAGAATACAATCATCCACGTGGGAGTATCTTCTCCTGCTGTCTATTTGGATTCTTGTTTTGTGAAGTGCCGGCGTTTGTCACTGTTGCAACAATGTGACACCAGCACTTTCTGGATAATGTGCATTATCAGAGGGCATGTCGCACGCCGCGCGGCAATGCTTTGATTACAGGATGTGCCTCATGGGAATGCATACTCTCTCCTGAGCACAAGAGGCCCTGGGGTGAGAGTATTCTCATTCCTGAGCACATGGGTTGCCAGATCAGCCATGTTTTCCTGGACTAGTGCTGCCCCGCAACATGTATAATTCATATGCTGCAGGAAGGAAATCATGTCAGGTCACCTGGGATTCCTTTTCTATTTCTTACCTGCAGTGTATGGAATATACCTGCAGCAGGGTGGCATTTTTCATGCACTGCCCAATAGCATGAATACATTATACGTGTCCAGGAAAACATGGTCGATCTGGCAACCCTATGCGCCGTGGGTCTATTGGGTCAAAACTAACGTGCTCTCTCGCCAAAGGGAATTAAGATCAGAACTAAAACAATAAAGCAAACGGATAGAGGATTGACATCACATTGCTATGAATGAACATTTCATTATAATATGTAAATGAAATAAAAGACGTTACGAGGCGTTTAGTTATTTCCAGATCCCCCTGCATTCTCACAAACCCCGCTTGTCTGCACCTTCTCCCTCCAGGTATCTTGAAGCGGATGAAGGTCAGGACACATGGACTATAACCCAGCAGGATATCGCAGAAGCCGTCGACATCACCAGCGGGTCAAAGGTGAACACCTGATGCCGATATAACACCCCCCCCTTTACTATCCCCTCTCTATATATCCTGCAAAATGTGACTTGTAACGGATTATTGTTATCTTTCTCCTTCTCTCTCGCAGCATTTTAACCTGGTCCTTCCACAGTTCGGGCCGTACAGCATTAACTACGCGGGAAATGGAAGGTACAGCCGCTGTTTATGGCTAGATACTGGAATTTTTGTGAGACCCCTGAATCTCTCCCAGCCCTGAGCCGGTTACTCTCACGCTATTACACCCACTCCTCAATCATTTGGTCCCCTTTCTAATCCATCATTCTTGTTTTCATTCCATGTGTCCCAATGCTTCACCTTCCTATAGTATCAGTCCGTATGACATGTCCATGCTTTTAATTCCTTCTCCTCGACAGTCTCTTGGTTTGTCTCAGTCCATTCACTGCTTCCCACGGCTTCTTTTCTCTGTCTGACACTATGATCTCTTCGCTTGTTTCCCAGGAGTCTCCTCCTCGGTGGTCGCAGAGGACACGTCGCAGCCATAGATTGGCAATCTAAGAATCTCAACTGCGAAATGAACGTGATGGAGACCGTCAACGACGTCAGGTGCGATGTCTCTGAGAGTAGTTTGCTTGTAAACCTGTGGCTTTCTTGCCTCATGGAGCTTGTGGAGGTTTTTCAGAGTAACATGTGGCCTTTCTCTATCCGGCATATGTATCGGCTCGTGTATAGACGCCTTTCTCTGTATCCGGCATGTGTATGGACTCGTGTATAGTGATGCCTTTCTCTGTATCCGGCATGTGTATGGGCTCGTGTATAGACGCCTTTCTCTTTCATACAACCTTTATCGTTTTGTTTAGAAATCTCCCATCTCTCTGCAAATCAGTGGTAGATGTGTTCCTCTCTCCCTGCAGGTGGCTGCACACGCAGAGCATGTACGCCGTGGCGCAGCTGCGCTGGCTGCACATTTACGACTCTAATGGAGTTGAGCTTCACTGCATCAAGAAGTTTAATGACGTTCTCCGCATGGAATTCCTGAGATACCACTTTCTGCTGGCAACATGCGTGAGTACGGCTCTATCAGACGACCAGAGGCTGCTATTTCTCCAGCTTCTCCTTCTCCAGCCTTTGTATTCTATCAGGTCGTGATTCATTATTGTACGTCTCATCCTTCGTAGTCCGCCCCATTCCTCCTCTTCAGCTGCTTCTGATGACAGGAATAGGCTGCACAGATACATGGCAATCCTTCATCCCATGAGTCCTTTTCATTGGGTCCCGATACAAGGACTCGCACGTCTGGGTAAAGCTGATGTGTTCAGGGAACAGGGATTTCAATTCTGTCCAAAGGCCGGCGAATGGGAAGCTATTAAATAAATCGATAAGATGCTCCTCCTTTCACCAATCACTTCACCATCCACGTCTTGGCAGTGGTCTGCAGTGACAGGGGAGAGCAGGAGCGCCAACCTACAGGCACTGCCTGTCCATCCTGTGTGTTGACTGCTGGCTCCCCA
The DNA here is from genome assembly GCA_009667805.1 of Leptobrachium leishanense. NCBI lineage: Eukaryota > Metazoa > Chordata > Amphibia > Anura > Megophryidae > Leptobrachium > Leptobrachium leishanense. The sequence goes on along the minus strand of CM019071.1, from coordinate 3,198,444 downwards.
ACGAAGGAGTCCCCACCACTACAATCTCACATGGTATAACTCCGGAAAGTGAGTCCCACGGACCAGTGTGATGGTGGGGATTACCTTCATCAGCAATCTTTATTTTCAGTTATGTTTTGAGATCTTGCTCTGAGGCTGCTGCTGGTGGGTTACTTTGAGTTGGAATCTCGGGTTTATGCCATCATCGTTTTGTTTAATATTGTTACTTTGTATCGGAGCATTTTAAACCGTGCTTCTATGTGTCGCTTTGTATCATTTCCCCGTCATGCCCTCGGGGTCTCTCAGTCTTTATCTGCACAAAGTGCCAGCTCGCCGCTGCCTGTTGTCTTAAAGTAGTGATGGCGATCCATGGCAGCCCAGATGTTTTGGGACCACGTGTCCCATGATGCTGAGCCAGGAATAAAGCTGTCGGAGCATCATGGGACATGTAGTTTCAAAACATCCGGGGCCCTGAGGTTCTCAATCACTGTCTTTTAAAATAGGATTTTATTTTCTGTTCTAATTCTATATTATCCCTCTTTACACTCATCCCTTTCTTTTATTTAATCGTCCTGTTTGGGTATCACCCCTCAATCTGGCTGATCCTCTCGCGTTGTGCCTCTTCAGAGCTCCACAGGATTCCTGCAGTATTTGGATGTTTCTGTCGGAAAGGAAGTAGTAGCTACTAACGTGAAAGCGGGGAGACTCGGCGTCATGTGTCAGAACCCCTACAATGCAGTCATACACCTGGGACACTCCAACGGTTAGTAAGATTCACAACTAGTGTGTTTTCGGGGAACCACATATATATTTTGGCTGGGATCCAGTCATCAAATTTCAGCTGGGCCGTATAGAGCTATACGGGGGGGGGGGGGGGTGCAGGGCCAGCATGGACCGCACTGTGATGGTAGCAGTAAATGATAAAGGGGTTACAGAAATCGGAACCACTTTGCATGTAAGAGACGCTCTCTCTCTGTGTCACAGGGACGGTCTCTCTCTGGAGTCCTTCTATGAAGGAGCCGTTGGTGAAGATGCTGTGTCACCGCGGAGCCGTGCGATCCCTGAGCGTCGACAAGACAGGAATGTAAGTGGATTTATATCATTCCTGTCTGTGATCCTGTAGAGTAGTGAGTGATGCCCAACCGTGGCACCCAGATTTGTTTCCGGTGATGTCCAGCCATCCTCAATCCCTCTCTCCTCCACAGCACGGCTGTCTCCGCATCCTGGGAAATGTTGTTCAGAAAACACCAGGGATGGTCATTTCTGCTCTACTCCTTCCCATTACTCACATCCTTTCCCTCACAGGTACATGGCATCCTCTGGCTTGGACAAGAAGCTGACCATTTTTGACATTCGCACGTTCCGCCCCCTTCACTCCGCTCGCCTGCCGTTGGGAGCAGGGACCCTTTGTCACAGTCAGAAGGGGCTCTTGGCTGCAGGAACAGGTGACGTTGTACAGGTGAGTTTGGGGATTCGAAGGGAGTTTGTGAATGGGGTGAAAAAAAAGCATTTTTAAATGTGAAATGCCTAAAAACAAGCCCTCTGTACGTCTGTATTCACGTCTTCTCTGTTATTCAGGTATATAAAGACACTCGCATCGCTGCACCGAAGACGCCGTATCTGTGTTTATCAGCCAAGGCGCCGATTCATGGGCTTCAGTTCTGTCCTTTTGAAGACGTTTTGGGCATTGGTCACGGAGGAGGTTTTACCAGTATGATTGTTCCAGGTCAGTGCTATGTTTGATCATAATGTATTGTCCCCTTCCCTTCTTGCCTCGTGCACCTTGATCTCCAATCCTTCTGTCCTTACAGGAGCCGGGGAGGCCAATTTCGATGCTATGGAGTGTAACCCATATGAAAGTCGAAAGCAGCAGCGCGAATGGGAGGTGAAGGCTTTACTGGAGAAGGTGAGTCATTGTGTCGGTGCACTCCACGCACAGATCCAAGTTGCTCTGGTATACGTGACCTCGTACTGACTGGCTTTTGTTCCTCAGATTCCTGCAGAATTGATCACCCTGGACCCCACTAAGCTCGGGGAAGTGGATACAGCGACACTGGAGCAGAAACAGCGAGAACAAAAGGAACGATTGGTGAGACCCGCACTCCATTCTCCGGTCCACTATCCCAATGCCCTCCTATGGGCAATTACCCCCCCCACCTGCCCATTCTAACCATTTCAGACAAATATGAAAGCTTATCTCTCGTCTGTCACTTCTCCCCCGATCCCGTCCTGCCGGCTGCTTCTCGCTCACACACTCTGCTCTTTCAGGGACTGGACCCCAATGAAAAGGAACGTTTCAACCCCCGGCGTAGGTTAAAGGGAAAAAGTTCATCTGCAAATCTGTTGAAACGGAAGAAGAAAGTGGGACATGAACGGCAGCGGGTGAGTGTGCGGACATCACTGGCCAACGAGTGGTGAAAATATTGCAGGGAGGGATACCAAGACACTGTGATATTTAGGGATGCACCGAAATTTTGGCGAGACATTATTGGTCCGAAAACAACACATTTTTATTGATTTAAGCTGCTATTAGTAGAACAGGAGACTTTGTGGGGCCCCCCCCCCTCTGCCTGTATGCTGATAAGGCAGACCCCGTGTGACATTGTGTAAGATAAGGGACGCCATCTAGAGTTTAGAACCTTTCATCCCAGCAATATTTCTGTAAAGGATAAACGATACCATAAAAAGTAACATGTTTTCAATTTCCTCGTTCTTATTGGTTGCAGATTCCCCCCCCCCCCAATCTTTTCTCTAAATTGTCACTTTAGCCTATACTTAACTGCCAATTACACATCCCATGTTTCAAATAAATGCTAGTTATGTTATCTTTCCACTCTTCTGACCCGCAAGTGCTGCTGGTGGTTTTGGGATTTGCTATATCCTGGTTTTTTTTATTGGGTTCCAGTATAATGAGATGCCGTTACGTTCCTCCTACAGGTACAGATTCAGATGAGCGTGCAAGAACGCAAAGCCAAGCAGCAGGAAATAAAGGAAGGCCAAGCGTCTCCGGGACCCAAGTCAACGCTGGACCGGTTCAAGAAGTGATCAAGACCTGCCGTTACGCTGAGGCTTGGTAAACTCATTGCCGCTTTGGATAGGCCTGTGCGGCCCCTGACTGCCTTTTTATATCACTCAGTGAGTGTAACTCGGGGTGAGGAGACTGTGCTGCACCAGGGGTCCTGGGCTTGAGCTGCGGCCGCTACCTGCTCCGAGAACTCCATAGGCTTCTTTTTATAGAATGTAAACCGGTTCTGATTGACCATGAATCGTCGAGAGGGAGCGCACCAACCCTAAAACAATATTGTGACGGTAACCCGTACAAACCCTCGCTCCATCGTGTCTGTAAATAGTTTTCATAATAAATATATTCAAACAAAAACGTAGAATATCATTTATTGACCTCGTTAATAAATATGTTTATATTCGTAAACAAAGACCAGGAAACCGACCGGGGCTGCTTCATTGTGTAATTTAAAAGGTTTTTAATTCTGGTTTTGCTCATATTGTAACCAGCATGTGCTCAGTGAATCTCTTTAAACGCACATTTTATAGTAAAAAACTGTTTGAAAAGAATCCGGGGAGATACTGGCCCCTAGAATTTTACGTTTGTAAAATAGTCACTGTTACATGTTTACAGGTGCATTCTGTATATAGTCACTATGTTACATGTTTACAGGGGCATTCTGTATAGTCACTGTGTTACATGTTTACAGGTGCATTCTGTATATAGTCACTGTGTTTAATAGAGATCTCTTAAGGCAGGGCTTGACAAATTTGCTTTGAATCTAGGAGACAGCTACAAAAGTTAGGAGCCAACGTTTCAAGATATACCTCGATAAAGGTGAATCTGTGCCGAAACGTTGGAAACCTTGCCTCTGCATCTGGGTGTTGGTTTGTTCTCACCCAATCATGATTTTAGTTGCTTCTATTTATTTATCACTTTGTTACTTGGTGCTTTTTGCTCTTAGCTATTTTTTGTGCATGTGATTTTGTGGCTACTTTTTTGCGCCTAGAAGTGTAGACTGTTGCTTCTATTATGTTTGTGTTAACATCTGTACATTGTGATATTGTTTTATTTACTTCTTTTCTTTGCTGTGTTGCCATTGGACACCCTATTCACCCACTGCAGACACAGACCCACACAACAGACCTCATATATAAATACATACACCAGGGCTGGATATATTTACATTAAATGTAGGAGACTGGAAGAAAACATTGAATCCAACTAGATGTTTTTAGCTGCCAAAGACTGCTTTTAGATTGGTGTAAAATAAACTGGGAATTTAGGAGCCAGGAGTAAAATTCTAGGAGCCAGTGGCTACCAGGCTCCTGGGTTTGTAAAACCCTGTCTTAAGGGACTTTAGACTGGGGGAAGATTTGATGGCGTCTGGGATGTTATTCCATAATTGTGGTGCTCGTTAGGAAAATGAGGATCGAGCCACTGTCTTTTTGTATTGTGGTATTGCAAGTAAGGTGCTGGTCCTGGATCGGAGGTTATAGGATGAGGGAACTGCTGGGGGAAGCAGCCTATTCAGGTAGGGTGGCAGCTTCCCAGAAATGCTCTTAAACACCAGGTTGGAAAGGTGAAGGGTACGTCTAGATTCCAGCGACGGCCAGTTTAGCTCTATTGAATCTTGCAGCTCAGCAGGGCCAGCGAGCACCATTTGTTCTCTGCCTCCTCCAACATGGCCCATGCTTCTACCATCCTCTGCGGGGTTACTTTGTGTGAAGTAAACATAGTCCTGTAACAGCACCCATCGTGCGGCAGCGTCATGGAACCTGCCACCTTGGCGCTGTGCAGGGGGGATATTCCGGCGCGGTATGCCAGTAAACCAATGTAGACATCCTCCAGGGAGATCAATGTGATCTGTTCTCTTTGCACCAAGAGATGCCTAACGACATCTAGAGACAAGATGTAGCCAGTGCCGCTGCAGTATGGTGGGAAATAATTGCCTTCATAAGTGTCCATGGGTGTGTAATGGCGGCTGTCTGCTTCTCTTATGGGACTGACATGCCAGTGTAGGCGGCCCATATACAAAGGACCCTTTTGCCACTTTAAAAACTTCAACAAAGTCAGGGTGTTGACAAAGACGTCATCGTCAGTCTTCAAAACGAACTTGGCATTAGGACAATGCTCCGTTGCCCATGTCAGTCCAACCAATGTCTTTAGGGTGAGGTTCTGGTATGTGTCGGCAAATTCCGCCTGGATGATGTCCCCGTGGAGCATGGACTCTTGTGCCAGGACAGCCTTTTCATCTTGCGATTCTGGAACTGCCAGAAGAAAAACCGTGAGAGAATCGGAGAGAGCGGACGTCGAGCGACTTCCCCAGGTTTGCCGGATGGCGTCACGCCGATCCAGGTGAGATGGGGAGCTGGTGACCAGGATAAGCAGAAAAGGCAAGTTTGAGCAAGCCCTGGAAGGTGAGATGAGTAAAGGCGGCAGAGGTTTGCTTACGATTAAGGTGGAAAACTGGGACGGTTGGTAACGAAAAAGTGGCAGGAAGTGTGAGAGGCCTTCTTCAAGCTTTCCTGTGAAGATGAGGAAAAGTATAAGAGGGATAACAAGGACAACAGGCAGATGTCTAGGCCGGCGACAGCGAGGGAGATTTCGAAGGTACAGACATAAACATAATTGCATGATGAATGTGCTTTAGTACATTTATCCCCTAAATTGGTCTCTTCTGGACAGCTTGGTGAAGATGGCATTGGTCGGTCAGTCCTTCTTGGACCACCACTACACAATCCAAAATCTCCGATGTGATAGTATTTAACTTCATCTGAGCATACGCAGCTTGGAGTACATAAACTGCGGTCGTACACCTGTCTGAAGGTCCATCACTCAATCACATGGAGTCATCAAGAAGACCAGCCACAGGACAGACACATGGAGTAATCATGAGAACTGACCACTGGACGTAATCACTTGGAGTCATCGTAGGACTGGACATAGTGACTTGATGTCATGAATAAAAGCTGACCACTGGACTATCAGATGAGGTATTTGGGGTCTTCTGGATGGACATTGCAAGGTGGACGCCCCGCTTTCTGGAAATACCCGTGGAATAGGGGAGAGTCCTTTATATCATCAAAAAATGAAGCTGAAAAAGAAAACACAGGATCAAAATGAGGAACAAAGGCCCGAGAACCCAAAACAATGTGTCACTGGTTTTAGAAGCAGGATATAAAAAAAATACAATTCCGCAAAATATTCAGCTGATCCAAGTGTCCCCTATGAGGCGTCGGCAAACGCCGCGTCGGCCTTCCAGTATCAGTCATAACCACGGTTATATATGTTCTAACAGGGGTCTCAAACTCCAGTGCCCCCCCCCCCCCCCGATGTTAATGGTCTACAATTGCCAGAATTCTTTCAATGCAACAGATTTGCCAGGGGATCATGGGAGTGGGGCAGAGTTCTATCCCTGTATTATAGGGTTTTTTTTTTTTTTTTTAAATCATCAGAAGGAATGAAACGTGATTATATATATATATATCACGTTTCATTCCTTCTGATGATTAAAAAAAAAAAACCCTATAATACAGGGATAGGAGAACTCTGCCCCACCCCCATACTTCAGAACTACAACTCCCATGATCCCCTGGCAATCTGTTGCATATATATATATATATAAATAAAAATTTGTGTATACAAACACACACACCTCTGAATCAAGAAAAAAAAAATCATAGTTATAGCATTAACCCCTTAAGGAGCAAGGGTCTTTAAAGTCAATGCATTTATGACACAACAGATACGTCATTGATCCTTAAGGGGTTAAGGGCCTGCAAGGTCAGCGCTGTGAGAGGTCACGATTACGGAAAGGTGTGATAGCATCCCCTGAGAAGGGAGACCCAGGACGCTGCATAAAACAATAATAAACTCAGGGACAGGAGATCATTGGAGACGCGGCTCAGGGATGTGCATTCGTTTTAGGATTTCTCCTTCCATCCCTTCGCTGATTGCAGCTCCCTGACCTCATAACTGGTGCCTGAAGGACGTCGGCTGCCCTACGACTACAATGTAGTAGTTTAGGACCGTGGTTCCCATCCTGGTGCTCAAGGCCCACTATCAGGCCACCTTGGGTAAATGCAGACTGAATCCTGCAATCCCTGAGCAGCAAATCATATCACCTGTGCTGTGCTTCACATATCCTGCAAACCTGGCCTGTTAGGGGGACCCGAGGATCAGGGATGGAAACCACTGGTTTGGGGTGTTACTCGTCCCTCTGCAGCGGCTGTAGCCAATACATGTTTGCAAAATCATGTAATCGTATAAATAAAGGCTAATTGGGCTTCACTGGTTTAAACGACTCACCGCAACAGTATAAGACTGGAGTCAGACTAACGCAATTTTAATGTGCGTTTAGGCGCATTTAATCACGGCCGCACTAGCAGCAAATGACGCGCAATGACGGCCAATATACGAAGTCCGGCCGCACAAAAGTCCGGCCGCGCAACGCAAGTGGAAAATGAACGTATTTTTTCAAGAACGCAGAACCGCTAGTACTGACGTACAGAGTGCGCTGCGTCCGCTAGCGGCGTGTGTGTGTGATTAGGAGACGTCAGACGCTGCTCATGTCCGGCCAACATAACTTCCAGACGCAAAAAGTGTTTTACTGACGATCCGTAAAACAAAAATCACGCACGAAAATGCGCGTCGTTTGACCGTTTTTGCGCATTCCGTGAAAATATACGTCAATGCGTTCGGACGCACTTTTTGACGGTTGCTGTGAATAATGCGTTCTTTTGACCCTAGCCTTAGCTGGGTGGCCACTGGAGCCGTATTCGTGCGACAACGACGTCACACAAAGTCGTCAGCGTCGTCAGACCAATCCAACAATACTATTGTGAATGTACCGTTGTCCATTGCGTCAGACATGCGACTTCCAGCGACTTTTGATGTCTGCTGCAGACTAGCGATCAGACCAAATATTTTGGAGATATCGCACAAGCAACGCAGACCACCAGACGATCAGGGAAGGACATGGATGCTGAGAGTTGATTAGGGGAGTTAAAAACGCTAACATATTACAGTTTTTGATATTTAAATGTATATTTTGTGTATGTGAGATGGGTGGGACTCACCATGTTTGGGTGGGGTACAGGGTGAATTAATTTTAGGTCCTTTTTCAGCTGCGCAGAGGGATTAAAATTCGCACCCACCGAACTAGCGCATCCAGCTCCTCCATATCCATAAAGGGCTGCGGCGTTTCCAAAAGCAGAATGCAATATACAATCGTCTCAGGAAAGAAGAAGACTGGGTCCAGTCGCTGATCGCTAGTCTGATGCAGTGGACGACCCTCGTCAGACCAAGTCGCACGACCAATATTGTTCCTAGTCTGACGACCAAGTCGGTCGCATGGCTACGGATCCAGTAGACGTCCAGCCTTAGGCCGGGTCAGACGAGTACACTATGTGCGATCGTACTGTCCTGCGTACTAGCGTTCGTCGCAGCTTTGTGACGCTGCGATGGGGCCAGTCACACGCTATAGCGCGCACACGAATTGCCTCCCCGTCAAAGCGCTTTCGATGGGGCTGGAAAGGGCGAACCCTCAAAAGGAGGACCAATTCTCTGCCCTCCTCCTTTGCCAACCATTTAACCCCACTGACTCCCTCACTCCCTGCCCCCTCTTCTACTTTGTCTTCCTTTTCTCCGGTCTCGGAGGAGGATGTCTCAGAAGTTCTCATGTCCTCCTGCCCGACCACCTGACCCCTTGATCCCATCCCCTCGCACCTTACTCTGTTCTACGAGTCACCGTCCCTGCACGGACGCATATTTTTAACCTCTCCCTCTCCTCTGGAGTCTTCCCCTCCTGCTTTCAAACGTGCTTTGATCACACCCATCCTAAAAGAAGTGTGAGACCCGCTCTCGTTATGCCCGCTGGAGGACCGGCATCTCCCAGGATTCTCTGGCCTAGCTCCAGCAAAACATTTTTTTGTTTTTCATTTGTTGCTGCATCCAGGTTCCCGGGTTCCAGTCTGAAGGTTCCCTGGATTCCAAGGATCACCAGGTGTGGCTCATTCCACTGGAGAGGCCTCCATAAATAGGAGCTACTCCCATGATCCTGGATTGTGTCTCAGAGTAAGCGCCTGGTGTGGGGACCGGTTCCTGTATGAATACCCGTGTACCCAGCCCTGGCTGAGGACCTCCATTACTCTCTGGACTTTTTCCATTTTGAAACGATTTGGATTTAGTTACCGAACCCTTTGCTTGGACTTTGACTTCTCCATGCCAGCCGCCAGCTTTAGGCTAGGGACAGATGAGCGCATTTTCTGCGGCCACCGTCAAAATGTACGTCGATGCGTGCGCACGCATTTTTTCACGGAATACGCTTAAGTGGTCAGACGATGCGCAATTCTGGACGTATTTCATGACGATGGGGTGAAAAGAAGTCTAGGGAAATCCGGCTGTTTGAACGTTATGTTGGCCGCACACTAGCAGCGTCTGACGTCTCCTAATCACGCACACACGCTGCTATGCGGACGCAGCGCACTCTGTACGTCAGTACCAGCGGTTTAACGTTCTCGAAAAAATGCGTTCATTTTCCACTTGCGTTGCGCGGCCGGACTTTTGTGCGACCGTACTTCGTATATTGGCCGTCATTGCCCGTCATCTGCTGCTAGTGCCGCCGTGATTATGTGCGCCAGAACGCGCGTTCGCACTGCCTCAGTCTGACCCTAGCCTTAACGTGAACCCGACCACGTCTATGCAAGTTCCCGATCTCCTTATTGTTTATTTAACGCGCCCCCCCCGTGTTCTTTCTTAATCTGCATTTTGTAGATTATAGATTTTCTGTGTATTTTAATCTCTCCTCGTTTCCTGCTTTAGTCTTTTTGCTGTTCATCCTTTTTGTATTTTCGCTTTAATCTTTTTAGTTTCTCTTTTTTTGCCCCTGTTTTTAGTATTTCCATTTCTGCTCTGTTAATCTCGGTCTCTTTTTCTATTCTTGCTGCTTTTGGTTCATTCCTTTTTAGTCTGTGCTTTTGCTTTTTAACCCTTTCTAATCTCGCCTCTGTTTACCCTTTCTTGTCTGTTCTTTGGTTAACTCTTCTGCTTCTGATTAGTCTTTCATCATTTCGCTGTGTTCAGTCTCCTCTTATTCTGCTTTCTCTGTTACCCTTGTGTTTCTCAAACTTCAGTTTACCCTAGAATCTGCCTGACTCGCATCCACACGCCGAGCGCCTGGCAAGAAGTCCTCTCTTGACCCCACCTTCCTTTCGAACTACCGTCCCATCTCTCTGCTTCCCTTTGCCTCCAAGATCTTCGAACGCCTGGTCTTTAACTTCCCTGGCGGTATTCCCGAGTGTGACTCGGGGTTAAATTTCGCTACTGCGAACGGTAACCCCGAGCCACATTCGGGCTGGATGTTTACTCCCCTCCTCCAGGCTCCCTCGCTGTCCACCGCAGTGTGATCACAGCGAGCTGCTTCCTGGATGGCTCCCTGCGAGTCACATGATGCAGAGGGGCTGGACCGCAGCAAATTTCATTCATAAAATTCACTGAATACAAATGGAAATGTTTATGAACGGCCACTAGGTGGCAGTACAGGATAAGAAATAGACCATACATCGCCTCACCCTTGTTCTCAGACAGATTTCAGTGTTTTTTTGTTGTATTTTATTGAATATCATTTATTTGCATTATTTTGGAGAATTATTTTTGGGATAATAAATTATTATGTCGTGTTTCAAACTTTATCGGACTCCGTGTATTTACTATTTTTTTTTAAATTAATTTATTTATAAAGGATTTTACCAGTAAGGACTCTTGATTTCACGGATTTCAGTGCGTGATTCCTAATTATTACAGGCTAACTATGTACAAAAACACGTTTCCTTTAAAAAAAAATTGATACGCTTTTAGACACAAAATTTTGAAAAAATTAGACCGCCAGGGAGGTTAAGCAGCGCACCGTTTCCTCGCTGCTAACTCTCCACTCGATCCGCGCCAGTCCGGCTTTCGCTCCCAGTGTCTGAGACTTGTCCGATTTTAATTGCCGCTAAAACCAAAGGTCATTTCTCCCAGCTTATTATGCTCAGTTTCTCTGCTGCATTCGACATTGTTGATCACCCTCTCCTGCTCCTCACGCTGCGTCAACTTGGCCTCAGTGACTCCGCTCTCTCCTGGTCCTCTTCCCATCTCTCCTCTTGCAGTGCTTCTTCACCCCCGGTTCCTCTTTCAGTTGGGGTACCTCAAGGCTCTGTTCTGGGTCCCCTACTCTTTTCGATCTATACTGTGTCTCTGGGCAAACTCATTTCTTCCCATGGACTCCAATATCCCCTCTATGCCGACAACCAATTCTGCCTTTCCTCTCCCGTTCGCTCTCCTCCTGTGTTGGACCGTGTTACTGCTGGCCTATCGGCTGTCTCCGACTGGATGACTTCCCATTTCCTAAAGCTCAACCTCTCAAAAACTGAACTTCTCGTCTTCCCTTCCTCTATTTCTGCGCCCATCTTCCTTCAGATGAATGGGGCCACCATTACTTCTACCCCTCAGGCTCGCTGCCTTGAGTCCTCTTGGACTACGCTCTATCCTTCACTCCTCACCTTCAGTCGTTAACCAAATCTTGCTACTTTCTGTAACGTTGGGAGCTTCCAGCCCTACCTGTGTGCTTGAGGGCAGCATGTCTGATGCTGCTCGCTGACCAATGCCCGGTTTAAATGGAGACAGGCAGGGAGGTGGTTGCATGAGGCGTGGCTTGAGTGGGGGGCGTGGCCTGGTGAAGGTCTTTAAAAACCCTCAGTGTATTCTCAGCAGTTGCCAGATCGTGGTTATCCATACCTGAGCTCCTTGTACCTGACTGCTATATTGAATTAACCCGTTATTGACCTCTGCTTGTTTCTGACTATTCTGCCTTCTGTTGCCCTAGACCATTTTCTTGTACTACGCTACTGCTCTGATATCGACCCGGCTATTCCATTTGACCATTCTGGACTCTGTATTCCTGATTCTGGCTCGGCTGACTACTCCCCGTGTTGTTAACCCTTTCTGTCTAGCTAGTTTACCTGGCCAATTCTAAGGACCAGACAGTTAGAGATCTTTCACGGCTACTCTGTTGGTAGCTTCTGGGCTCTGTGGAGTGTGGGGTGTTAAGTACTGCGTGGTGGGATCTGGGAACCGTGACACTTTCACCTAAAAAAACATTGCACGCATCCGTCCCTTTCTTAATCAGGACTCTACTAAAATGCTCACCCAAGCGCTTATTATCTCCCGCCTTGACTACTGTAACCTTCTCTCTGGCCTTAAGAGATCCCAGATTCTCCCTCTGCAGTCTGTAATGAACGCCTGTGACTGGCTCATACACCTCACCACCTGCACCTCACCGTCAATCTCTACACTGGCTCCTGGTTTCCTTCAGAATCCAATTTATTATATTGGTCACATACAAAGCTCTCCATAACCGCGCCGCTGCCTACATCTCCTCCCTTATTAACAGGTACATCCCATCCCGACCACTTCACTCGGCCAATGAGCTGAGGTTATCTCCTCGTACCCGCACCCCCAACTCCAGTCTTCAGGATTTCTCCCGAGCTGCCCCCTTTCTATTGAACTCCCTCCCCCGTAACAGACTCTCCCCTTCTCCCCAGTCCTTCAAGAAGTCTCTGAAAGCACATTACTTTAGAAAAGCCTATCGTCTCACTCCATGAGCCCCCACTGTACATCTCTTGCTCCATCTTCCCAATCAGTCCACATGTGCCCCGCTACTTCACATACTCCAGGTACCCTCACTTACTGTGTCACCCCTCTCCTCTTAGTTTGTAAGCTCTCGAGCAGGGTCCATCCCTCCTACTGTTCCGCGTGTGTAACGTGTATGTATATTCATTTTTCTGTCTCTCCCTTTGTACAGCACTAAGGAATCTGTTGGTGCTTTATAAATGCTTGTAACTGTAACCGTGCTCAGCGAAGTGGTCAGATGGTCGTCGAGTGGAAGGAACGTCCACTCTCAGGATGTTCTGTCGCTCTGCAAAACACTCGTCTGACCCCGGCCTTAGGACTGCCAGGTCGGCCATGCTTTCCCGGACACATAAGGGATTATTCAGTAACAGCCAAATTGCAATGAACAGTGAGTTTCCCCATACAGGGCTATTCACAAAACTGGAAATTCACCAAATATTGGAAAAATATGATGCAGTTCACCTCAGATCGCCGCAATCCGGCGGCAGTGAAATCGTCCCATAGAGAAGTTTTGCGGCGGCAGTGAAATCGTCCCATAGAGAAGTAATGGTTAAATTATTCAGAGAACACCGAAATGTCTGTGAAATGCCCTGATTTTCAGTGCTTCAGTTTGACAGGGTTAACCCTGTCACTGCTGAGGACGTGTGGGGAACGTCCTCATTGACTCCTAAGGAAAGGTATCGGTTCAAAAGAACCCCCTATCTCCCAACTGTTGACCGCTGGCAGGGTCATGTTTGGTATCATTAGAAAGGCCAGAGCATGGCCTTTCCAAATATATCAAACATGACCATGCTTAAAGTAAAGAAAAAAAAATAATAAAAAAAAGCAATGTGTTTTTTTTAAGATGTGAAATGGCCCAGCAGTGAAGGGGTTAAACAGGGGGATCCCATAGGATTCAAAGGCAAAAAAAACACTGTTATTTTACTTTTTATTCAACCATTTACTATTTTCATTTGCAGCAAAAAGTGTTTTTTTTTGGGGGGGTTTCTAGGCCTTTTCTAGAATTAAGCAAAATTTTTGATTCTTTTTATATTCTGTAACAGACCTTAATATTTATAGGACTTTGTTTTCATGCATTTATTTTGTTTTTAAACCTTTTTAAAAATTTCAGGTGTTTTCGTTACCCTCAGTTCGGCGTATCCCCTCAGCGCATTTCACTTCAGGGTCAGCGAATTGAACTCGCCGAAGTGCACTGACATTTTGGTGCTCTCTGAATAACCCCTATATTATTATTTCATGTAGAGGAAGAGCACAGGGAAAAGTGCTGCCCTGCAACATGTATAATTCATAGGCTGCAGGAAGGTAGGCAGGTCAGCTGGGATTCCTGTGATTTCTTACATGCAGCGTATGGATTATACATGCTGCGGGGTGGCATTTTTCATGCACTGCCCATCAGCATGAATACATTATGTGTCTGGGAAAACATGGCTGACCTGGCAACTCTAAGGCTAGGGTCAGACTAACGCATTTTTAACGTGCGTTTAGGCGCACGCCGTAGTAGCAGCAAATTACGGCCAATATACGAAGTACGGCCGCACAAAAGTACGGCCGTGCAACGCAAGCCGCAAACGAACGCATTTTTTCGAACGCAGAACCGCTAGTACTGACGTACAGAGTGCGCTGCGTCCGCTAGCGGCGTGTGTGTGTGATTAGGAGACGTCAGACGCTGCTAATGTCTGGCCAATATAACGTCCAGACGCAAAAAGGGTTTTATTGACGATCCGTAAAAAAACATGCACGAAAATGCGCATCGTATGACCGCTTTTGCGTCCACCGTTATAAAATACGTCAATGTGTTCGGATGCCCTTTTTAACGGTCGATGCGAAAAATGCATTCGTTTGACCCTAGCCTAAGCAGGAGATCTCACCATTTTATTATGTATGCAGCACATTTACTGACACACAGGCAATTTCTGCCTGTACGCTGATAATGCAGACCCAGTGTGACATTGTGCCAGATAAGGCTAGGGTCAGACGAACGTATTTTTCGCGTCGTCCGTAAAAAAGTGCGTTCGAACGCATGGACGTACTTTTTCACGGAGTACGCGATAGCGGTCATATGATGCGCAATTTCGGCCGTGATTATTTTTACGGATCCAAACCAGGAAACTTTGGGTGTCTGGACGTTATGTAGGCTGGACATTAGCAGCGTCTGACGTCTCCTAATCACGCACACACACGCCACTAGTGGACGCAGCGCACTCTGTACGTCAGTACTAGCGGTTCGACGTTCTTGCGAAAATGCGTGCGTTTGCCACTTGCGTTGCACGGCCGAACTTTCGTGCGGCCGTACTTCGTGTGTGGGCCTGCGTTGGACGTCATTTGTTGCTCCCACGGCCGTCATAAAGTGCGGGTAAACGCCATCTAGATTCTAGAACCTTTTATCCCAACATTATTTCTTGAAAGGATAAACGACTACAGGGAAATTTTAAAAACGAGCTAATTTACACAATTATTATTTTTTTTTAACTGGCTCAGAACAACAATTTCTCTGCAAAATTTCTATTTTACCCTATTTTTAATTAACTTCACATTCCACGATTTGAAATAAATGTCATGATATTATTTATTTTTTTCTCAACAAAGAGCGCTTGGCAGTGAAAGGGTTAAAGCCATTGCTGGCAACATAGGTTCAAGGTTGTCCAGAAAGGTAAACGGACAGCCGCTTTAGGCTAGGGTCAGACGAACGCATTTTTCACGTTGTCTGGGATAGCGGTCATACGATGCGCCTTTTCGTCCGTGATTTTGTACGGATCGTCAATAAAACACTTTTTGTGTCTGGACGTTATGTTGGCCGGACGTGTGCAGCGTCTGACGTCTCCTAATCACGCAAACACGCCGCTAGGCAGACGCAGCGCACTCTGTACGTCAGTACTAGCGGTTTGACGTTCTCGAAAAAATGCGTTCGTTTGCCACTTGCGTTGCAAGGACGAACTTTCGTGCGGCCGTTCGTCGTATGTTCCCCGGCATTGGACGTCATTTGCTGCTAGCACGGCCGTGATTTCGTGCGGCTAAACGCACGTGAAAAATGCGTTCGTCTGACCCTAGCCTTAGAACTATAACTCCCATGAAGCTTTGCCAATCATATGTGACACCGTGGCTCTAGCACTTGGCTGGCCCCCGGCACAGATCACCATAGACCAAGGATCAGCAACCTGGGCCCTCCAGATGTTTTGGAACTACGTTTCCCATGAGGCTCAGACAACCTAAATGATTGACAGACGCATTTGTGCTACAGTGAAATCTGAGCTCGGCCCATTCGGCAAACCCGCGGGTTGTCACGGATTAAATGGGGGGGGGGTGGTCAAATCACGGAAATATACAAAAAAATATTTAATGCGCAGACCCACATTCCTCCCGGTCTATAAAATGGAACGCAAAACGCGCGCCTCACCTGTGTTATTCCACTAAAAAGGAGCACCAAGAGCCAGAACCGCATCGCCTCTGTCGAATACTCACAGGACGACATTCCTCTGCGAAAGGGTGTGCGCGCATTTTGTGTTTATTTAAATAGAATGTGTCTACACTCGTCTGTTGGCTTTTTCACGTCACATCTGCAGCACACATACAGGAGTATTTAACATCAGGTCGCCAGATCGGCCATGTTTTCCTGGACAGATATTACGATTTCATGCAGAGGGCAGCGCTGCCCTGCATCATGTATAACCTATATGCTTCAGGGGGGGTAAAATCCGTTTCCTAATCACTATTGGTCCCCAGGGATTCCTTTTATATACCTGCAGCGTATGGATTAATGCCAGGGCTTGACAAATCCCAGGAGCCAGGTCGCCATGGCGACTAGAAATTGTGTCCTGGCTCCTGGGCTTTCGTCAACTCATTCAATGTAGGCACCAGGCATGAAAAATTAGCCGGGCAGCGGATTTATTGTAACATCTAACGACATAAAAGAACTTTAGCTCTGCAGCTTTCCGGCAGCAGCGCTAAAGATTTTTTTCCTCTCCACATAGCGTCACCTCTCTGTAGTCCAACCCCCTCCCCCAGTAGATCCGCCGCTGCTGCTGTGAAGATTCTCCCCCACGCCCCTGTATAAAATGGCAGGTGTATTAAAATTTTTCCTTTTTTCTTTTTTCTTCTTTAACCCTTTAGTGACCAGGCAGTTTTACAGAAGTCCGTCCGAAAGTGCCCTGCTGCTGTTTTTACGTTTCTGCGCGGTTTGTGTTTAGGTCACATTTTCCTCTTGCACGTTTATGCAACCCTCACATTATTATATACTGTTTTCCCACCATTAAATGAACTTTCTAAAGATACCATTATTTCCATCATCTCGTATAATTTACTAAAATTAAAAGGGGAAAAAAAAAAATAATCAAATATGATGGGGGGGGGGGGGAATAAAAGACGAAATAAAACAAAAACACACTTTTTCAAAATTTAATCCCCAAAATCTACAACTGCCAAAAAAGACCCCGGCTAAATAGTTTTGAAATTTTGTCCTGAGATTAGAAATACCCAATTTTTACATGTTTTTGCTTTTTAACCCCTTCACTGCTAAGCCATTTCACCTCTGTGCGCTGAGCTCATTTTGACAGTTTTTATGCTCATCATTTTTAGATGCCAGCTTAGGTCCTATTTTATTAACCCCCTCAAGGACCAACGAAGTAACATTTACTTCATAAATGCATTGGCTTTACAGAGCCCTGGTCCTTAAGGGGTTAAACCCCTCCCCAGACAATTAACCCTTTCGCTGCTGAGGCTTTTCCCGCCTCTGTGCTGAGGTCATTTTTACCGGTTTTGCTCATCATGTTTAAACGTGTTTTGAAGGCTTATTTTAGTATATGACCCAGACATATTATATATCGTTCTTTCCGTCAGACTCGGTAGATTCATAATATGTCATTATTATATGTATACGTTATGACCTGTCTGTATATTATAACAAAAAATGCAATAAAATATGAATTTTCAATCATTTACAACGTGTAAAGTGTTTTTTTTCACATTTTAACATGCAAGCAATTGCGGTTATATTTTGTATGGGGTGCGCTTGTTAAAAAAATTAGAAATGGGGTCTCGTTACATTTTTTTTTGGGGAAAATTACGCGATTTTTAACAAACGCACCGCATACAAAAATCGTTAGTGCAGCATCATTGTTCACATTATAATTGAAATGGGAACAATATTGCTGCATTAACAAACCAAAAAAAAGAAAAAAAACTTGTTTATTTTTTTCATTTTTTTTTAAATATTTTTTTATTTTTATTTTTATTTTTAATTTTTAAAAAAACTTTTTTCAGTCGTGTTTGATATCGTTGGAACGGCCATGCTCTGGCCGATCCAACAGTACCAAACTTTAACCCCCAGCTGCCACGGATCAGGAGATAGGGGGTTCATTGGAACCCCCTATATCTCCACCATTGGTGGCAGCTAGGGGTTAACTCCAGGACTGGCGTCATCGTGCTATGCACGATGACGCCAGTCCTCAGGGGGAGTTCCTGGAGGCTTGGCCGACATCCAAGATGTCGGTCAGCTCCGGGAAAGGATCACGAACCGGCGCTTTTCAGCGCCGATTCGTGATCCGGCTCCCCAGGGGTTAATGCCAGGTACCATTTGGAAGGGCAGGCTGTGCCCTTCCAAACGGTGCCTGGCATTAAGCTCAGGAACCCCGCGATTGGGAGGGAGAGAGGTCCGAAGGACCTCCCCCCTCCCTTTCAGGCGCCTCCTCCGCACACGCAGGGGGGGGGGGGTGCCTGAAATAGATGTCATCGCGCCACCGCGATGACATCTATTGTGCCCGCGGCGGTCCCGGATTGACGGGCTGACATCCAAGATGTCAGCCCGCACCAGGGGGCTCAGCGCGTCCTCCACAGCCAACCCTTCCTGCGGCAGGACGCGCTGAGCGCGTCCTCCGCAGCGAAGTGGTTAAAAAAATATATATATACATTTTATTTATTATTAATATTTTTTTTTGTTTGCAACAAACCTGGTCATGTTTGGAATGATTGAAAAGGTCATGATCAGGCCTCTTCAATGATATAAAACATGACCCGCTAGCTGCCACGGATCGGGAGATCCAAAGTATCCCCCTATCTCCACTTGGCAGCTAGAGGGTTAACTGCCCCACTGACATCCTCATACATATGGTGAGGAATCAAGTCCTGGGAAAAAAAGTGAGGGAACTCACCCAAGAATTCCACAACTCCTATTACCCGAAGAGAACACACACACACACACACACACACACACACACACACACACACACACACACACACACACACACACACACACACACACACACACACACACAACACACACACACCACACACACACACACACACACACACACACACACACACACACACACATTGAATATAGCCAGACAGACCCCCATAATTAATTATAACCAGCCACATACCCCCCCAGAATTAATTCTAGCCAGGCAGGGACCTCCAGAATTAATTATAACCAGCTACATGCCCCCCAGAATTAATTACAGCCAGCCACATGCCCCCCAAAATTAATTATAGCCAGCCAGGGACCCCGAGGAATTAATTATAGCCAGGCAGGGACCCGCAGAATTAATTATAGCCAGCCACATGCCCCCAGAATTAATTATAGCCAGGCAGGGACCCCCGGAATTAATTATAGCCAGCCACATGCCCCCCAGAATTAATTATAGCCAGTCACATGCCCCCAGAATTAATTATAGCCAGGCAGGGACCACCAGAATTAATTATAGCCAGCCACATGCCACCAGAATTAATTATAGCCAGGCAGGGACCCCCGGAATTAATTATAGCCAGCCACATGCCCCCCAGAATTAATTATAGCCAGTCACATGCCCCCAGAATTAATTATAGCCAGGCAGGGACCACCAGAATTAATTATAGCCAGGCAGGGACCACCAGAATTAATTATAGCCAGCCACATGCCACCAGAATTAATTATAGCCAGGCAGGGACCCCCAGAATTAAATATAACAAGCCACATGCCCCCAGAATTAATAATTAATTCTGGGGGTCCCATTCTGGCTATAACAAGCCACATGTACCCAGAATTAATTATAGCCAGCCACATGCCCCCCAGAATTAATTATCGCCAGACTGGGACCCCAGGAATTAATTATAGCCAGCCACATGCCCCCCAGAATTAATTATCGCCAGACTGGGACCCCAGGAATTAATTATAGCCAGCCACATGCCCCCCAGAATTAATTATCGCCAGACTGGGACCCCCAGAATTATACTTACCTAGCCTGCAGACCTCAGGACCGCCGTGTTCCTTGGAGCAGCTCAGACGTGCTCCTGCATGCGGCCGCCTCCTCAGCCCTCTGAAGGCTGTGACACGCTCTCGCGAGATCTCAGCTACAGGCCGCGTCACAGCCATCAGACTGGAGTGAGGAGGCAGCCGCGCGAGGAGGGAGGCACACACAGCACTCAGGGGAACGCGGCCAGCCAAGCGGCTGCTAGCGGAATGCATTCCGCTAGCAGCCCCGACTGCCCACAGCGGGAACCTGCGTTCCCACAACGTTCCCGCTGCGGGAGAAGTGTGGGAATGCCATTCCTGTGCGTTCCTGACTCGACCCCTGGTGAGGATGACAGTGGGTGGGGGCGTGACCCGGATGCTTGGCTGTCATCCAAGATGTCAGCCACTTCCGGATTTGTATCGCGATCCGGCAATCAAAGTGTTAATGGGTGCCACCGCTGAAAAGAGGAAACTGTCCACTTTCCAGCGGTAACATTGTTTTTTTCTAACTTGCTTGGTTGGGGAGATAGAGGGCTCCAAAGGAGCCTCCTTCCTCATTTTTTACTGCAGTAGCCGGGGTGGGGGGGCCTGGCGATGACATCATCGCGCACCGTGATTACGTCATCGCGCCTGCCGGGACCCCTGGAAAGATGAGGCAGGCTTCCAGCCTGCCAGACCACTGCGGGAGCCCAGCGAGAGAGGCGAGCATAGGGATCGAGGGAGGTTAGGAGACCCTGACGTACTATACACTTCAGCGGGTCTAAAGGAGACTTCCCGATCGGACGTACATAGTATCGGGGTTATTCAGAGAGCGGTGAAAAGCAGGAGAATGACTGGAGAATGGAAAATTCCAGGTCAAAATAGCTGATTTGGAAAGTGAGATGAATGGGAGAATTTTTCTGATTTGGCTATTTTGACCTAGAATTTTTCATTCTCCAGTCATTCTCCTGCTTTTCACCGCTCTCTGAATAACCCTGTATGTCAGCGGTAGGGAAGGGGTTAAAAAGAACAGCACTCCTCTTATGTAACGCTGATGTGTATGTTTAGAGTTGCACGAGACAGGTTTACAGAGTTTCGCCGCTCAGGTTTTTCCTGTTAACCTTCTTTAGGCTCCTTCAGAACGTCGTACATGTAAATCTGTAATAGCAGTGAGGGACGGGCAGAGACTGGAGACCATCGCTCACTAATTACCATTAAAAAAAAACTGGCTCCTAACTTTTTTTAGCTGGCTCCGGCTGCAACTAACGATTATTCTCATAGTCAATTAGTTGGCCGATTTATTATTTTGATTTAAAATCGATTCATCGGATTTAAAAATTAATAGAAAAAAATTAGTTTATTTAAAAGTAATTTCATTTTCTTATTTTGGGCGGGCGTCTCTTATCAAAATGACCTTATTCCCCAAATTACTCTACTCTATATACAAGTATTACCTCTCCTACTGAAACCTAATGATCTTCGTTTATTCAACAGGCTGTACGCGTCCTTTATTTGGCAAGACAAGTGGGCACGTATATCACTCCTTAGTGTTCAGCAACCGATAGCGAGAGGAGGTATCAACTTCCCCAGTTTACTGGATTATAACCTAGCAGCGCTGTATCGTTACGTCTCGGACTGGCTGAATGATACTTCACGTTTCACAGCTTTACATGTGGAACAGGCGCTGCTCCCTGCTAGGGCTGTGCAATTAATTGCAATCGAATTGCGATTTCCGACCCTGCGATTTCTAAATCGCATAAGGCTGCGATTTTCGGCTGTTAACTTCCGGCAGCGGCATGGTGCTTTGGGCGCTCGCAGGGGGAACCACGTGACGAGCCGCGTTCTCGCGGGTCGTCACATGGTTCCCCCAGGCGAGCGCCCAAGCTCCATGTGCCGCCGGAAGATAACAGGGAGCCGAACACGCGGCGCACAGAACATAGTGGCGCACAGAGGTGAGCTGCGGCGCAATATTCATGTGCTGGGGCAGTATCCACGTGCTGGGGCAGTATCCACGAGCTGGGGCAGTATCCACGAGCTGGGGGCAGTATCCATGTGCTGGGGGCAGTATCCATGTGCTGGGGCAGTATCCATGAGCTGGGGCAGTATCTATGAGCTGGGGCAATATCCATGAGCTGGGGCAGTATCCATGTGCTGGGGCAGTATCCAGGAGCTGGGGCAGTATCCACGAGCTGGGGCAGTATCTACGTGCTGGGGCAGTATCCACGAGCTGGGGGCAGTATATCCACGAGCTGGGGCAGTATCCATGTGCTGGGGCAGTATCCAGGAGCTGGGGCAGTATCCACGAGCTGGGGCAGTATCCATGTGCTGGGGCAGTATCCACGAGCTGGGGCAGTATCCACGTGCTGGGGCAGTATCCACGTGCTGGGGCAATATCCATGAGCTGGGGCAGTATCCACGAGCTGGGGGCAGTATCCATGTGCTGGGGCAGTATCCATGTGCTGGGGCAATATCCATGAGCTGGGGCAGTATCCATGAGCTGGGGCAGTATCCATGAGCTGGGGCAGTATCCATGTGCTGGGGCAGTATCCATTTGCTGGGGCAATATCCATGAGCTGGGGCAGTATATCCATGTGCTGAATACTGAATACATTTAGAATGTATGTAACATGTTTGAAAAAGCAAAAACAATTGGCTAAATCGCAAATAAAATCGCAATCGCAATATTCATTCAAGAAATCGCAATATGATTATTTTGTCAATATTGCACAGCCCTACTCCCTGCCTCCTCTTTACTAGCATTTCTTCACCAACACTCTCCTACCATCCCCCCTCCCCTACACGATAACCCTTTGCTCTCCACGACGAAATTAGCTTGGGTTAGAATCCGTAAACGCCTCCAATTGTCTTGGCATACTGTACATCCCTTTGGTCCCCTATTTTACACAACCCTCATTTTCAAAATGCCTCCCCAGCTCCTATTTTTCGAACCCTGGCCCAGTGAGGTTTTAGTCATCTGCACTATTACCTAGAGGGAACATCAGGTCTGCCTTACTCTTACACAGCTTTGACAGAACGCATTGCTCCGTTAACTATACACCCTGTTTACTACTTACAACTCAAGACAGTTCCTTCTCACACAATTACGCACCTTATCTCCCACTGATTTAACTAACCCGTTAGACACGCAATTACTCGTACATAGTGCGTCTCCTCCCTCGACTTCAACCATTTACACACTTCTACAACATTTACTCCCTACCTCGAAACCCTGGACGGCTATCTCCCGATGGGCCACTACTTTTCCAAACCTTACCCCTCACGACCTGGTGTCGGCTACTTTGGCATCTACACGCACTCTCCCATCCGCCAACTATTGGGACATGTTCTATAGGATACTCCACCGAGCATGGACGTGCAGTCAGGGGTGGCAGGGGAGGCGGAGCCTCCCCTGCCATTCCAGTAAATTAATGTGCTCATTGTGTTGTAATGAATGTGATGTGTGTGTGTGTATATTTAAACTGTAAATAAATGTTATTTATTGAAAAAAGTTCTCACTCACCTCTCCTCGCTGTGCTTGCTTCTTCTCTGTCTGCTTTTTTTTCTCCTGCGCTTTCGCAGTTAGCCGGCTGCTGTGTGTGTGTGTAATACACTACACAGACAGCAGGGGCAGCGCTGAGCCAGCCTAGGCTATGCAATTTACGCAGCTAACGCTACGTAGTTGTGGAGCTCAAGCTTGTAGCAGGCAAGCTCGTCATTGCCTCCAGGCCAGTGGTGTATTTAGGTTTTGTGCTGCCCTAGGCCTGACTAAACTCGTGCACCCCCTAATTCTATTGAGAAATAAAATTATGAAATGTTTAAATTCAAGCATTTTTACAAAGAACAGCCACGCATGTCAAGTATACTGGAACACAGCCGCTCTAATTGGTTGAACAATAAAATCCACAGAAACGTGCACTGCATATGAACGTATCACAGAGCTGTAGAGCAATAAAACTCACAGTAATGTGCAGTGTGTATGAGTGTATCCCAGAGCTCCAGGGCAATAAAACTCACAGTACTATGCAGTGTGTATCACAGAACCCACAGCAATAAAACTCCCAGCAATGCAATGTTTGGTGTGTGTCAGCGTATCAGAATCCACAGCAATAAAAATGCCATGCAATGTGCAGTGTGTATGAGTGTATCAGAATCCACAGCAATAAAAGTCCCAGTAATGCAATGTGCGGGTCAGCGTATCAGAATCCACAGCAATAAAACTCCCAGCAATGCAATGTGCGGTGTGTATGAGTGCATCAGAATCCACTGCAATAAAACTCCCAGCAAACCGAGTGTATATGAGCACACAGCAATTATTTATTCTACATTTACCGGCCTCTGTCCGCGGTAGGACTGTGTGCAGAGTCAGCAGGGACTGTGTACAGACTCAGCAGGAGGTCCCTCCAGGCCACGTTAGGATCACGGCTGTGCCTGTGCGTGGAGCCATCTTGTCAGCAGTGGGGTGCCACTGCCAGAGGGTGCACCGTGGCTTTGATTCCCTTCCCGGTGGGTGTTCAGTCCAGAATAGAGTGATAGTCCATGTTAACGAAAGGGCGGGCAGGGGCGTGCATGCGTGTCACGTGGTTCAGCCAGTCAGGTGGTACTGAGACTCAGTACCACCTGACTGGCCAGACCGAGTGTGACCTGCACGCACGCAGCCTCACCAGGAGCCAGGCAGCTCAATGACAAATTTCTATCACTGCAGTGCTGGTTAAGGAAAGGTCCACTTTAAACAGCAGTAAGCAGACAGGGCTTCATATTCTGATAACCCCCCCCCTTACCTGCCGTTTACTGTCATTCTCTCTCTCGACACAAATCACATCCCCCTCCCCTCTTAGAGCTGCTGCGGGGCAGGGGAGGAGCTATGGAGGGAGGAGAGGGGGATTTTTTTCTATTCGATTTTATTCCGTATGCAAACGCCATGCTCCGCTGCTCGTTGTTTGAGAACAAAGCTCAAACCTGACACACAGTGACAGTGGCACCTCCTAGTACCCCCTAATGACACCCCAATAATCACTGGTACCTGGGGCGGCCCGCCCTCCGCCACTCCTCTGTATACCACTGCTCTGGTGATATGCTCACACACAAGTTTGGCGAACTGCCAGCAAGTACGGTGCTGTTGAAGGCAGTGCAAAATCCCCATAGAGAGTTAATGGTTAATCTATTCAGAGAACACCAAACAGCAGAGAAATGTCAGTGAAATGCCCTGATGTTCGGTGGTTTCAATCAGCAGTTTATTCAGGCGAACCCCATAGGTTTCAATGTTAAAAATATCCCATTTTTTATGCAATATCTAATAAACCATTTATTATTTTAATCTGCCAGTAAAAAGTCTATTTATTTATTGATTTTTTTTGTACCTTTAGTGATTTTTCAGAATTTTTTGGGCTAAATTCCCCCCCTTTTTTTTAATAGCGTTCTTCTTTTCTGTAACAGAACTTTATTATCAATCATAGGATCTTATATGTAAATTCCAGACATTTTCGTTCAGTAGTTCTTTTGAAAACAGCAGGCCATGGGGGTTTGCGGTGGCAGCATACAGCGGCCGACTCCATGCACTTAGGGACCCTGCGGTGAATGGTGAATTCACTGCAGGGTGGGGAAATTTTATTCCCTGAAGTGCAGGGAACTACAGAACACCAAAATGTTGGCGTCATTTCGGTGCTCTGTGAGTAACCCAATTAATGGTGAGGTTTTTTGTTGCCCCCTGGAAAGTGAAAGACTAGGCCTTGCCTACCCAGGACATACTTGAAAATTAGTGACATATCAATGTTTCCTTCCTGGTAAAAAATTATTTTTTTTTTTTTTTTTTTAGGGGTGGGGCCACCCAGCGGGCCGCCGCCCCCTGGAAAGTGCCGCCCTAGGCCTGGGCCTTGTTGGCCTAGGCCAAAATACACCAGTGCTCCAGGCAATGACAGCAAATGAAACTTGAGCCAATGGAGATGGATACAACCAGGCAGCCTGCTCAGATACAACCAGGCAGCCTGCTTGAGTGCTTTCTCGCATGTTGCAGGCTGCCTGAAAGCTGGCCTGGCCGGGTATCATCTGGTGGGGAGGAGTCCTGCTCCTTTTGATCGGTGTGGAGCAGGACCCTGCATATCCATGTGACAGGCAGCATTATATCATGCTGCCTGCACTAACAGGAATTTATGCTGTGTGGCAGCAAAGGGTGCAGAAACCCCTGCCTGTCACATGACCAGAGGACCCTGCTGATACCAGGACAGACAGGAAGAGGAGCAGCTGGAAGCAAGAGGCAGGTGAGTATGGAGGGAGGGGAGAGGTCTGTCCTTCTGTGTGTCCCTGTATCTGTCTGTCCTTCTGTGTGTCCCTGTATCTGTCTGTCCTGTGTGTCCCTGTATCTGTCTGTCCTTCTGTGTCCCTGTATCTGTCTGTCCTTCTGTGTCCCTGTATCTGTCTGTCCTTCTGTGTGTCCCTGTATCTGTCTGTCCTTCTGTGTCCCTGTATCTGTCTGTCCTTCTGTGTGTCCCTGTATCTGTCTGTCCTTCTGTTGTGTCCCTGTATCTGTCTGTCCTTCTGTGTCCCTGTATCTGTCTGTCCTTCTGTGTGTCCCTGTATCTGTCTGTCCTTCTGTGTGTCCCTGTATCTGTGTGTCCCTGCATGTCTGTCCTTCTGTGTGTCCCTGTATCTGTCTGTCCTTCTGTGTGTCCCTGTATCTGTCTGTCCTTCTGTGTGTCCCTGTATCTGTCTGTCCTTCTGTGTCCCTGTATCTGTCTGTCCTTCTGTGTCCCTGTATCTGTCTGTCCTTCTGTGTCCCTGTATCTGTCTGTCCTTCTGTGTGTCCCTGTATCTGTCTTTCTCCCTGTTTATGTGTCTGTCTTTCTGAGTATGTTCATCTGTCTGTTTTGGTATCTGTCCTTATAATTAATCTATTTCTCTCATTTTGTTTTCTCTATTTCCCCTCATTAATGTTCTCTTCCCCTACTCCTCTTATCATTTCTTCTCTAGCACTCTGTCATTTTCACTCTCTACTTTCTACCCCTAATACCTTCTAACCCTAATCTGTTCCCCCCATATGCCTCTAACCCTAATCTGTTCCCCATATAGCCTCTAACCCTAATCTGTTCCCCATATAGCCTCTAACCCTAATCTGGTTCCCCATATAGCCTCTAACCCTAATCTGTTCCCCATATAGCCTCTAACCCTAATCTGTTCCCCCCATATAGCCTCTAACCCTAATCTGTTCCCCCATATAGCCTCTAACCCTAATCTGTCCCCCATATAGCCTCTAACGCCGCAGCCCCCACTCTCTGGAACGCTCTCCTCGTGCTGTCAGACTTTCCCCTAACTTCTCTTCCTTCAAACGCTCCCTGGAAAACATTGCTATTTGGGAAGCCTACCACCCAATTACTGACGCAACCATCAATCACTCTCACCTTACAGTCCTCTCCTCCTGTTTCCAACCCCAACCCTCCTAGATTGTGAGTTCCTACGGGAATAGGGCCCTCATCTCTCCTGTACTGTTTGTCAAATGTTGTTCAATGTATTGTAACCCTGTCTGTACTGTGCTTATTGTACAGCGCTGCGGAATATGCTGGCGCTTTATAAATTAATAATAATAATAATAATAATCTAACCCTAATCTGTTCCCCCATATAGCCTCTAACCCTAATCTCTTCCCACATATAGCCTCTAACCCTAATCTGTTCCCCCATATAGCCTCTAACCCTAATCTGTTCCCCCATATAGCCTCTAACCCTAATCTGTTCCCCCATATAGCCTCTAACCCTAATCTGTTCCCCCATATAGCCTCTAACCCTAATCTGTTCCCCATATAGCCTCTAACCCTAATCTGTTCCCCTAATAGCCTCTAACCCTAATCTGTTCCCCCATATAGCCTCTAACCCTAATCTGTTCCCCCATATAGCCTCTAACCCTAATCTGTTCCCCATATAGCCTCTACCCCTAATCTGTTCCCCGCATATAGCCTCTAACCCTAATCTGTTCTCCTAATAGCCTCTAACCTTAATCTGTTCCCCATATAGCCTCTAACCCTAATATGTTCCCCTAATAGCCTCTAACCCTAATCTGTTCCCCTAACAGCCTCTAACCCTAATCTCTTCCCCATATAGCCTCTAACCCTAATCTCTTCCCCATATAGCCTCTAACCCTAATCTCTTCCCCGCATATAGCCTCTAACCCTAATCTGTTCTCCTAATAGCATCTAACCCTAATCTGTTCCCCCATATAGCCTCTAACCCTAATCTGTTCCCCCATATAGCCTCTAACCCTAATCTTTCCCCATATAGCCTCTAACCCTAATCTCTTCCCCATATAGCCTCTAACCCTAATCTCTTCCCCGCATATAGCCTAACCCTAATCTGTTCTCCTAATAGCATCTAACCCTAATCTGTTCCCCATATAGCCTCTAACCCTAATCTGTTCCCCCATATAGCCTCTAACCCTAATCTGTTCCCCATATAGCCTCTAACCCTAATCTGTTCCCCGCATATAGCCTCTAACCCTAATCTGTTCTCCTAATAGCCTCTAACCCTAATCTGTTCCCCCATATAGCCTCTAACCCTAATCTGTTCCCCTAATAGCCTCTAACCTTAATCTGTTCCCCATATAGCCTCTAACCCTAATATGTTCCCCTAATAGCCTCTAACCCTAATCTGTTCTCCTAATAGCCTCTAACCCTAATCTCTTCCCCATATAGCCTCTAACACTAATCTCTTCCCCCATATAGCCTCTAACCCTAATCTCTTCCCCCATATAGCCTCTAACCCTAATCTCTTGCCCCATATAGCCTCTAACCCTAATCTCTTGCCCCATATAGCCTCTAACCCTAATCTCTTGCCCCATATAGCCTCTAACCCTAATCTCTTGCCCCATATAGCCTCTAACCCTAATCTCTTCCCCCATATAGCCTCTAACCCTAATCTCTTCCCCCATATAGCCTCTAACCCTAATCTCTTCCCACATGTAGCCTCTAACCCTAATCTCTTCCCCATATAGCTCTAACCCTAATCTCTTCCCCATATAGCCTCTAACCCTAATCTCTTCCCCCATATAGCCTCTAACCCTAATCTCTTCCCCATATAGCCTCTAACCCTAATCTCTTCCCCCATATAGCCTCTAACCCTAATCTCTTCCCCCATATAGCCTCTAACCCTAATCTCTTCCCCCATATAGCCTCTAACCCTAATCTCTTCCCCCATATAGCCTCTAACCCTAATCTCTCCCCCATATAGCCTCTAACCCTAATCTCTTCCCACATATAGCCTCTAACTCTAATCTGCCTCACCAGCCACTGACCTCACCGCACGTCACTGTCACCGAGCCTACATGGCACCGGACAGAATGGCCCGTTCGGGACTTTTACCAAATGCCAACTGTTTAAAATGCAATTTTTCCCCAGCTGACCTTCATCATTGTCTATGGTCGTGTCCCCTTATTCAATTGTTTTGGGACACCGTACGTCGATTTAGTTCTCTAGTTCTCCGAATCGAGATTCCTTTCACTTCAAACTGGGCTATTTTTAACTTGTCAAACACCCCCCCCCCCACCGACTCCTCAACCCCTCTCTAAGTGCCACCAGTTTTGGTTAGGTCTCCTAGCAGCGACGGGCAAAAAGGCCATATTATCTCAATGGATATCTAGTACCCCTCCCTCATTCCGTATGATGTACGACAGGATTTATTCCATATTCTTAGCTGACTGGTCTGATGCCTCACTGCACCAGACTGAGAAAACTCAAAAGTCCTTTACTCACTGGTCCCCTCTTATTCGCGCCCTACCACCTGAGCTTAAAACTTCCTTGCGGAACACGTTCTGCGATGCCCCGTGGTATTCCCTACAAATGTTGCAGGATTCTCCGCCGATCCCCCCAGATTCCTCAGACCACTTGTTAATTTTCTTGCCTCCACTTCCCGAGATACCCTAACCCAGTCGTCCACCTCTGCGCTTTGAATGCTGCGGATCGATCGTCACTTCGTGATTGATTTACTTACCTTCATGACTCGATCCCATACAGCATTAAATTTTTTTTATTTTTTATTTTTTGCTTTTTCACTGAATTGTTGGGTCTCATATTATTGTTTCTTTACACCGTGGTATCCTATACTTGACATTGTACCAACCCTCTGCTTTTCTATCTGAATGATATATCGCCATGATCTGTCAGTTCCGGTTTGGGATGCAATACTTTCGTTAAAGTTCGATCGCTGTGATTTTACATTGTTCTTCTTTTTCCTGTATTTTTATACTGATCTGAGACGAATAAAAATATGTAAAAAAAATAAATAAAAGTAATTTC
Organism: Leptobrachium leishanense; assembly: GCA_009667805.1. Lineage (NCBI taxonomy): Eukaryota > Metazoa > Chordata > Amphibia > Anura > Megophryidae > Leptobrachium > Leptobrachium leishanense. Next base: position 3,168,333 of record CM019071.1, on the reverse strand, counting down.
ATGTAAAAAAAATAAAATAAGCAAATTGCGTATCTTGCGTGCTTTTCACACAAGGTATGCGAGTGCTTGGTCAGAGGGATGGGTTGATGCTGCGAGTGCTTGGTCAGAGTGATGGGTTGATGCTGCGAGTGCTTGGTCAGAGTGATGGGTTGATGCTGCAAGTGCTTGGTCAGAGGGATGGGTTGATGCTGCGAGCGCTTGGTCAGAGGGATGGGTTGATGCTGCGAGCGCTTGGTCAGAGGGATGGGTTGATGCTGCGAGCGCTTGGTCAGAGGGATGGGTTGATGCTGCGAGCGCTTGGTCAGAGGGATGGGTTGATGCTGCGAGCGCTTGGTCAGAGGGATGGGTTGATGCTGCGAGCGCTTGGTCAGAGGGATGGGTTGATGCTGCGAGCGCTTGGTCAGAGGGATGGGTTGATGCTGCGAGCGCTTGGTCAGAGGGATGGGTTGATGCTGCGAGCGCTTGGTCAGAGGGATGGGTTGATGCTGCGAGTGCTTGGTCAGAGGGATGGGTTGATGCTGCACAGCTTAAGCCCATGTTTGCTTTCTCAAATGAACGCGGCTACAAGCACTTGGTCATAGATGATGATGTCAGCATGAAATCGGGGTTAATAAGCTAAAGTGGTCAGGGTGCGTAGCACGTCCCTTTTAAATAATTTCGTGAACAAACTGAGTGGGAGGAGGGACTGGAGGTGGAAGGGAGTGACTTTGCTCAAGTGACTTGACCTGAGTGTGAGAGAGAGTGGGTATGGGCAAAAGACCGGATCGGAGTGTGGGAGTTTGGGAAAAGGACCAAACCAGAGAGAGGGAATGGCAGGGAGGGTGGGGTGGTGGCACAGGACTCCAGCTGCAAGTAAGGATTAAAGACAGGCATATAGCTCCTTCACCCAGTGGCACAGGGCCGGCCCGTCCATGGAGCGGGGTGGAGCAGCCGCTCCCGGCAGCACTTTGTCAGGGGCAGCATTTTGCTGCTCTTTCAAAGGTAACCAGCCCGGACACGGCTGCAGGACAGTGTTCCGTTGACAACCAAGCCGCGCCTGCCCCTTTCAGCAGGTCGGCGCCCACCCCTTTCAGCAGGCATGGAGGCCATCAGCTTAAGTTTTACCAGCGATGCAGCCTGGCTGTGGGCTCTCCCGCAGCGCAGTGCGCCTGTGAGATGGAACGCGGTGTTTAGAGCCGGTCACGTGACACACGCGGCAGGGCTCTGATGGCGTAGGCAAGCACGTGACTTTAAATGAATCCCGGGGAACCATGAGGCTGCTGAGGAGTTAGGCCTAGCTTGATTTTATACAGGAGCTCTGTGCCCCCCCCCCCGTGTGTGTGTTATGGAGGCTCCCCTCCCGCCCTTCCCTCCTCACAGGGACACGTTGCTGCCCCCATAAAGCACTGCTAGCTCCTCTGTCCTGGTTGTGGGAAGGCCTATCCCAGAGTCCTGAGGGAGCTGCCGATTGAGGGCTGCACGGGCCCAGATTGAAGACGATATGCAGCTTCCTTGCAGCCCGCTCAGCATGATGGGAGCTGTAGTTCGTTGCAAATAGCTGGGGGATCTGCTTTTCACTGGCCTGGCAAGGTCTGGGTGACTTTGCTAAAATAAATAAATCTAATTTTTACCTTTTCTAAACTGAGGGGGGGGGGGGTTAGTATGGAGCTGCTAGGGTTTGATGGGGGAATTGCAGAAATGACTGGGACGCCGCATGTTTTAATGCCGCTTTATGGCTTTTACACCCCCCCCACCCAGTATTCCCTGAATTATTAAATCATGGTGAAAAAACGAGCATTTTCCTAATCTCTTTCACATCTTCAGTGAGGCGCTTCCTATTTAAAGGAACATCCTGTGAAATATAATCAACAGTAACTCTGTGCCCTCCAGAGCCATTAACCCTCTGCGTCTCCCCGTTACCGGCTGTGTTATGTGTGTGTGTGTGTGGAAGTGTGTGTGTGTGTGGAAGTGTGTGTGTGTGTGTCTGTATGTGGAAGTGTGTGTGTCTGTATGTGGAAGTGTGTGTGTGTGTGACGGTATATGGATGTGTGGGTCAGTGGGCGGTGATTTGTGGCGCTCTGTGATATGCTCATACACACCAGGTTTTTTTTGGGGGGGGGGCAGCAATTCATCCTTCGCTCCAGGCAGCACAGTGGCTTGGGCCGGCCCTGCAGTAACCGTATCCTATTGTTTGTGTTCTAGTTCTGCTACTGTTGCAAACGGAATAAAAACAAACTGTTTGCGTCTGACATAAACCTAGAACTAAAGCATACCTAGTAAAGAAGCGGCGCGACTTCTCCAACCAGCTCCGAAGCTAAGGTTATTTACGTGTAACTCAGTCTGACTCTAAACAATCAACAGTGGGAATAGTTGACAACTATATTAATCATTGATTAGTTGTTTATACATGCTGCGGAGTGCCATGCTGCTGGATTATACATTCTGCGGAGTGGCATGCTGCTGGATTATACATGCTGCGGAGTGGCATGCTGCTGGATTATACATGCTGCGGAGTGGCATTTTTCATGCACTGCCCATCGGCGAGAATAAATCACATGTGTCTGGGAAAACATGGCCGATCTGGCAACCCTGCGCGGTACAGTGGATAGTCTACACACCCCTGTTAAAATGTCAGGTTTCTGTGATCTGTTAAAAAAAAAAAAAAAAAAAAAAACGACCTGTCGCAGGGCAGCACTTCGAGAGCTCCTGATGAAGCCACCGCTAGCGTGGTGGAGAAACGCACGTTGAGCCTATGTTTTGTCAATAGACTAAATGATTCTTGTAGCAACAAACTGGTTGCGCCTGTAGGGCTGATGTTATTAAACCTGTGATATACCGGTAGGTTTTTGCATTGGGCAAACTGGTAGTGAATGAATTCTGGTCGCAAAAGGTATTGGTGTCATACTTGGTGTGAGGATCAGCTGATGTGGGCTAAATCTACTGTTAAAAAGCATACGGGTCCCAAACCAAGGAGACCTGCTACGAGGATGAACGAACGAAAGTGAAATTTATTGTTAAGTATTGGAGCTCCAAACCTCAGAAAACAACTTTACATATAATGAATGCATTATTCAGTCGCTCGAAATCTGTTGAATTATGAAGAATTACCGACTATTGATTGATGAGTGGTAACAATTGTTTAATTTAAACAGTATTACTGTCATTCTACAACTTGAGATCACTTTATGAATTTGACTGAGGGTGTTGTAATTCTTTTATAACTATTAGCTGTTATTGCTCTGATCAGTTATTGTCTACTGGATGTTTTTAAATTGTATTTGCATAATGAAAGGTTTTATTCGTAAGAAATAAAAGTCACACACGGTTATTCAAACAGAATCGAAAAGTCACCGCACGTTCGGTGACTTTTCGTTCAATTCGGCGATCCCATTTCGGCGACCCTGCGGTGTATTCAGCAAGCACCACAAGGCCGTCGCAGAGCAGGGAAAAGCCGCCGCAAACCCGACGAACACTCACCGCAAAACCCGGCGAACGTACACCGAAACCTGCAAAAAACATCTGGATTAACCCTGCCGAACACGCCGGAGAAACCCGAGCAGCCGCCGATCACAGCGCAGAACAGCCGCCGGAAAAACCCAACATCTCAGATGAATGGAGTGGAAAACAAACAAACAAAAAACAGTACACTTGAATGTTTGAAAAGTGAAACGCTGTTTGCAAAGAAACTACTGAACGAAAATGTCTGAAATTTACATTTAAGATCCAATGAATGATAATAAAAAGGGCTGTTAAAGAAAAAAATGATTTAAAAAAAAAAAGGTTCACAAAAAAATCCCCAAAAATGCCTAAAAGATCCTAAAAAAAACTAATCTATAAATTAAAGAGACTTTTTACTGCGGAATTTTATAATGAACAGTTTATTAGATATTGGATTAAAACGGGAATATTTTTAACATTGAAGCCTATGGGGTTCGCCTGAATAAACCTGTCGAATGAAACCACCGAATGGCAGGGCATTAGGGGAACCTTTCACTGCTGGTTTTTGTTCTCTGAATAGACAAAGCATTGCTTCTCTATCGGGATTTCACTGCCCTCGAACAGGCACCGTATGTGCAGGCAATTCGCCAGCATTTGACGAACTGCCTGCTCTCTGAATAGCCGAATGGCCAGGAAAGGTAAGCGTACACTGACAGGGTTATCCAAAGAGATTCGAAAAGTCACCGCACGTTCGGTGATTTTTCGTTCTCTTCAATTCGGTTCCTTTTGCCGATCCCATTTCGGTGACCCTGCGGTGTATTCAGCAAACAGCACAGGGTCACCGAATTGCAGGGAAAAGCTGCCGAAAACCTGACGAAAACAAAACCGAATGCACGCTGAAAACAAGCAAAAACATCTGGATTAACCTTCGAAAAAGCCGAACAGGAGCCGAAAAGGAGCCGAATCACACAGAGCCGAAGCAGCTGGAGGAGGCAGTGAATAAATTAGAAAAACCATTTGTATGAATCTGGGAAAATGAAACGCTGTTTGCAAAGAAACTACTGAGCGAAAATGTCTGAAATTTTCACAGGAGGTCCAGGGAAAGATAATAAAAAGAGGGCTGTTACAAAAAAAAATAAGTAAACTGAAAAAAAAAAAAAAAAAAAATCGGACTTTTAATTTTTTTTTTTTAAAATTCAGAAAAATGCTTAAAGTATCCTAAAAAATCTATAAAAAAGAGACTTTTTTGCTGCAGAATTTTATAATGAACGGTTTATTAGATATTGAATTAAAACTGGAATATTTTTAACATTGAAGTCTATGGGATTCTCCTGAATAAATTTGCCGAATTAACCCACCGAATGGCAGGGCATTAGGGGAACCTTTCACTGCTGGTTTGTGTTCTCTGAATAGCCGAAGCAATGCTTTTTCTTTTTTTTTTTTTTTTTTTTATATTTGAAAATTTTTATTGTAGAATTAAATGTCACAAATCGACCAACGAGAGAAGGCCTCGCAGGGCCCGACGCCTAAAACATTTCAATAATAAACAAAGGGTATTGTGAAAAGTCCGGTGAATGATGGCATACGCTATCAAAGGTGGAGACCCAATTGGGGAAGGGAGACTGTGGAGGGGGAAATGGGAAGAAGAATCTTGGCCATAACCGTGACGCTCCTGGCACGCTCCCTAGGGAGGCCATGGAGGATCATGTCACAGGGCCCAGGGGCCCGAGGGCCAATCATGGCCATACAATGCCATGGTGGCACACCCCGGGGTACCTGAAAAAAAAAAAAAAAAAAAAGGGGGGGGGATGGGTAATTGGGTTCACCAGTGTCTATGGAGAGAGCACCGATCAAAAAGGAGACGCAGCTAGGGAAGAAAAATCAAAGGGAGGAAAGAACAACAGGAAAAACATTCAGCTTGTACTCAGCAGAAATCAGGGGTCAGTCATCTTAAGGTGTCTATGGGACCAGCAACGTCCCCAGCCGGGGACAGTAGCAATTGCGGCGGGAGGGAGGGAGGGGGACAGAAAAATCAAATCAAATATACTCAGCCATAAGGGGAGGGAAATGTCCGCATACAATGGGGGGCTGTCATCAGAATAAACGGGTCTGCATTTAAAAAGGAAAAGGTGTGTGAGCAGAGTGCCTCAGCCTGTGTCAAATGGAAAGGCCGCGTTTACAGGCCCATCAATCCGATGCATCCATCGCTCCGGAACTTGGTCAAAGGCCGCAGCCCCCGCAGGTCCTCCATCCACCCGCAAGGCCCACCGCTCCAGCTGCGGCCGTTATCGCAGCATAACTCTCATCACCGCCAGCACAGAAAAGGAAAGTCCCGGGCAGCACCGCAGAAGTCGGGGTAGTCGCTTCAGACCTCTGACTGACAACCCTCCAGAGGTCCGCCGTGGCTCCGTCTCAGGCAGTGTAGGTAGAAGCATGGGGCGCCACGCTGGGTCCTCCAGGACTCTGCCGGTCTCCTCAGGTAGTAGCTCCTCGCCCCCACACCTCTCTGGGATCACAGCCCCTTCACCTGTAGCTTCTTCCTGACAGCTGGGGAGGATCCTTCCTCCGAATCATCTCCAACCGGAGCCTCCACCCACCGATCGGTCTCCAGTACCGCCATCAGTTGGCGCCACTCACCGCGTGTCAGCGGTGCATCGTCATCCCCGGGCAGCGACTCCAAACAGGCCTCAAGGTCCTCCAGTTGTAATGCCCCGAGACGCCAGCGCCGTAAAAAGCCTAAATCTAGCGCCGCCTCGTAGTACTAAGACTCTCAGTCTTCTCAGGACCCTCCTCTGCAACACTCAGTGTGTGGCCTAACTCATCTGATGCTCCCTGCATAAGCCAAACCGCACCCAAGTAACTTTGCTTCTGCATTACCTTGGTAAACACCAAGCTGACAGGGAGCTACCTCCTGTTCCTGCCTAAGAACAGTAATCTATTTTGTTTCCTCCAGCATTTCTTGCCCGCTGTACCAACATTCCACAGAATCCTTGGAGCCTGCTGTCCTGCACCTCGCAGAACCCTCATTCCGTTGTCCTCTGTTCCTGCATCCCTTGGAGCCTGCTGCCCTGCACCTTGCAGAATCTTCAGCCGCTGCCAAATCCTCAACCGCTGCCCTGCACCTCGCAGAACCCTCATTCCGTTGCCCTCTGTTCCTGCATTCCTTGGAGCCTGCTGCCCTGCACCTCGCAGAATCTTCAGACCGCTGAGCTATCCTCGACCTGCTGCCCTGCACCTCGCAGAATCATCTTCCCATTGCCCTCTGTACCTGTATTCCTCGGAGCCTGCTGCCCTGCACCTCGCAGAATCTTCAGCCCGCTGCCGAATCCTCAACCGCTGCCCTGCACCTCGCAGAACCCTCATTCCGTTGCCCTCTGTTCCTGCATTCCTTGGAGCCTGCTGCCCTGCACCTCGCAGAATCTTCAGACCGCTGAGCTATCCTCGACCTGCTGCCCTGCACCTCGCAGAATCATCTTCCCATTGCCCTCTGTACCTGTATTCCTCGGAGCCTGCTGCCCTGCACCTCGCAGAATCTTCAGCCTGCTGCCGAATCCTCAACCGCTGCCCTGCACCTCGCAGAATCTTCTTCCCATTGCCCTCTGTACCTGCATCCCTCGGAACCCACTGCCCTGCATCTCGCAGAACTCTCAGCCCGTTACTTTGCATTCCCAGGAACACCTACAGACCCAAGACCCTTTGCCTGCCAAGACTCTTCTGCCTTTTTGTTTTCTATTTTTCTCTAACGATCTCCTTAGCCTTCATTCTCATATTGTCTCCTTGCTATAGTTTAGAGTAGCTTAGTACTATCCTTCTGTTTACTCTTTTCTCATCTTGCTTTCAGTATTGTGTGTGTGTGTGTGTATATGTATATGTGTATCTATATATTATCAGTGTCTTCCCTTCCTCCTCTTATCCAGCTCCTTCATATATATTTGTTTATTGCCTTTATGTTACTCCAAATAAACCCTCTCTTGTATATGTTTATCTGAATCTCCGTTTCCCTTATTGCATATTGGGCTCAATCCTACCACCCCAGAACCAGCACCTGACAGAATGCAGAAGCCTACACCGATTGAGCCCGCAATGAATCAAGCTATCCAAGGGTTAATACAGAATGCTTTCCAAGACTTCCTTGCACACCTGATTGAACTCCTGAACAGTCAACTCCAGAAGCTATTGAATCCTGCTGCCAAGGAATATACTCCCACCAGAAAGGTAACCCATGGTCCTCTAACCCCGGTAGAGCGTGCCAGGAGGCAGGCAGCTGGCGTCTGTATATACTGTGGTTCTAGGGGGCACTGGATCCCGCTTTGCCCAATAAGACCCCTGAGACAAACCCCAACGTCTAAGACCCCAGCACCTACAGCTAGAACTACTGCAGCAAAATCGGTTACCAAAAAATCTGCCCCAGTGTTTAAACCCGCACCACTGCCTAATTCTACCTATAGAGAACCTGCTACTCCATTTCCTGTACCCCCGCCTACATCTCCACCAAGGCCCACCAGACTACAGGCTTCCACACCAGAACCCATGCCTTATGAACCCATGGACTACGAACCATCAGAGTATCACGCCTCTGACATACCTATGGAGATTACATCTGCGTTTACCACCAACGTTATCACACCCATTACTCACAGTCAACAACCTCTGGGTGCAACGGTGTATCCTATACAGGTCGGTGTATCCAAGGAACCCCTACCTCCAGACTGTGTGTATGCTTCCAATGGAACAGTAGTCTGTATAAAGGACCTGGTGAGGTTTGAGGAGGCACTGAAGCTCCGGGAAGCTGAACGCCAACCCAGGAGATCAATTATGGCACTGACCACTGCAACTCCCAGTACTCCCATCCAGCAATATCTGTCGCCCTACCACCCAATTTATGAAGATGCGCTAGGGGTCTGGGACACAGAAGACTCTGATGGTGAACCACAAACCGCTCGACGCTCACAGGGACCTCCAGGCCAGCGAGTGGGATCTACAGTCACTGTTTCACCTCCAAGAGACCAAAAGATACCCACCGAGGATGATGTCATCAAGACTCCCAGATCTCGGACACGGCGCTGCCAGAGAAAAAAGTGTACCCATAACCCATATTCCTCCAAGAACTCTCAGGAGGTTGAGCTAGGAGATCCAGGGATGGCACCTTCAGAAATACAGTGTTTGGAAAACTCAATCCAGGCTGCAGTGCCCGCTGCTGAAGCTTCACTCTATACCAAAGAGCCTGTCGCCGACACCTTGGTTCCCGCTGAGGTGTTCGCTACCATGCTACCCATTGATGAAGCTTTGGTTCATGCCAAGAGCCTACTGCCAGAGTACCAGTTGCTGAAGTGCCACCAGTCAATGTGCCTGTAACTGAAGTGTCATCAGCTCACGTCTCTGCTCTGGAGGCACCACCGGCTGATGGCAAAGTGCCGAACGATACACCCGCTACCGTGGACTCCCCAGCTGAGTTGTGTAATACAGAGACAAGGCCAAGTGCTAAGATCATGACTGTTACCATGGGACCCACCGAAGAGACTTCGGCTCGTGCTATGACTGATGCCATACCTGGTGTCATATCCTCCATGGAGATACTTGCCGAACAAGTTACTAAGGTGGCTCAGACTATGAACGGTCAACAGTTAATCATAGAATCTTTGCAAAACCGGTTGCAGGGTCAACAGTTAATCATAGAATCTTTGCAAAACCGGTTACAGAGCACTCGTGACTATATGTTGCCCCCACTTCTTAATACCTCTGCTTCTAAACAGGATCCTGTTAAAGAACCGAACAAACCAGTTGTCCCCATAGGATACCATGGGATGGCTAAGGTGGAGACTCCTATCTTCAACACTAAGAAGATCATGCCGGGGAAACCCCTACTCCTGGGTGCAATTCTAACATCCCCCATCTCCTCAGAACCAGAAGACCTTTCTGACTCTATGACCACCGACGCTGATCCCGAAACACCTGACACCACCTTGGTCACCCAGAGTGTGCCCTTAGATGGGGGCGTATGTAATGCCCCGAGACGCCAGCGCCGTAAAAAGCCTAAATCTAGCGCCGCCTCGTAGTACTAAGACTCTCAGTCTTCTCAGGACCCTCCTCTGCAACACTCAGGTGTGGCCTAACTCATCTGATGCTCCCTGCATAAAGCCAAACCGCACCCAAGTAACTTTGCTTCTGCATTACCTTGGTAAACACCAAGCTGACAGGGAGCTACCTCCTGTTCCTGCCTAAGAACAGTAATCTATTTTGTTTCCTCCAGCATTTCTTGCCCGCTGTACCAACATTCCACAGAATCCTTGGAGCCTGCTGTCCTGCACCTCGCAGAACCCTCATTCCGTTGTCCTCTGTTCCTGCATCCCTTGGAGCCTGCTGCCCTGCACCTTGCAGAATCTTCAGCCCGCTGCCAAATCCTCAACCGCTGCCCTGCACCTCGCAGAACCCTCATTCCGTTGCCCTCTGTTCCTGCATTCCTTGGAGCCTGCTGCCCTGCACCTCGCAGAATCTTCAGACCGCTGAGCTATCCTCGACCTGCTGCCCTGCACCTCGCAGAATCATCTTCCCATTGCCCTCTGTACCTGTATTCCTCGGAGCCTGCTGCCCTGCACCTCGCAGAATCTTCAGCCCGCTGCCGAATCCTCAACCGCTGCCCTGCACCTCGCAGAACCCTCATTCCGTTGCCCTCTGTTCCTGCATTCCTTGGAGCCTGCTGCCCTGCACCTCGCAGAATCTTCAGACCGCTGAGCTATCCTCGACCTGCTGCCCTGCACCTCGCAGAATCATCTTCCATTGCCCTCTGTACCTGTATTCCTCGGAGCCTGCTGCCCTGCACCTCGCAGAATCTTCAGCCTGCTGCCGAATCCTCAACCGCTGCCCTGCACCTCGCAGAATCTTCTTCCCATTGCCCTCTGTACCTGCATCCCTCGGAACCCACTGCCCTGCATCTCGCAGAACTCTCAGCCCGTTACTTTGCATTCCCAGGAACACCTACAGACCCAAGACCCTTTGCCTGCCAAGACTCTTCTGCCTTTTTGTTTTCTATTTTTCTCTAACGATCTCCTTAGCCTTCATTCTCATATTGTCTCCTTGCTATAGTTTAGAGTAGCTTAGTACTATCCTTCTGTTTACTCTTTTCTCATCTTGCTTTCAGTTTATTGTGTGTGTGTGTGTGTATATGTATATGTGTATATATATATATCTATATATATTCAGTGTCTTCCCTTCCTCCTCTTATCCAGCTCCTTCATATATATTTGTTTATTGCCTTTATGTTACTCCAAATAAACCCTCTCTTGTATATGTTTATCTGAATCTCCGTTTCCCTTATTGCATATTGGGCTCAATCCTACCACCCCAGAACCAGCACCTGACACCAGTACAGATCCCAGGGTCCTGGCAAGGGGTGAGTCAGACAGTCGCCACCAGTCCGTACCCCTCACCATTCTGCGGGTCGCCACAGCAGTCGGGGGCCCTCCATCTCCACAGCTCGCAGCAGCCGCACACCCCAGGCAAGGAGTCGACATCTAGGCCCCAAGATGGCCGACCGAAGACCACGCTCGGCAGGGAACGAAGGCCCCAGATGGTGTGTCTCTTGTCCGGGAGGGGGACAAAGCGGGTCCCGGACAGCTCGGTTCCGATGGCTAGCCCCTAGGCACCTCAAACTCTAAGATCTCTGTGGTAATAATCAGCTGGAGGTCCCGAAGGGTAGCAGACGTGCGGAGCTCCACCAGAACACGTCCGCTCCCGATGGCAGCCAGCCACGCCCCCCAGCAATGCTTTTTCATGGGGATTTCACTGCCTCGAACAGGGACCGAACAGGCACCGTATGTGCAGGCAATTCGCCAGGATTTGGTGAATTGCCTGCTCTCTGGATAGCCGAATGGTCAGGAAAGGTAACCGAACGCTGATTTTCAGCGTTCGGTTACCTTTCTCAAGCAATTCGAATCTCTTTGGATAACCCTGTGAATTTCACTGGTTACCTTTCGGCCACAATTCGGACCTCTTTGAATAACCCTGTAAGTTTTACCTTAAGGGTTTCAAGAGATAATTTCTTCTCATTCTGGGGAGATATATATATATATATATATATATTTAACCACAAAATGTGAGTTTTACTCTATACTCTAGTGTTTATCACATGTCTATAAACAGTCTGCATATTGTTGAATTTTCTTGCTCTTTCCAAGGTCCTTTTCAAGGAAACTTCAAGTACTGCGGTAAGGCTAGGGTAAGACGAACGCATTTTTCGCGTTGTCTGTGAAAAAGTGCGTTCTTACGAATGGACGTATTTTTTTCACCGAAAAAAAATATGCGATAGCGGTCATACGATGTGCATTTTCGGCCGTGATTTTGTACGGATCATCAATAAAACCCTTTTTGCGTCTGGACGTTATGTTGGCCGGACATTAGCAGCGTCTGACGTCTCCTAATCACGCACACAGGCCGCTAGCGGACGCAGCGCACTCTGTACGTCAGTACTAGCGGTTTCATGTTCTCGAAAAAATGCGTTTGTTTGCCACTTGCGTTGCGCGGCCGTTCTTCGTATGCTGCCCGGCATTGGACGTAATTTGCTGCTAGCACGGCCGTGATTTAGTGCGGCTAAACGCACGTTAATACTGCGTTAGTCTGACCTTAGCCTTAAGGATAAATTGCCTCAGAAGACCTTACACCACCTGTACTCGCGCTGGTATGCATAGTCTCCACATCCCGGTTACTGGCTGAGCCGGAACAGGAGCCTGCGGGGGAAATTTGTGGACTTTCCAGCTTTGTGAAGTGAAAAATTGCCCTGAAATGACACATTCAGTGATATTCACCATCTGCTGCAATTCAGACCTTAGTGAATAACCCCCTGATTCACTAAAATGTAATTTAACGCGTTTCAAGACTATCAGGGTTATTCAAAGAGATCCGAATTGCTTGAGAAAGGTAACCGAATGCTGAAAATCAGCGTTCGGTTACCTTTCCTGACCATTCGGCTATTCAGAGAGCAGGCAATTCGCCTAATCCTGGCGAATTGCCTGAACATACGGTGCCTGTTCGGTGCCTGTTGGAGGGCAGTGAAAACCCCATGAAAAAGCACTGCTTCGGCTATTCAGAGAACACAAACCAGCAGTGAAAGGTTCCCCTAATGTCCTGCCATTCGGTGGTTTAATTCGGCAAATTTATTCAGGAGAATTCCATAGACTTCAATGTTAAAAATATTCCCGTTTTAATTCAATATCTAATAAACGTTCATTATAAAATTCTACAGCAAAAAGTCTCTTTATTTATAGATTTTTTATGATACTTTAAGCATTTTTCTGATTTTTTTTTTTTTTTTTTTTAAAAGTCCGATTTTTTTTTTTGATTTTTTTTTCAGTTTACTTATTTATTTTGTAACAGCCCTCTTTATTATCATTCCCTGGACCTCCTGTGAAAATTTCAGACATTTTCGCTCAGTAGTTTCTTTGCAAACAGCGTTTCTTTACCAGATTCATACAAATGGTTTTGCTAATTTATTCACTGCCTCGTCTACGTCACAGCTGCTTCGGCTCTGTGTGATTCGGCTCTGTGTGATTCGGCTCCTGTTCGGCTCCTGTTCGGCTTTTTCGAAGGTTAATCCAGATGTTTTTGCTTGTTTTCAGCGTGCATTCGGTTAGTGTTCGTCAGGTTTGCGGCAGCTTTTCCCTGCAATTCGGGGACCCTGTGGTGTTTGCTGAATACACCGCAGGGTCACCGAAATGCAATCGGCAAAAGGAACCGAATTGAAGAGAACGAAAAGTAACCGAACGTGCGGTGACTTTTCGAATCTCTTTGGATAACCCTGAAAGTAACTGGTAATAATCCGTCAGATCCGGCTATTTTTCTAGTTCCAATATTTAATGTGAACATCTGCAGATTCCGGTTTCAATAAATGAAAGCCGGCGATTTCTGAACATACCTGGGACATGTGAGGAGTGCGGGAAGGTGCACTGTGCGTGGATGTTGCCCTGGAACGGCGAGACATTAATCATATAGATATTCCCTTTACATTATCTGTTGCCTCCAGCCACCACCGCTTCTCTCAAACCTTTCGCAACCCCCAACCTTACTCATTTCCTCTTCCTCTACGATACTGAAAAACCTGGCGAGCGTCTCTGGAATATGCGGAGGGGAAACCGCTTGAGATATGCTACACGTGTGGAGACACACTGCAAACCTAGGTTATTACTTTTCAGGTTCTTAAGAAGAATATAGAGGGGGTGTGGCCGGCTATCAACGGTGGCAGACATGTCCTGCTGGAGCTCCACACTTCTGCCGCTTTTGGGGACCTCCAACTGACTGTTGAGAGACATTTTTCTTATTTTGAGATACCACCATGGCTGGCCACCGGAGCAGCACCATACGGAGCCCGTTTAGTCCCCCCTCCGGACCAGAGAAAAGCTGTTTTGAGCCCCTGTTCCCTGCCGGGCCTGCCCTGTCGTCGGCCATTTTGCGGCCTAGGCTCTAGCACGAGTGCAGCCTGATCCACCTGCGGCCTACATACCTGGGTACACAGCTGCGGCGAGCCGTGGGGATAAAGGGCCTCTATCCCCTGGCTGCTGAGGCTGTCCCTACAGTGGAGATGCGGGGATGAGCGGGGACCTGCGGCGTCTGGTTCAACCTTCTCCCGCCAGAAACCAGAGGCGCGTTCAATACCTCAGCAAGTGCTAAGTTAGCAACTTGCCATTGAACGCCGTTCAGCCACTCAGCGCTCAGCACTGCTAACTTCGCACTTGCAGCGACCCGAGGAGATGCTGCGAGTAGCTGAGTGTGACGTAGTAAAGATGGCCGCCGCCATGAAACAAGTAACAATTCCGTACAGTAATGTTAATTTTGAGGTTTTCGTTCACCAAAGCACAAAATATTTATTTATTATTTCCCCTGCACATAGACATATATTACAGTTCAATTATATTTTGTTTCAGAAGTAAACATAACGTTTATTCAATAAAAACTAATCATTTGTGGTGTGTGCGTACAAAACGGAATTGTGCTGACTGCTTTTCTTTTTCATATTTTGTCCGAGTCATACAAAAAACAATCTAAATCTTTAATTAAAAAAATCGGCCATTTTGGATTCAAAATTCGCATCCAAAGCGTTCAATGACACTGCTGCAGCAAACTGAATTGCTGCGCTGCAGCAATTCAGTAGCTGCTGAGGTATTGAACGGGGCTATGGAAGCCGTCCTGGAGGAACTCGAAGCCTGTCTGAAGTTGCTACCTGAGAAAGATGATGAGCGCCCGCTCACACGTGGTGCACGGCGCCGGCTGACGGCAGTATTGGGGAGCGATCGGCAGGTGGAAGTTTCGGCTGGAACCGCGCAGGAGGACGGATCCTCAGCTGGCCACGTGGCTGACATCCCTGTGGTGGAGGACGAAGGACCCCACGGAGAAACGCTCTGGTGAGGTGCGGTGGACTGCTGGGACCGGCAGGATGGTCGAGGACGTTACGCGGGAGAGTGAAGCGGACGAGGTGCGACGGCCTTAGGAACCTGATGGAGTCACCCCCCCCCCCCCCGCCGCAGCCTACGGAATATTGGTTGCCTGCCGACGAGGGCTGCTCAAGGTCAAATGATTTGGATGCAGCCTTCCTCCCACACGGTGCTGCAAAAGATCCGCGGCACAGGGACGATGTGGTGCGCGGTGCTGGAGGTGATCAGACTGCTGGGCGACCGGTGGATCCCCTGCCTCTGGGTGTAGCGTCTGCACTCTGCGGCGGTACTGTACTGGTCGGAGGAACAGTGCTGTCTGCTGAGCTGGCTGCGGACTGTCCCCTCGTGCTGTTGGTGAATCTGGAGGAGTCGTGCCTGGGTGCGTTGCCCGCTGGTAGGTTGCAGACACCTGATACGGAGACGGCGCCTGGCGAGTCTGCCCACCCTGCCTATTCGTTAGATTTTTTTTCGTTGCCCCGTCTGCTGATGTCCCTTCTTATTGCGCCAGAGTACCCCATCACTTCGTTTCGAGAGAAATTCCGCACTGCTGATGACACCCCCCTTTAACCCAATTTGTGCGGCCTGTTTGTCTTTCGCTGACTGATTATGTAGTCACCCCTGTTGATGTTCCCCGGCTGGGGACACTCCTGCAGTGCCATTCTGTCTTCATATCATATCATTCTATGAGAGCATCCCTTCCCCGCCTTTTTTTTTTTGTGTTTTGTGTTTTGTTGGCTTTTTCGGGTTTTCTCAGGGGGTTCGCCACAGTGACCTGGTGTCCTGCTAGCCCCCCCCCCAAATTCCTGGGTCAGGTGCCATTCGTCTCCCACGGCCTCCCTTGGATCCTTGGATTTACCGGGACAGTGCCGGGGACGGACTAATCCCTAATCCTAGTATGTCCTGCCCCCAATCCCATTATACCATGCCGCCTAATCCCAGTATTTCCTGCCCTCCCATGGTACAATGGGATTAGGGGGCAGGACATACTGGGATTAGGAAAGCAGGACATACTGGGATTAGGGAGCATGGTATAATGGTATTATGGGGCAGGGCATACAGGGATTAGGGGGCATGGTATAATGGGATTAAGGGGCAGGGCATACTGGGATTAGCGAGCATGGTATAATGGGATAAGGGGCAGGACATACTGGGATTAGGGAGCATGGTATAATGGGATATGGGGCAGGACATACTGGGATTAGGGAGCATGGTAAAATGGGCTAAGGGCAGACCATACTGGGATTAGGGAGCATGGTATAATGGGCTAAAGGGCAGGACATACTGGGATTAGGGAGCATGGTATAATGGGATAAGGGGCATGACATACTGGGATTAGGGAGCATGGTATAATGGGATATGGGGCAGGACATACTGGGATTAGGGAGCATGGTATAATGGGATAAGGGGCAGGACATACTGGGATTAGGGAGCATGGTATAATGGGATAAGGGGCAGGACATACTGGGATTAGGGAGCATGGTATAATGGGATAAGGGGCAGGACATACTGGGATTAGGGAGCATGGTATAATGGGATAAGGGGCATGACATACTGGGATTAGGGAGCATGGTATAATGGGATAAGGGGCAGGACATACTGGGATTAGGGAGCATGGCATAATGTAGGCTGCAACTAACGATTACAAGAGTGGGTATCTGTGGAGGCGCTTAATAGGTGACTATGGTTTCCTTAAAAGGGGGGGGGTGCCTACAAGGGGTTGCACATAAATCTCAACCTAAATGTGCAAATAAAATGTGTAAAAAAGGTGAGGGTCCTAGTGGCGCAGTGGGTGCTTCCAAATATGGAGCAATCTAGATGAATATTTCTAAATGCTGATATTGTTAAAAGTCTATTATGACTCAACTCTATCAGGTGGTGATAGTTTAGGAACTAAAACTGCAATTACTCGGAATATACGTACTGTGTCACGCTATGGGAGCGCTGTCTCTCTGTATGTATTTTATTTGAGGATAACTGGAAGACACAGGAAAAGGGGGAACGTCACCCTGTATTTGACGTGAGGCCTTCCAACCTAGAGCCAGGATTTATTAGGCTCTATAATTTGTGAGTGGTTTTCATATATATATATATTCACTTCACAAATTACTACAGTCTGCACTATTGTCTCTCTTTATGTCTTCCTCATATATGCTACGGAATCTGCCAACTGAGGAGAGGAAGCATAACGTTGGGACATTTTGTCTGAAGTGTGACCTACATACTGTATGGTGACTAGGAGTCACGGACCTTGTTTATTTTGAGATTTGCACTTTCTCACGTGCACTTTATACAGTCATAGGCCATCCAGAGACTATCAGATAACCTAATAAGAGGACTGTCTTATGACTTTTTGATGTAGCATCAACACAAATTTTTGTGTCTGCACTTTACGAATGGAATAGGATATATGAGCACATGCACTTTATATGCAGTTTGCACACGTGGATTATTATACACTTTGTGTTATAGGAGCAGATTTGTACGCATGATTTAGGCTGGGGTCAGACGAGCGCAGTGTTAACGTCCGTGTTGCCCGCACAGAAGTACGTCCGTGATAGCATACAATTGTGTTAAATGGAGCCCCACACACAAAGTACGTCCGCACAGAAGTGCGGAGGCTGACGGACGCTGCAAACGGACGCAGGTTAGGCAAGAACGTAATCATAGGCGTGCGCAGCCTATTGCATTAGGGTGTGCACCCAAAAGTTCAAACATATACTGTATATATACAGGCCTCAAAATTTCTACTCGCCTGCTCACATTTGGCGTGTGGAAATTACATGAGGGCGAGTGGTAATGCAGAGGCAATGCTGGAAAGGGGTTAGGTGGGGCAACTAGTGGCGAGTAACTCTTAAGGCCTGGCTAGTAGCCCAGGACTTGAAATTTTGAGAATATATATATATATATATATATATATAACAAACCATATATATATATATATTCACTCACGCATTCAGCCAATCATTACTCTAGGGGTCATTCACAGAGCGTTGAAATGTCGCCGACTGTTGTACCCCACACTTCGGGGAATCAAATTGCCCCACCCTGCTGTGAATTCACCATTCACCGCAGGCCCCCAAAGTGCAGGGAATCAGCCACTCGCAACAGGAACCAGGACGCCGCGATCGGCCGGAGGTGACAGCGAGGGAACGCAGGGACAGGTATGTAACAGCCCAGGTGTGGCTCGGGGTTACTGCTTTCAGCATTGAAATTTAACCGCGAGCCACACGTGGGAAAACCGCCAGGGGGCTGAATGAATGCACCGATTTTGACGTATACAAATGTCAAAATCTGACTGCCAGGGAGGTTAAGGTCTTGTTGCCAAGCACCAATATTTAGTCTCCTACCTGTATCTCACGATGCTTTATTCACTATTCTTACTTTGTGCAATGCAGGCAGAAGATATAGCAGCGATTCTAGCAGCAATACCAGCCTTTTGGATGCAGGGCAAGGGGGCAACGCCGGGCTGAGACAAGGACACGGGTGCCGAATTTTGCACACAGCAGCCTGTTTAAAGACAAATACCTGCATTTACACACACAGCCATACGTTCACATAACTATATATCCCCTACACCCCGGGGGTATGTAGCAATAAAACTCTCAGTAGTGTGTGGTATGTGTGTGAGCGTAGCCGAGAATCCACAGCAATAAAAATGCACAGTAATGTGCGGTATGTATGAGCGTGTCACAGAGCTCCACAACAAAACTCACAGTAATGTTTGCTGTGTATGGGCGTATCAGAATCCACAGCAATAAAACTCACAGTAATGTGCAACGTGTATGAGCAGATCACACATTCCACAGCAATAAAAACACCCAGCAAAGTGCTGTGTGTATTAGCGTATCACAAAATCCACACTAATAAAACCCCCAGTAATGTGCTGTATGAGCGTATCACTTAATCCACAGCAATAAAACCCCCAGTAATGTGCTGTGCGTAACAGTGTATCACAAAATCCACAGCAATAAAACCCCCAGTAATGTGCTGTGCGTAACAGCGTATCACAAAATCCACAGCAATAAAACCCCCCAGTAATGTGTTCTGTGTATGAGCGTATCACAAAATCCACAGCAATAAAAACCCCCAGTAATGTGCTGTGTGTATCAGCGTATCACAAAATCCACAGCAATAAAACCCCCAGTAATGTGCTGTATGAGCGTATCACAAAATCCACAGCAATAAAACCCCCCAGTAATGTGCTGTATGAGCGTATCACAAAATCCACAGCAATAAAACCCCCAGTAATGTGTTCTGTGTATGAGCGGATCACAAAATCCACAGCAATAAACGCCCCCAGTAATGTGCTGTGTGTATAATATAAAAAAGTCCTCTCCCCGCCTCCGCGATCCCCCCCCTATTGAAGTTATTTGACTCCTTCCACGTAGCCTCCGGCTTCCAAATCAACTACGCCAAGACAGTAGCTCTACCTCTAGGCCCCAAACCACAGGGTTCTTGGCTCCAGGGCTTTCCCTTCTCCTGGGCACCCTCGCCGTATATTAAATACTTGGGTACTATTCTACCGATTGACCTCTCCCGCTTATACAAACTCAACATAGACCCTCACTTAGCCCAAACAAAAGCACTTTTGGAGGCCTGGAGCTCACTTCCACTTTCTTACTTGGGGTGGGCCTCATTTATTAAAATGACCTTATTTCCCAAATTCCTATACACTATACAAGTATTGCCTCTCCTACTGAAACCTAATGATCTTCAGTTATTCAACAGGCTGTACGCGTCCTTTATTTGGCAAGATAAGCGGGCACGTATACCACTCCTTAGCCTTCAGCAACCGATAGCGAGGGGAGGTATCAACTTCCCCAATTTACTAGATTATAACCTAGCAGCACTATATCATTACGTATCGGATTGGCTGAATGATACTTCCCGCTTCACAGCCTTACATGTGGAACAAGCGCTACTTCCTGCCTCCTCTTTACTAGCATTTCTTCACCAACACTCTCCCGCCATCCCCCCTCCCCTACGCGATAACCCTTTGCTCTCCACGACGAAATTAGCTTGGGTCAGAATTCGTAAACGCCTCCAATTGTCCTGGCAAACATCCCTTTGGTCCCCTATCTTGCACAACCCTCACTTTCAAAATTCCTCCCCTGCTCCTATCTTTCGAACCCTGGCTCAGCGAGGTTTTAGACTTCTACACCATTACCTAGATGGAGCATCAGGTCTGCCTTATTCTTACACAGCCTTGACAGAACGCATTGCTCCGTTAACTATACACCCTGTTTATTACTTACAACTCAGACAGTTCCTTCTCGCACAATTACGCACCTTATCCCCCACTGACTTAACTAACCCGTTAGACACGCAATTACTCGTACATAGTTCATCTCCTCTCTCGACTTAAACCATTTACACACTTCTACAACATTCACTCCCCACCTCGAAACCCTGGAGGGCTATCTCTCGATGGGCCACTACTTTTCCAAACCTTACCCCCCACGACCTGGTGTCGGCTACTCTGGTATCAAGACGCACTCTCCCATCCGCCAATTATTGGGACATGTTTTATAGAATACTCCACCGAGCCTACATGGCGCCGGATAGAATGGCCCGTTCAGGACTATTACCTAATGCCAACTGTTTAAAATGCAATTTTTCCCCAGCCGACCTCCATCATTGTCTCTGGTCGTGCCCCTTTATTCAATTATTTTGGACACACCGTACGCCGATTCAGCTCCCTGGTTCTCCGAATCGAGATTCCCTTCACGCCTAACTGGGCTATTTTCAACTTACCAACTTCACAGACCCTTCAACCCCTCTCTAGATGCCACCGGTTTTGGTTAGGTCTCTTAGCAGCGACGGGCAAAAAGGCCATATTATCTCAATGGATATCCGGTACCCCTCCCTCATTCCGCATGATGTACGACAGAATTTATTCCATATTCTTGGCTGACTGGTCTGAGGCCTCACTACATCAGACTGAGAAAACTCAACAATTCTTTACCCACTGGTCCCCTTTTATTTGTGCCTTACCACCTGAGGTCAAAACCTCCCTACGAAACACGTTCTGCGATGCCCCATGGTATTCCCTACAAATGCTGCGGAACACCCCTCCGATCCCCTCAGATACCTCTGACCACTTGTTAGTTAACTTTCTTGCCTCCACTTCCCGGGATACCCTAACCCAGCCGTCCACCTCTGAGCTTTAAATGCTGACATTACCATGACACTTCGGTACTGGATTGTGATGTAATACTTTAATTAACACCGGAAGCTGTGATTTTTTTTACATTGTTACAGATTGTACCTGATATGAAAAGGAAAAAAAAAAAAAACTGTTACCCCTTTTTCTGTAAATTCATCTTGATCTGAGACGAATAAAAATATGTTTAAAAAAAAAAGTCCTCTCCTGCTTACTTCTTTTTTTTTTCCCCATTGCAGGGAGGGGGTTGAATTTTGGTCCGGGGGGGGTGGGTCCAGAAGGGGGGGTCAAGGAGGGGAACCCGGCTGGCCGCATCCAATGGATAGCCGCCGGGACCTCTCACCCCCGCAGGCAGTCTCTGCTTCCCTGGTGGTCCGGTGGATGTGGGTGCTGCACCGCGATCTGTGCTTACAGACCGCAGTGCACGTCCCACAACGAGTGACTGGACTTGAGCTGAGCGCCCGATCGCAGGTGACCTGTCACCTGACCGCCGGCGCTCTGACACAGTCAGTAAGCGCCGGCGGTCAGATGACAGGTCATCAGCAATCGCCGGAGCTTAGCTCGTGGCCAGACACCCGCTGTGGGACGTGCACTGCGGACTGTAAGCACAGATCGCGGTGCAGCACCCACATCCACCGGACCACCAGGGAAGCGGAGGCTGCCGCCAGGCCTGCGGAAGTGAAGGGTCCCGGCAGCTATCCGTTGGATGCGGCCAGCTGGGACCCGGAGTGTTCCGCAGGCCTGCGGGGTGTGCCGGGGGCCGGCATTAGGGTGTGCCCAGGCACACCTGGCACACCCCGTGCGCACGCCTATGAACGTAATACTGCTAGAACGGACGTGCAGAGTGCGCCACGTCCACAACGTTTGCATAGCTTTGTGTGAGAGTGATGGAGCGTGGTCAGACGGACTGCATTTATACGTCCAGCATTTTTGACGGACAGAATGTTTTTTCATTGTAATTTATTTTCCCTGCTACATCCGTCAAAAAATACGTCAGTGAAAAAAACGGACTGTGTGGCCACTACCTTGTCGTCAGTCAGAAAGTACGTCAGTACTGCACGGACGTACAGTCCGTAGAAATCACGCTCGTCTGACCCTAGCCTTAGGCGCAATCACGGACGTGAACACTACGCTCGTCTGACCCCAGCCTTAAGGATTTATCACCATTGCTGTTGCTTATTTTGCACAAGGTTGCTCATTTGCACAGAATTGCTATTTGCACGAATACTAGTGTAACATTGACTCACTGGAGTATCTTTATCTATCACCACCCGATTATTATTTTGATTCAAAGGATATAAAAATAATAGAAAAAAAATTGTTTATTTAAAAGGAATTTCATGTAAAAAAATAACCACAACCCCTCATCCTTTTTTCATAAGCAAATTGAGTATCTTGTGTACTTTTCACACACTGTATGCAAGTGCTTGGTCAGAGGGATGGGTTGATGCTGCGCAGTTTAAGTCCATGTTTGCTTTCTCAAATGAATGCGGCTACAAGCACTTGGTCATAGATGATGATGTCAGCATGAAATTGGGGAAATAAGATAACGTTGCATGGGTGCGTAGAGTGTCCCTTTTAAATAATTTTGTGAACAAACTGAGTGGGAGGAGGGACTGGAGGTGGAAGGGAGTGACTTTGCTCAAGTGACTTGACCTGAGTGTGAGAGGGAGTGGGTATGGACAAAAGACCAGATCTGAGTGTGGGAGTGAGTTTGGGGAAAGGACCAGACCAAAGGGAGGGTGTGGCAGGGAGGGTGGGGTGGTGGCACAGGACTCCAGCTGCAAGTAAGGATCAATTACAGGCATACAGCTCCTTCACCCAGTATCCTATTGTTTGTGTTATAGTTCTGCAACTGTTGTAAACGGAATAAAACCAAACTGGTTGTGTCTGACATATCCCTAGAACTAAATCATACCGAGTAAAGCAGCGGCGCGTCTTCTCCAATCAGCTCCGAAGCGGAGATTAAACAGTGTGTGCTGTACACAGGACGATTAATCAACACCGATTAATCGATAATGGAAATAGTTGACAACTATTTTAATCATTGATTAGTTGTTTCAGCCCTAGTATAATGGGATTAGGGGGCAGGGCATACTGGGATTAGGGGGCAGGGTATAATGGGATTAGGGGGCAGGGCATACTGGGATTAGGGGGCAGGGTATAATGGGATTAGGGGGCAGGGCATACTGGGATTAGGGAAACTGAAAAAAATAATAAAATCGCTATATTGCACACCAATACAAACAAACAAAAGTGGGTGCTAACCAGAGAATGGACTAATCCTCAAAAAGTCCTATATAGCAAGCAACAAAATGAAAAAGCACACAAGTGTTAAAAAATATAAATTTATTTAAACCCAGTATAAAAAAGTTAATTGATACTGACCACACTAGTACATACTCGTTAAGATTGGCGACAGGACCATCCCCGTCAAGGCCGGCGTCAGACGAACGCAGTGATCATGTCCTTGTCAGCACGCAGTTTAATGTCCGTGGTAGCCTAGAATCATGAGCAAGAGACCCACACACGCACAACGCACGTGGCAAACGGACACATGCTAGGCAAGAACGTAAAACCGCTAGACGGACTCGCAGAGTGCGCCACATCCGCGTAGCATTGTGTGTGAGTGAGGTGTCAAACGCAGCGCATTTGCGACGTCCAGCACCTTGACGCACACCATGGCTTCTCATATCATTTTCATTTTTCATAGTAATTTTATTTCCCACAATTCCCTTTTTTTTCTACGTCCGTCAACAAAAACGGAACGTGTGGTGTCTACAGTATCTTCCGTCAGTACGTCCGTTGTGCACGCACGCAGATTATGCTAATGTCAGATGAGCGCGTTTTCTACGGACTTTGCGCCTGTGCAGTACGGACGCACTTTTTGACGGAAGACGCAATAGTGGCCACACAGTCTGTTTTCGTGACGGCCTTTTTTTTTTTTTTTTTTTTTAAATAAAGCATTTTATTGGCAATTCACATGCAAAGAGGTCTGGATACAAAGACATCGTCAAAGAGAGTGCATAGGGCAGATCCAATCAAAACAGTAGAATGTTACATAGAACACGGAATGCAATACAAAGAAAAGCAGTTATAAGGGCAGGAGGAGGGAGAAGGTGAAGATGGGATGAGAGAGTGTGACCCCAAGTATCTCCTCCCTCCTCACCGAGCCCAGTCCTAAAGGGCGCTCCGATGACCATTGTCCACAGAGGCGATCCCCATCAGGGGTGCTAGCAGTCAAAGAGGGTATCCCCCAAAAGGGTGGAAGATGGGAAAGGAGACAAAAGGTGGAGAACTTAAGGGAGAGGCCAGAGGAGGAGGAAAGGGGAAGAGAGACCAGGACCAGGGGAGGGAGGTGGCAGTAAAGGAGGGAGAGAGAGGGGAGAGCAGGGTCGTGCTCCAGCCTCCCCCCCCCAATCGCGGGGCGAACTGGTCCAGCCAGGGGAACCAGACATCCTCGAAGTGCTCGATATACGGTCGTGGAGAACTGCGGTCAGGCGTTCCATCGTCAGTAGATGCCAGATTTTGGCGTCAATCACTGCGCGTACTGGGGGTGGACCCTTCCATGCCCGGGCCAGGCCCATCCGAACAGCCGTACAAACCCTCGAGATCAGGTTGTCAGTTCGTCTCGGCAGGTCCGTGACTGACGTTATTTTTGACAGATGTAGGAGGGAAAATAAAATTAAAAAACCATTTTGTCCGTCAAAAATGCTGGACGTATAAATGCAGTCCGTCTGACCACGCTCCATCACTCACACACAAAGCTATGCGGACGTTACGGATGTGGCGCACTCTGCACGTCCGTTCTAGCAGTATTACCTTCTTGCCTAACCTGCGTCCGTTTGCCGCGTCCGTTGTGCGTCCGCACTTCTGTACTTCGTGTGTGTGGGGCTCCATTTACCACAATTGTATGCTATCACAGACGTACTTACAGTATGTGCGGCAACACGGACGTGAACACTGCGCTCGTCTGACATGATATATAATGGTACGGCATGAACTCATGAGGTAGTATAATTTGAGATTTTCTATCGTGACTGTCCAGGCGGTCGATGCGCTCATTTATAGTAGTTTTATTTATTTCCCTTCTTGGGAGTTGTGTATATTCATGTTTTGAGTATTGTCGTGTAGGTTCACTTGTGCCTGTGATATGTTACAACACATGTTTGTTTGTCAGTATCAATTACCTTTTTTATACTGGGTTTAAATAAAATTTATATTTTTTATCACTTGGTGTGCTTTCCCATTTTGTTGCATACTGGGATTTGGGGCATGGTAAAATGGAATTATGGGGCAGGACATACTGGGATTTGGGGAGATGGTAAAATGGGATTAAGGGGCAGGAAATACTGGGATTTGGGGGCATGGTAAAATGGGATTAAGGGGCGGGAAATACTGGGATTTGGGGGCATGGTAAAATGGGATTAAGGGGCGGGAAATACTGGGATTTGGGGCATGGTAAAATGGGATTGGAGCATGGTAAAATGGAATTATGGGGCAGGACATACTGGGATTTGGGGAGATGGTAAAATGGGATTAAGGGGCAGGAAATACTGGGATTTGGGGCATGGTAAAATGGGATTGGGGCATGGTAAAATGGAATTATGGGGCAGGACATACTGGGATTTGGGGGCATGGCATACTGTGATTTGGGGGCATGGTAAAATGGGATTTGGGGGCAGGACATACTGGGATTTGGGGGCATGGTAAAATGGGATTGGAGCATGGTAAAATGGAATTATGGGGCAGGACATACTGGGATTTGGGGGCATGGTAAAATGGGATTAAGGGGCAGGAAATACTGGGATTTGGGGGCATAGTAAAATGGGATTGGAGGCATAACATAATGGAATTGGAGGTGAAAAAAACCCACAACAATAAACTCAATATCTCGGTGCTCTATTCGTATGTATGGTG
This sequence comes from Leptobrachium leishanense, assembly GCA_009667805.1. Lineage (NCBI taxonomy): Eukaryota > Metazoa > Chordata > Amphibia > Anura > Megophryidae > Leptobrachium > Leptobrachium leishanense. The sequence goes on along the minus strand of CM019071.1, from coordinate 3,142,413 downwards.
TTCAAGTCCTGACTCGCCGTGATTGTTTCCATACGTAGAGTCAGTGCGTCACATAAAAAGCGTCTTTACTCACAGAGGAGATTACGAAGGCGTTAATTCTCTGAGCCTCAGGCGTACAAATCGTACAAGTCGTCGTTGTCGTTCTCTTACCATGCACAGACAGATGCTCAGGTGCAACAATAAATCTAAATGCAGCGAAAATGGACTCGACAGGCTCGGCTTCTGTGGATGTTGCAATGTGTGCGAGTGTGGTACAATGTGTGTAAGTGTGTGTGTCACCAGATGGGAAACAAGGCGTGTCATATTTTCTACTCAGAACATTAATAGTCTTACACGGTAAATCAGCTGTTTCGTCACAGAGCGTCCAAGAACAGATCTGCATATTCAGTAGGGCTGCAACTAACGATTATTCTCATAATCGATTAATCGATTCATCGTATAAAAAAATTTTTTTTACTTTAACCACAGCCCCTCACCTTTTTTCATAAGCAATTTGCGTAGTGTATGTAACTTTTGTACGTACATACGCAAATTGCGTACTTTTTACAAAGTATGTGACCGCTTGGTCAGAGGGATGGGTTGATGCTGCGAGCGCTTGGTCAGAGGGATGGGTTGATGCTGCGAGCGCTTGGTCAGAGGGATGGGTTGATGCTGCGAGTGCTTGGTCAGAGGGATGGGTTGATGCTGCGAGTGCTTGGTCGGAGGGATGGGTTGATGCTGCGAGCGCTTGGTCCGAGGGATGGGTTGATGCTGCGAGCGCTTGGTAGGAGGGATGGGTTGATGCTGCGAGCGCTTGGTAGGAGGGATGGGTTGATGCTGCGAGCGCTTGGTCCGAGGGATGGGTTGATGCTGCGAGCGCTTGGTCCGAGTAGTGGGTTGATGCTGCGAGCCAGTCACTGGCGGCCAACATTCAAGCAGCAGCTGTGGGCAGGCCAGCTCCGACACAGCATTTGCTACCTTTCTCCGACCTTTTTTCTCCCTTGAAATTTGGATCCACCACCGCTGAGACAAATAGGTTTGGGCTCCCACCCTTAAGAGGACCCAGGGCTTATATACATTGAGCCTGACATTACGAGGCTCCAGAATCGTGAGTGTGTTTTACTTTTCCTTTTTTACATCTCCATACACACGCAGTATTACGCTATGGGAGTGTCGTCTCCCGATTCTCTTCATTCCATCTAGTCTCCATTACGGACAGAAAGAAGGGAAGTGCCACCCTATATTTGGCTGCAGGCTGTTTCTCCTTGAGCCGGGACCTGTGGGCTCCCACAAATGTGAGTGGTTTTAGACCTTGATTACAATTTGAGCAATCCTATTCTGACTGTCTGCACTATCATTTTTTTCCTGTGATGTGCTTTCTTTGAGGAATACTGACGGATAAAAGGATTCAACACCAGCACTTAAAGAAGATCAGCACACCATTCTTCATCATCATTTTTTGAGTATTTTATTACTATATATTTGAGCACCTCTTTTTTGCACATTTGACTTTAGACCTGGACTTTACTCTATGCACTTTCATTGACGATTTATAACATTTTTACGCCTTTGTCTTTACGTTTTATGAATTTTACACTCCAACTTTACACTGCTTTTTATGGATTTTATACATCCATTGATTTATTAATCTATTAATTGCACTAGATGCGCCGTATGGTTATTCCGCTTTTTATCCTGTATTCTGACACATATTTTGGTTGTTTTTTATGTGTTTTTACCATACTATAGGCAGCATTGACTATTTATTAGCAGTACACCCAGCACTTTAATTTACCACCTAGAAACAGGCGCCCACACTGTGTAGTGTATATAGTTATACACACTTCCTGCTTGATGCTGCGAGCGCTTGGTCCGAGGGATGGGTTGATGCTGCGAGTGCTTGGTCAGAGGGATGGGTTGATGCTGCGAGTGCTTGGTCGGAGGGATGGGTTGATGCTGCGAGCGCTTGGTCGGAGGGATGGGTTGATGCTGCGAGCGCTTGGTCAGAGGGATGGGTTGATGCTGCGAGCGCTTGGTCCGAGGGATGGGTTGATGCTGCGAGCGCTTTGTCCGAGTAGTGGGTTGATGCTGCGAGCCAGTCACTGGCGGCCAACATTCAAGCAGCAGCTGTGGGCAGGCCAGCTCCGACACAGCATTTGCTACCTTTCTCCGACCTTTTTTCTCCCTTGAAATTTGGATCCACCACCGCTGAGACAAATAGGTTTGGGCTCCCACCCTTAAGAGGACCCAGGGCTTTATACATTGAGCCTGACATTACGAGGCTCCAGAATCGGTGAGTGTGTTTTACTTTTCCTTTTTTACATCTCCATACACACGCAGTATTACGCTATGGGAGTGTCGTCTCCTGATTCTCTTCATTCCATCTAGTCTCCATTACGGACAGAAAGAAGGGAAGTGCCACCCTATATTTGGCTGCAGGCTGTTTCTCCTTGAGCCGGGACCTTGTGGGCTCCCACAAATGTGAGTGGTTTAGACCTTGATTACAATTTGAGCAATCCTATTCTGACTGTCTGCACTATCATTTTTTTCCTGTGATGTGCTTTCTTTGAGGAATACTGACGGATAAAAGGATTCAACACCAGCACTTAAAAGAAGATCAGCACACCATTCCTCATCAGCATTTTTTGAGTATTTTATATTACTATATATTTGAGCACCCTCTTTTTGCACATTTGACTTTAGACCTGGACTTTACTCTATGCACTTTCATTGACGATTTATAACATTTTTACGCCTTTTGTCTTTACGTTTTATGAATTTTACACTCCAACTTTACACTGCTTTTTATGGATTTTATACATCCATTGATTTATTAATCTATTAATTGCACTAGATGCGCCGTATGGTTATTCCGCTTTTTATCCTGTATTCTGACACATATTTTGGTTGTTTTTTATGTGTTTTTACCATACTATAGGCAGCATTGACTATTTATTAGCAGTACACCCAGCACTTTAATTTACCACCTAGAAACAGGCGCCCACACTGTGTAGTGTATATAGTTATACACACTTCCTGCTTGATGCTGCGAGCGCTTGGTCCGAGGGATGGGTTGATGCTGCGAGCGCTTGGTCAGAGGGATGGGTTGATGCTGCGAGCGCTTGGTCGGAGGGATGGGTTGATGCTGCGAGCGCTTGGTCGGAGGGATGGGTTGATGCTGCATGCGCAGCTTAAGCCCATGTTTGCTTTCTCAAATGAACGTGGCTACAACACTTGGTCATAGATGATGATGTCAGCATGAAATCGGGGGTTAATAAGCTAAAGTGGTCAGGGTGCGTAGAGCAGGGCTTGACAAATTTGCTTTGAATCTAGGAGCCAGCTACAAACGTTAGGAGCCATCATTTTGGCGAGGACTCGCCTTTATCATGGGATACCTTGCCTCTGCATCTGGGTGTTGGTTTGTTCTGACCCAAATTATGATTTTAGTTGCTTCTATTTATTTATCACTTTGTTACCTGGTGCTTTATGCTGTTAGCTATTTTTTGTGCATGTGGTCTTTTTGCTACTTTTTTAAGCCTAGAAGTGTAGACCGTTGCTTCTAATACGTATCAGTTTGGCCGCGCTGAGATAATTATATATATACTTAATATATTATTTGTGTTGTTAACATCTGTACCTTGTGATATTGTTTTATTTGCTCTATTGTCATTGGACACCCTATTTACCCACTGCAGACACACACAGACCTCATATATAAATCCATTCACCAGGGCTGGATATATTTACATTAAATGTAGTAGACAGGAAGAAAACATTGAAGCCAACTAGGGGCTCTATTTATTTATTAAGTATTTTACCAGGAAGGATACATTGAGATTTCGTTCGTTTTCAAGTACGTCCTGGGTTCAAGAACAATGAAATGTTACAGTTGCATTCTTCACATAAAACGTTAACGTGCGTAAAGCAACGCTGGTATTACAATCCTCGCACATTTTTTCATCCGTCAAAAAATAGCGCATGTAAAACGGACGCGCAAAAACGTGCGCGCAGCAACGTTGCTTGCAGAAATCGGTGGGCAGACTGTTTTTTTCACGCGATTCAGCCAATCAGAATTAAGAATCACAATTGTCTCCCGTTAAGTTTTTATGCCTGTCAAAGTCAATCTGCGCATATATGCTGCATCAATAAAAAACAAGCACAACTTCTCCATTTTGTTTGGGTATGTGTAGAGTGTGTAACTATAATTTGCTGTATTTTTTTCGGGCTGGTGTATTTGGGTTCAGCCAGGACGTTCAGATTTGCCGTTAACATCAGCTTTTACGGTATAAAATTTTTATTAGGCAGAAATAACAGGAGATACATCTGCCAAAAAGAATAAACATATATCAAGTAAAAAAGTTTAACATGTGCAAGAAAAGTAAAAAAAGTGGTACATAAACATAGAACAGGTCACATTTCTTATGAGAAGAGCATATTGTTTGGTGAAGCAACAATTGAAGTCGGGGCAATGTTTCGTAGTAATCCGGTTCAACCGTTCACCATTACAGAGTTTGATGGGATGTGACCGAACTGACCGACCGAGTCCACACCAGTCTCACAGAACAGTGACAAAGAACAGATAAAGAGACAGATATGTAGAATTAGAGTACAGCATATAGAAAGAATGACAGGAAAGCTAAGGGGAGAAAAGAAGAAGAGGAGGATGAGTGAGAGTGGGGGGGGGAGAGAAGATAAAAAAAAGGGGGTGGATTAACAGGATGGGGGGCCACATAGCTTCCTGAACCACGACCGTCCATAGGGTACAGAGGGTATCGGCCCTAGTCCAGGCGCCGCAGCCTCCCAGTTTGTAGGGGGAATTGCGACATGACAGAAGTCTACTCAGTAGAGGGCGGCAGTGGAGGTCTTATTCCGCTGGAGACAAAGTCATCCTAGTAGAACCATAGGCGTGTGAATTCAGCAATTTGATCTTTTTCTAATGCCACCAGCCGGTCCACTGCGCGTAAAGATTCAACTTTCCTCAACCCAGGAGCGTCGGGACAGGATCGTAGTAGATCCCCAAAACAATGGAATCAGAAGTTTAGCCGCCATTATAAGCCTCATTGCCACTGATCGGCGCAATGCCGATATCGGGGATTGGAACTGCAAAAGGAGATAAGTGGCTGGGGTAAATTGAACCTCCAACCCAGAGACATGGACAACAGCATCGTGCACTAATTTCCAGAAGGGAACAAGCATTGCACACTCCCACCACACATGGAGATACGTACCTTTCGCCGAAGAGCACCTCCAGCAATTGGGATCTTTCTGAGGCAGCATTCCATGTAATCGGTCGGGAGTCCCGTACCAGAAAGAGATGACCTTATAGGCATTCTCTGCACATCACAGAGCCGACGAACCTTTGTGTGTCAGGGAATAGGTCATGGTCCAGGCATCGTCTCCAGTCGGCATTTCCAGAAGCCTTTGCCATTTATCCTGGAAGGGAGGGGGATCTACAGTAGAGGTCAACAGTAGATTATAAAAAGTCGAGATACTCCGAGATAACGGAAACCCTAATCTGAAAAATTTCTCAAATGGTGTAAAGGGACGCGTGAGGCTGAAGCCTGCCTTCAAAGATGTAAGAAAAGAGTTAATCTGTGCATAGTTAAATCGTTCGGAAAAAGTGAGTGGTGGGTTTGGGTCTGTTACCGTGGTGAGAGGGGGTTGTCCCTCCTTCAGATAATCAAAAAGACCGTAGGTCGGTCGGGCAGGCTCAACTTGGTCATTAAGGCAGGGCACACGCCCGGAGCAAAGCCCGGGGTATGTCGAAGTGGGAAAAGCGGTGATATGGCTGATGTCAGGGAGTGGGAAAAGCGTACTTTTCTCCAAATCGACAAGGTCTCGATCGGGAGACTCCAAGGAAGACGACCCGGGAAATCCCGTGGTCAGACCCACGGGGTCGACCACAATGGAAGACCCAGCTGCTCCTCCTCCAAATCCAGTCACAACTTATGTGAGGACTCTGAGGACCAGTCCAACAGGCGGGTCAGGTGAATCGCATAAGCGTAGAGTTTGGCATTGGGCAGTGCCAAGCCTCCTAGTTGTTTAGGGCGGCATAGTGTCTCGAAACTAACGCGAGGTCGTCCTTTAGGCCAGACAAATTTGAGTACCAATGTACAGAAGAGGGAAAGGAATCGTGGAGGCAGCTGTATAGGTACAGCCTGCAGAACAAAAATGGCTAAAGCCCATTACTTCAATGAAAATCTAAACAATAACATATCAAACCCTAGAAACTTTTGGAGAACCAAGTAACATACAAGCACCCCCAGTCCACTCCCAGCCGGCTGCTGTCAAAGTAAACAACCAAACCCTGCAACACCTCCTAGATGTAGCAAATGCCTTTTCAATCGTTATTTTGTTGGATGCGCCACCACTTTGATTGCCAAGCTAGAAAATGACATGCAATCAGAGGCCTCATGCAGGTCAGGCCCCTCCAACTGTGCAAAGTCCCTGTATCAGACAGGAATTCAGTTTTAGACCAGTGCCTGTCAGTGTCGTTACTAAACTTCTCCGTAAGGAAAAAATGAACTACCAGTCTGGACCTGATCAAATACCAGCAATGCGGCTGAAAATCAGTGCACCGGCAATTGCAAATCCTGTCGCAACCCTAATCAATGAATCACTGGTGACTGGATACATACCCAAACTCTGGAAGACTGCAAGGGTGGTACCTATCCTTAAAAGTGGTGACAGTACTTTGGTATCCCACTACCGTCCGATATCGTTGCTCCCTGTAATGTCAAAAATTTTGGAAAAATGCGTCTACACACAATTACGTAATTATTATTAATATTGGAACTACTTAACCCCAGATCAATTAGGCTTTCGTCCAAATCACTCAACTACAACCGCCCTTTTAAAAGTCTGCAATGATATCCAGGCTGGGATGGAACAAGGAAACCTAACTGGAGCATCTTCCTTTATTTTGCCAAGGCCTTTGACACAATAAACCATGGCATCTTGTTAGAAAAACTTAAAAACTCTGGCATTGGTGATCGCACGCTAACCTGGTTTCAATCATAGGTATCCGACCGATCACAATATGTGTCAATTTCTGGCAGCTCCTCCCTGTCACTTGCGGTGTACCCCAAGGCTCAATATTCGGCCCCCTACTATTCACAATATTCATAAATGATCTGCCCAACGTTTGCAAAGCCTCAACTGTACACATGTACGCAGACGACACTGTAATCTATACCAGCAAACCAAATCTCCGGCAGCTGGAGGCCGTGCTGCAAGAACAATTCACAGAGGTGGAAAAGTGGATCAAACACAAACTTTTTTTTAATAATGACAAAACTGTAATGATGCTCTTTGGAACAAAACCTAAACTACACAAATTGCAAAATCCCCACTTATGTGTTGGGACAAAATCAAATGGCACGCTGACCACAGTCACTTCTCTCAAATATCTAGGTATGTGGTTGGACCCTAATCTATCCTTTGGCCCTCACATCGAAAAACTCTCATCTAAACTTTACCCCAAACTAGGTGCCCTGTACAGAAACAAATCCTGCCTGAGCCCCGCGGTAAGAAAGCAGATTGTACAGCAAATGCTTATGCCGGCTATTGATTACGGAGATGTAGTGTACGCAGCCGCCCCGCAAACACATCTTCAGAAACTTACTACATTGTATAACTCATTCTGCCGCTTTGCGCTACAATGTAACTACATGACCCACCATTGTGACATGTTAAAAGAGCTAAACTGGCCATCGCTGGAATCTAGACGCACCCTTCACCTTTCCAGCCTGATGTTTAAGAGCTTTTCTGGGAAGCTGCCACCCTATCTGAATAGACTGCTTCCCCCAGCAGCTCCCTCATCCTATAACCTCCGATCCAGGACCAGCACCTTACTTGCAATACCACAATACAAAAAGACAGTGGCTCGGTCCTCATTTTCCTACAGAGCACCACAATTATGGAATAACCTCCCAGACACCATCAAATCTTCCCCCAGTCTTATGTCACTCAAGAGCTCCTTACTAACATACCTCAATACAGAATGCACCTGTAAACATGTAACATAGTGACTATATACAGAATGCGCCTGTAAACATGTAACATAGTGACTATATATAGAATGCACCTGTAAACATGTAACACAGTGACTATATACAGAATGCACCTGTAAACATGTAACATAGTGACTATATACAGAATGCACCTGTAAACATGTAACATAGTGACTATTTCCTACATATTTATTTTCTGTTAATCTGTATATTTGTGTTGTTTTTTTTAATATCTTGCATTGTATTACTTTGTATTTCTGTAACTGTAACACTTCAATGTTCTTGAACCCAGGACATACTTGAAAACGAGAGAAATCTCAATGTATCCTTCCTGCTAAAATCCTTTATAAATAAATATTCATTTTGAGCACATTAACGCGACCAAACCAGGACATAAACGTACTTGTCCATCCCGCCAAATCTTTCTCAAAAGATGTCAGTAGGGGCTTATAATTGAAATCGTACAGTTTGTGGTGCGAGGTTGACAACCAAATACCCAGATATTTCATCTTATCTCTACACCAGGCAAAAGGATGGGACATTCTCAAGCGTTGCAACAGAGGCGTAGGAATGTTAATGGGAAGCAGCTCCGATTTTTCTGAATTAACGCGAAAACCTGAAAACCGACCATTCTCCGCGAGCAAATAAAGAACCTCCGGTAGCGATGACTCAACATCGGTTAACATAAACATTAGGTCATCTGCATATGCCGATACAACGTGTGTGAGTTTACGACCTCTCATTCCTTTTATGACCTGACTCTTACGAATAGTTTCAAGCAGTGGCTCTAGGTAAAGGGCAAACAGTAAGGGCGAGAGCGGGCAACCCTGTCTCGTCCCATTGTGAATATGTATGGGCCGAGACAGGGCTCCATTAATACGAACCCTCGCCGTCGGCGAGGAATATAAAGCATGTACCAAGAGCAGGAACTCCTCTGGGACTCCCATCCAATGCAGCACCGAGAACAAATAATTCCACTTGACTATCAAATGTTTTTTCGGCATCAGCCGAAAAAAGCAGCAGTTCCAATTTAGAGGTGTTGGCCAGAGTAAGAGCATTCAAGACCCGAGTCGTGGCATCTTTGGCTTCCCTGCCAGGTACAAAACCCACCTGGTCAGGATATATCAGAGCAGGTACAAAACCTTTCAGGCGTTCTGCAAGCAGTTTCGCTAAAATCTTACAGGGTTATCCAAAGAGATCCGAATTGCTTGAGAAAGGTAACCGAACGCTGAAACTCAGTGTTCGGTTACCTTTCCTGGCCATTCGGCTATCCAGAGAGCAGGCAATTCGCCAAATCCTGGCGAATTGCCTGAACATACGGTGCCTGTTCGAGGGCAGTGAAATCCCCATGAAAAAGCACTGCTTCGGCTATTCAGAGAACACAAACCAGCCTTGAAAGGTTCCCCTAATGCCCTGCCATTCGGTGGTTTAATTCGGCAGGTTTATTCAGGAGAATCCCATAGACTTCAATGTTAAAAATATTCCCGTTTTAATTCAATATCTAATAAACCGTTCATTATAAAATTCTGCAGCAAAAAGTCTATTTATAGATTTTTTAGGATATTTTAAGCATTTTTCTTAATTTTTTTTTATTTATTTTTTTAAGTTTACTTATTTTTTCTGTAACAGCCCTTTTTATTATCATTCCCTGGACCTCCTGTGTAAATTTCAGACATTTTTTGCTCAGTAGTTTCTTTGCAAACAGCGTTTCTTTTTCACACAATCATACAAACGGTTTTGCTAATTTATTCACCTCCCTCGTCTGCGGTCTCAGCTGCTTCGTCTGCGTCGGCTGTGTGCCATCGGCTCCTGCTCGGGCTTTTTCCGTGGTTTTCGCAGGTTAATCCAGATTTTTTGGGGGTTTTCGGCGTGCATTCGGTGGATTTTGCGGTTAGTTTTCGTCAGGTTTGCGGCAGCTTTTCCCTGCAATTCGGGGACCCTGTGGTTCTTGCTGAATACACCGCAGGGTCACCGAAATGGGATCGGCAAAACAAACCGAATTGAAGATTCTGCATGGAGCGAGCCTGTGGAGTCATGGGTTCGATCCCAGCGAGCAACCTCTCCAGTAAGTGTCCTTGGCAAGACACCTAACGGTACATACTCGCCACCCAGGACATACTTGAAAACAAGAGAAATCTTAATGTATCCTTCCTGGTAAAATCCTTTCTCAAAAAAAAAAAAAAAAAAAAGAAGAGAACGAAAAGTCACCGAACGTGCGGTGACTTTTCGAATCTCTTTGGATAACCCTGTTAGTGTCAACATTCAGTAATGAGATTGTAGGAATTATAGACCAATCTGCTCGGTCTCGATCCGGTTTGAGGATCACTGTTATAGTAGCTGCTAACGTAGCCGGATGGAAACTGCCCTCAGATCCAAGTGCCAGAAATGTTCGCAGCAAGTGTGGAATCAAGACACTTGAAAAATGTTTATAGTATTCTGATGGGAGCACGTCTGGCCCTGGATTCTTCCCGTTCTTCAACATTTTCAGTATCGAGGCCAGTTCCGCCTCTGTAATAGGACCAGCTAAAATCGCCTTGGCATCTTAAGTAAGAGTGGTATGTATCTTATCCTTAAGATATTCCGTTAATTCTCCAATGGAAGGGCCCTTTCCCTCTGATGAATCCAGGTCATACAGTGTCTGATAGCAAGATGCAAATACATTGGTGATCTCGTCCGGGTGTGGAGTACAGTGGCCAGATTGCAGTCTGATTTTAGATATATAGTCCGTTGGCCGACGTTGTTTCAAGATAGTAGCTAGCAGTCTCCCGGGTATATTTTCCCGGAGAGCAAACATACATCTAGCTTTTGCCGCATCCAGGCGTAACTTGTCATTCAGAATGTTATTAAGTCTTCGTCTTAGTTGCAGCACTTCGGCCAGCTCGAGGTCTGTCGGGGCGGCATCGGAGAAGGAGTCCAGTTGTCGGATTCGGTCGATTAAATCTTTAATCTCCAAAGAGGTAGCTTTCTTTAACGCCGTTGCTCTACTAATCATCAGTCGGCGAACCACTGCCTTGTGTGCTTCCCAGACTGTCGCGTCCGGGATTTCCTCTGTGTCAAAGTTTTCATGGAAATAATTTGTGAGTTGCGTAGAGATTTCAGTAGTGAAATCTAGGTGGTCAAGTAATGTAACATTCAGGCGCCATGTCCGTTCTTTTGGGTGTGGAAGGGGGGATTTCATCAACATCCAGATCGGTGAATGATCTGACCAGGAGCGAATTCCAATATTCGTGTCAGAGATCAGTTGCAGTTGGTGCTGCTGGATAAAAATGTAGTCCAGTCTCGAGTAGGAGCTATGTACCATCGAGTAATAATAAAAGTCTCTTGCACCTGCATTAAAGGTGCACCACACATCTACCAGTCTCGTTGTGTCCAGGGAACGTCTTATGTGTCTCAAGGTACTGGGAGGTATGGATGAGCATCTTTTAGAAGTATCCCATTTGGGATCGAGGGGAACATTAAGGTCACCTGCCAGAATCAAAGTACCAGCAGTAAACTGGGAAAGTTTTTTAAGAATACGGGCCAAGCATTTGCGTTGGTTCGTATTTGGCAGGTAGACAGAGGCAAATTTGTATTGGGTATCCAAGATAGAGCTTTGGACAAAAATATAACGGCCCTCAGCGTCCGTCAATTGATCTGTCATTTGGAAGGGGACATCTTTCGGAATCAGAATAGCCGTCCCTCTAGACTTCGCATCAATATAATCGCTAAAGAATCCGGTGGGATATACCCGTGAGAGAAGACGAGGTGGGTCCCCCGCTCTAAAATGTGTCTCTTGTAGGAAAACCACTGCCGTCCGAAGAGAGACAAGCTCTCTCAACAGGCGACTCCTTTTTTCAGGGATGTTCAGTCCCCTAGCATTATACGTAAGGAACCGTAAAGGTCTGGCCCGGAAGGCTGAACCCTCACCCCCCCCCGAGCCACTCCCGGTCCATCAGCCATGTCAGGATAAGGAACCGAAAAGGGGGTAGGAGAGAGAGAAAAAAAAATAGCGATGGTCTAAGGAAATGAAAAATAAAAAGAAGGCATTTAAAGCTTTTAAATCTGATAAATCTGAGGCATCCTATAAAGCATATAGGGCAGCCAATAAAGCATGTAAAAATGCGATTAGATGGGCTAAACTAGAAAATGAAAAAGAAATAGCCAAAGAGAGCAAGACCAACCCTAAAAGATTCTTTAGGTACATAAATTCCAAAAAACCTAAGAGTGAAAATGTAGGTTCACTAAAATCTGAGTCAGGGTTATTGTTAACTGAAGATCAGGATAAGGCAGAAATTTTAAATGATTATTTTTCTTCAGTATTTATCAAAGAGAAACCTATATATACAGGAGACATGCAATTCATTAATAAAAACTTACTAATACAAAGTGACTGGTTGACTCAGGACAAGGTTTTGCAGAAATTAAACAATGTGAATAAAGCCCCAGGGCCAGATGGAATTCACCCACGAGTACTGAGGGAGCTATGTGTTGAAATATGTAAACCTCTGTTCTTAATCTTTCAAGATTCTTTTCTTTCAGGAATAGTACCAGAGGATTGGAGAAAAGCTGACGTGGTCCCTATATTTAAGAAAGGTTTAAAATTTGTGCCTGGGAATTATAGACCTGTGAGCTTAACATCTGTGGCTGGGAAAGTATTCGAGGGGTTACTAAGGGATAATATTCAGGAATTTATTGGGAGGTATAATGTTATTGGCAAAAATCAGCATGGTTTCATGAAACACAGATCATGTCAGACTAACCTAATTCCGTTCTATGAGGAAGTAAGTAGAAGTATAGATCAGGGGGTCGCAGTGGATGTGATTTACTTAGATTTTGACAAAGCTTTCGACACAGTTCCACACAAAAGGTTACTGTTTAAATTAAGAAAAATTGGTCTAGATGAAAATACTTGTTCTTGGATAGAAAACTGGATAAAAGATAGGGTACATAGTGATAGTGGTCATAAATGGTACATTTTCAAGAGGGACACCAGTGGTAAGCGGTGTCCCTCAGGGGTCTGTTATAGGACCAATACTATTCAATTTATTTATAAATGACCTTGAGATAGGCATTGAAAGTCATGTATCAGTGTTTTCCTAGTTTTGTGTCATCTGCAAAGTAATACAATGTGAGCAGGATGTTACTTCGCTACAGAGGGATTTAGATAGATTGGGGGACTGGGCACTTAAATGGCAGATGAAATTTAATGTAGATAAATGCAAAGTTATGCACTTTGGAGTGAAGAACACACAAGTAATTTATACCCTAAATGGTACGGAGTTAGGGAAATCCAAGCAGGAGAAGGATTTGGGAATAATCATAGACTTCAAACTAAAGTAACAATGTGCAATGTCAAACAGCAGCCGCCAAGGCCAGCAAGGTATTGCATGCATTAAAAGGGGAGTTCACTCACGGGATGAAAACATAATTTTGCCTCTGTATAAATCAATGGTCAGGCCGCACCTTGAATATGCCGTGCAATTTGGGGCACCGGTCTTAAAAAAAGATATTATAGCGTTAGAAAAAGTGCAGAGACGGGCAACTAAATTAATAAGGGGAATGGAAGGGTTAAGTTATGAGGCAAGATTAACAAGCTTAAACCTGTTTAGTTTAGAGAAACGGCGCCTTAGAGGGGATCTGATAACCTTATATAAATATATACGGGGCCATTATCAACCATTGTCTGATAACCTATTCATTAACAGGACTATACATAGGAAAAGGGTCATCCATTTAGACTGGAAGAAAGAAAATTTAGCTTAAAGCATAGGAAGGGTTATTTTTACGGTGAGAACAATAAAGCTGTGGAATTCTCTGCCTGTTGAGGTGGTTGGGTCAGAGTCTGTACAGACTTTTAAAAAACGACTAGATGACTTCCTGCAGACACAGAATATTAAGGGTTATAATATTTAATATGTGGGTAAAAGCTTCTTGATCCAAGGAGAAATCTGACTGCCATTCTGGGGTCAAGAACGAATTTTTTCCCAGTATGTTGCATATTGGCAAGCATTTCAGACTGGGTTTTTTGCCTTCTTTTGGATCAACAGCAGTAGGTTATGTGGGAGAGGCTGAACCCGATGGACGCATGTCTTTTTTCAGCCTATATAACTATAACTATGTAACGTCACGCTATTGACCTGGTCTTTTCCAACCTCTGCTCCATTTCTGAGTTCAAATGTCGCCCTTTCCCCATCTCTGACCACCACCTTCTCTCTTTCAACCTATCTGGACTTCCTAAAACACCCTGCTCCCCCACCCCGCACACACACTCGCAGAAATCTACATGCTGTGGACCCCCATCAATTCTCCAACCTACTTCACCACCTCCCTCATACCTCATCCTTCACCTGCCCTGATGCTGCCACTAATCACTACAACACTACTCTTATCTCTGCTCTAGACACTCTTGCTCCTCTTCGACTCTGTAAGGCCCCACGCCGCCAGCTTCAGTCCTGGCACACCCTCCAGACTCGCTACCTGCAAAGATGCTCCCGCACTGCAGAGCGTGCCTGGAGGAAATCCTGCTCTGAAGCTGATTTTGTTCACTTCAAGTTTATTCTCCGGTCATACACCTCTGCCCTCCACTTGGCCAAACAATCCTTCTTCTCATCTCTTATATCAACGCTGTCCTCCAACCCTAAACGGCTCTGGCCCACCTTCAACACCCTCCTCTACCCACCTGCACCTCCCCCCTCAGCTGCCTTCAGCGCTCAAGACCTGGCAGACTACTTCCTCAGTAAAACTTTAACTATCGGAAGCAACATCCCAACACAAGATAGTTATCTGCCACCTCCACTCCCAGAGGTCCCTCTGCCACCCTCTGCCGCTTCCTCCCAGCCACTGAGGAGGAAGTCAATTCCTTATTGTCCTCCTCACATCTCACCACGTGCCCGCTCGACCCCATTCCCTCACATCTAATTCCTCCCCTCTCCTCCCCTCCCTCACCCCTGCTCTCACACACATCTTCAACCTATCTCTCTCCACTGGCTCCTTTCCATCTGCCTTCAAACACGCGCTAGTTACCCCTTTACTAAAGAAACCATCCCTCGATCCCAACTCTCCATCCACCTACCGCCCTGTATCCCTGCTTCCCTTCACATCAAAGCTCTTAGAAAAACTAGTCTTCAACCGCCTCTCCCTCTTCCTGTCCTCCAATTCCCTACTTGACCCCTGCAATCTGGCTTCTGTCCCCTACACTCAACTGAAACTGCCCTCACCAAAGTCACCAACGACCTCCTAACTGCTAAAAAACACGGCCACTATTCTATTCGCATCCTGCTTGACCTCTCGGCTGCTTTTGACACTGTTGACCACCCCCTCCTTCTACAGACCCTCAACTCTCTGGGTCTCGGTGACACTGCACTTGCTTGGGTTGACTCCTATTTATCCAACAGGTCCTTCTGTGTGTCCTTTGCTGGTAACTCCTCCTCCTCATTGCCTCTATCTGTTGGTGTACCTCAAGGCTCTGTCCTTGGTCCTCTGCTCTTTTCCATCTACACCTCCTCCTGGGCAAAATCATCAACAGCTTTGGCTTTAATTACCACCTCTACGCTGATGACACTCAGATCTACCTCTCTACCCCTGATCTCTCTCCCCCTGTCCTTTCAAAAGTCAGTGACTATTTATCTGGCATCTCCTCCTGGATGGCCTCCCACCACCTAAAGATCAACATGTCAAAGACTGAACTCCTACTTATTCCTCCCTCCAATGCCTCCCCACCTCCTGACTTCTCTATCACGGTGGAGGGTATCACCATCTCCCCATCAAACCAAGTTCGCTGTCTTGGAGTTACACTTGACTCTGCTCTTTCCTTCATCCCCCACATCAAGTCTCTTTCCTCCTCCTGCCGATACTAACTGCGTAATATTTCCAGAATTCGGCAATTTCTTACCGCTGTCACCACAAAACAACTCATACACACCCTGGTAATCTCCCGACTCGACTATTGCAATAATCTCTTATCTGGCCTCCCTCTGTCCCGCCTCTCCCCCTACAATCCATCCTGAACGCCTCCGCCAGGCTAATTCACCTCACCCGCCGCTCTGTCTCTGCCGCTCTCCTCTGCGAGTCCCTTCACTGGCTCCCCATCCACTGCAGAATTAAGTTCAAAATCCTTATCCTTACCTACAAAACCCTCACTAACTCAGCTCCCCACTACCTGTCCTCACTAATCACCAAATACACCCCAGCCCGCTCCCTAAGGTCAAACAGTGACCTGCGCCTAGCTTCTCCCCGCATCACCTCTTCCCATGATAGACTGCAGGATTTCTCACGCGCAGCCCCCATTCTCTGGAACGCTCTCCCTCGTACTGTCAGACTTTCCCCTAACTTCTCTTCCTTCAAACGCTCCCTTAAAACATTCCTATTTAGGGAAGCCTACCACCCAACTCACTGACGCAACCATCAATCACTCTCACCTTACAGTCCTCTCCTCCTGTTTCCAACCCCAACCCTCCCAGATTGTGAGTTCCTACGGGAATAGGGCCCTCATCTCCTCCTGTACTGTTTGTCAAATGTTCAATGTATTGTAACCCTGTCTGTACTGTGCTTATTGTACAGCGCTGCGGAATATGCTGGCGCTTTATAAATAAAGAATAATAATAATAATAAAAGGAAGAGAAAATTATATAAATATAGATCAGACAGAAAACAGTGAGGCGAAAACGTCCGTCAGGTACTCTATCACAGGAGCTAACTCACCGGATAGGGCCCCTGATGTGTAGGTGGACGAAAATCCTCTGGGGAGAGGTGTGTTATCAAACGTTATACCCTTGAAACACAAGTGATGGTCAACAAGGAAGATAAATCATACAAAAAGGGGACCAAAAACGCTTGTCAACAGTATCCGTTGCTGATCCACAAGGAGCGGGAAAGTACATCAATTCTGTATACGCAGAGAACTGGGTTTGAACCACCAAGTAGCATAACATTCAATTGCAAGATCATAAGTGATTTATATCCAATGTTCCAGAAGCGAAATAAGCTCTATATCATTCTAGCCCTCCGGGAATATTCACACCTATCTGTCTCATATCCCTGCACCCACCACCCTCCTACCAACCCAACCCCAGTCCAGAAAGCCCCGTTTCCTGACCTCCCCGCCCATATCTTCTGTGCGTTAAACAGCATGAATCCAGTTCGAAAGAAGCATACAACCCAATTACAAGCACAAGGGACAAAATGTATTTTTTTTTTTTCCCCTTTTTTTTGTTTGTTGTTTTTTGTTCCCCCTTCCCCTCCCCCATTTCTCCGTCCCCCTCTCCCCCTTTCTCTCTCCCCTAAAGTAGAAAAGTAAGGAAAACCGCAGTATGTAGCTAAAGCTTCCTCTTCTCTGTTGAACACTTCTTCCTTTTCTACCACCTTTTACAAGTATATGACATCTCTTCACATTTCATAGGAGATAATTCAGCGTCTGCATTTAACTATCCCTCTTCTCCCATACATCCCAATATAAACAGCCCCAGAAAGGCAATGTCAGCCAGCTGGTTGCACAGGGAGAAGGCCACCTCAAGTCTCATAATGTCAACTTTGCATATATGTTTTTTTTTTTTATATATCCCCTCCCCCATCCTCTTTCCTCTCCACCTCCCCACCCCTTTCCCTTCCCCACCCTAGTCTCAACCTAAACTTCCTCCGAACCCAACACCCATCCCCCTCCCCATTAATCTAAACCTTCAAGTCTATAGATAACCGTAAAAAAACAGCATCTCTGAGATCTTCCCATACATCTCTCCACCTAGGGAGAGTCCTCGTAGCAGTTCCGTGTTACGAATATAAAAATAAACGATAAGCGGGGGTATACGGAGAACGGTTCAGCAAAAGAGCTATGTGGAGGCAACAAGTCAAGCAGCGTTCAGGGTTAGCAAAGTCATGAAAAATAAGAATCTGAAAAAGCAGATGGAATGTATATGGGTTCGTTGAGTTTCAGGGCCTCCTAGAGTATGGGTAGAGTATAGAAGGGCAGGTCCTAGAGGTGTATACCAGCGCTAGGAGCGTAGCTTTCAATCACCATGTGGGGCATCAGGGGACTTCTCCGTGCGGTGATGTTTCCTGCGGTCCCCGGGTCCATGGGGCCGCTGCGGTTGAGGTTGGGGTAGAGACCGCGTCGGTTCCTCCAAATGTAACTGCTCCCATTCCGAGACTATCAGATCAGGAAGCTGAAGTTGGTGTAGAAACGATGGGATATCACCCGGTGTGGCAATCGATATCGCAATTCCATTCCGAAGTACGGTTAGGAAAACGGATACCACCACCAGTATGGGATATCCGCTCTCCGCTGCAATCGGCCGAAGAGCCCTTCGGGCCGACAATGTAAATTTAGAGAGGTCTGCATAAACCTCGATCGAATCTCCTTCGAAATCCCATGCGCGTCTTGCTTGTGCCGCTTTAAATAAACGTTCTTTTATGACAAAATTTGGCAAGTGACAAATAATATCCCTCGGGGGTCGATTGAGAATTAGGGCGCGTGGGTCTGAAGATACGGTGGGCTCTATCCACATCAGCGAGTGTAATGTTCCCATCCGGGAGCAAAAATTGGAACAATCTAATCAAATAATTCCGAGTGTCCAATTCTGCTTCTTTAACCCCTCGTACCCGTATGTTATGCCGTCTTGAGCGATTTTCAGGATCATCCATGCGGCGCAGGAGGGTGGTCAGTACCTGAGGGCTGGGGCCTATCCCGGCAGCCAGCGATGGAGAGTGTTCTGCAGTTTCGAGGTGGGTGACCCGTTCTTCCAGGGCCTGGAGGCTAGATTTCATTTCAGAGACCTCACCTTTCAGCGAGTTCCCCAGCGTCACAGCCAGGTCTTGTTTGGTAGGTAGTGCCGCGATCAGGTTCTCCAGGCGTCTCATGCGGGAGTGCTCCTCCATTTCGGAGGCCTCAGATGGGTCCGGCGAAATTGACGCCGTTCGACTAGGCCCAGAGGAGCGCGTGGCTGGTGTATGTAGAAACGGTTCCATAGTTCCCGTTTGAGGGGTTCGTGGGGCACCCGATGTTGAGGTGGACAGCCTCTTGCCTCTGCCTTTCACCATCACCCGCGGATCAGCGATATTAGAAGCTTTTTTGCAGCGTTTTGGCCGGAGCTCTTAGATCATGCAGCCATTTTCAAGCTCGGGCAGGCCACTCCCCCCAACATCAGCTTTTCAAAGACATTAAAATTATGCGCAAACGCTGTGCGTTAAATTTTGCGCATAGATTGTAATACCATCCGCGTACCAGCGCACAAACGCATTTGCGCTAACAATGTTAAGTATAGGACGTGTGCAGTACAGTGAGCTCACGCATCGTTCGCGCAGGCGCGGTAGACGTTAACGCACATTTTTTGTGCGGACATTGCCATACGAGGTTCAGCGCAAAGGGTTTTGCCCCTTGCGTTAATGCATTTTTGCGCACGCGTTAATGTTTGCGCGAAGAATGTAATAGAGCCCTAGGTGTTTTTAGATGCCAAAGACTACTTTTAGATTGTGTAAAATAAAATGGAAATTTAGGAGCCGGAGTAAAATTCTAGGAGCCAGTGGCTACCAGGCTCCTGGCTTTGTCAAGCCCTGGCATAGAGTGTCCCTTTCTAAATAATTTCGTGAACAAACTGAGTGGGAGGAGGAACTGGAGGTGGAAGGGAGTGACTTTGCTCAAATGACTTGACCTGAGTGTGAGAGGGAGTGGGTATGGATAAAAGACCAGATCTGAGTGTGGGAGTGAGTTTGGGGAAAGGGACCAGAACAAAGGGAGGGAATGGCAGTTCCCAACCAAAGAGGGTGTGGCAGGGAGGAAGGGGTGGTGGCACAGGACTCCAGCTTCAAGTAAGGATGAAACACAGGCATACAGCTCCTTCACCCAGTGGCGATATCCTATTGTTTGTGTTATCGTTCTGCTACTGTTCTAAACGGAATAAAAACAAACTGGTTGTGTCTGACATAGACCTAGAACTAAATCATACCGAGTAAAGCAGCGGAGCATTTTCTCCAATCAGCTCCGAAGCTGAGGTTATTTACGTTTAACTCAGTCTGACTCTAAACAGTGTGTGCGGTACACAGGACGATTAATCAACACCGATTAATCGATAAGTTGACAACTATTTTAATCATCGATTAATCGATTAGTTGTTTCAGCCCTAATATTCAGTTTAGTGTCCAAAGATATACAGAGTGATGTCACAGAGTGATGTCACTGCAAACAATCTGTTGTCATGTCACGCATTCATGCCTATTCCTGACCCCAATTTATATAAGATACATAGGGCACCATTACAGCGTTCACACTAAAACGGGAACGTAAAAGGAGAAAAACCTGCGCCTGTAGATAATGTGCGCCTGCAGGTTTCGCTTTGCGTCCCCATTTTAGGCTAGGGTCAGACTGAGGCAGTGCGAACGCGCGTTCTGGCGCACTTAATCACGGCCATACTAGCAGCAGATGACGGGCAATGACGGCCAATATACGAAGTACGGTCGCACAAAAGTCCGGCTGCGCAACGCAAGTGGAAAATGAACGCATTTTTTCGAGAACGTTAAACCACTAGTACTGACGTACAGAGTGCGCTGCGTCCGCTAGCGGCGTGTGTGCGTGAATTGGAGACATCAGACGCTGCTAATGTCCGGCCAACATAACGTCCAGATGCAAGAAGTGTTTTATTGATGATCCGTACAAAATCACGGATGAAACTGCGCATAGTATGACCGCTATTGCGTATTCCGTGAAAAAATACGTCCATTCTTCGAACGCACATTTTCACGGACAACGTGAAAAATGCGTTAGTCTGACCCTAGCCTTAGAGTGATATTACGATGCAGGCGCTAAGAAAGCAGCCTGCATCGTAAATCGGGCACTAAACCCCGGGATGCGCGCGGCAGCGCCGCTGCAAGCATCCACTCGATTGAAAGAAAAAATAATTCCCCAGGCGCTTAGTTGCCCCTAGATTCGCTTCCACCCCAGTGGACACTTCCCAATATCCACAGTACAAATATCGTGAAAGGGATGATGGGTGTGGGTTTAGGGCTTCATAGAAGTCCCCAGAGGAAAGGCACAAGATTGGAGGTGTCCCTTATAGAAAAAGTGGCCCCACTTTGGCAGGTGGCTTTAAGCAGAATTCCAGGTGAAGTCTTCTTACACGTAGAACCTCAAAGAGAACACAGAAAAGCGCATATGGTGCAATATTGTCTGATAAGGGAAAGCTTAGTAATATACGTGATTGCTCATACTCAGAGTGGGAGCTGCCAGCCCTCAAATGGAGACGTGTCAGGTATTATTGGGTTACCTGCTTACCCCAAAAACGATCCTCCTGGATACCTTTACAATGTAGTCACCAGATAAATAAGGGTAGATTTTTCGCCAGTGGAAAAAATTTAATAAATAAATATATTAGATGAAAGTTTAAGAAAAAAATTATTTAAATCAAAAATAAATAAATAAAAAAGATAACAGCGAGCCAAACGCGTTTCACCTGTTACACAGGCTTCTTCAGAATTCTGTTTTGTTTTTGTCACTGAAGAAGCCTGTGTAACAAACAGGTGTAAACGCGTTCGGCTCACTGTTAACTTTTTTCACACTCTGAGTATGAGCAATCACGTATATTACTAAGCTTTCCCTTATCAGACAATATTGCACCATATGCGCTTTTCTGTGTTCTCTTTGAGGTCCTACGTGTAAGAAGACTTCACCTGGAATTCTGCTTAAAGCCACCTGCCAAAGTGGGGCCACTTTTTCTATAAGGGACACCTCCAATCTTGTGCCTTTCCTCTGGGGACTTCTATGAAGCCCTAAACCCACACCCATCATCCCATCCACTCGATAAGAGTCCATTGAGGCAGACGCTGGCGGTCACATGACTTGCCAGATCTCGCCTCGCTAGATCCGGCAGGTCGGTGTAGTGATCCGCAAAGGGAGACTGGGGACTTCTTCTCCCAGTCTCAGTCTCTCCCTGCTCCTGGGAGGAGGCGGTTGGAGCCGTAGTCCTCCCCGTGGGACAGGAGGTGAGTATCTGATTAATTTGGGGGGGTTTCTGGCTGGTGCTGATGGATTCTGCAGCAGTGGAATCCGTTAGTACCAGGTCCAGGCTGTGGTTAACTTTCGGGTTAACTGTAGCCGGACGGTAATTAGCGTTAGTATATTGTAATACCAGCGCTGATTAACACTTTGTGCTTCCTATACTTAACATGGGAGCGTAAAGTACAGTAACTTCGCGCCGAAAAGCCCAAGATCCCAATCGCTAATGGGTTTTTTAACCCGTTAGCGTTTGGATTGTATTATGGTTCGCCCGTGCAAGGGCCACCAGGGCTAACGCTAACGTGAACAATGTAATGGTGCCCAAAATATTTATTTTTTTTGGGAAAGGATTTTACCAGGAAGGATACATTGAGATTTCTCTCGTTTTCAAGTATGTCCTGGGTGGCGAGTCTGTACCGTTAGGTGTCTTGCCCAAGGACACTTACTGGAGAGGTGCTCTGGCCAGGATTTGAACCTGTGTCTCCAAGGTTATAGAGCAGTGATGTTACCTCTACTCCACCCAGCCAGTACTATTTAACAGGGGGCATGACATAATGGGATTAGGGGTCAAACATAATGGTTTGGGGGGGGGGGGTTTAAGGACATGTGTTTAGGAGTGCCGAACATAGTGGGATTGGGGGGGCAGGATACAATGGGGTTAGTAGGGCAGGACATAAAGAGATTTAGGCCAATGTTAGACGAACGCAGTGATCACGTCCGTGTCGCCGCACAGTTTAATGTCCGTCGTAGCATAGAATCATGAGCAGTAGAGACCCACACACAAAGTACGTGCGCACCGAACTGCGCACCCACAACGCACATGGCAAATGGACGCAAGTTAGGCAAGAACGTAAAACCGCTACCACGGACGTGCAGAGTGCGCCACGTCTGTGTAGCGCTCTGTGTGAGTGATGAGGAGATGTCAGACGCAGCGCATTTGCGACGTCCAGCACCTTGACGCACACAATGGCTTTTCATATCCTTTTCCAATTTTTATCATTTTTCATATTATTTTTATTTCCCGTAATTCCCTTTTTTTATTCTACGTCCGTCAAGAAAAACAGACCGTGTGGCGTCTACACAGTATCATCTGTCAGTATGTCTGTCCGTTATGTACGTACGCACAGTGCGCTCAGACTGCGCTCGTCTGACAATAGGGTCCTAGGGGAACAGAGCATAATGGTATTGGGGATTACAACATAAAGGCTATGGGGGGGGGGGTCGGTCAGGAAGGACATAATGGAATGGGGGGGGGGGGTTCAGGAAGGACATAGTGGAATGGGGGGGTCGGTCAGGAAGGACATAGTGGAATGGGGGGGGTTCAGGAAGCACATAGCGGAATGGGGGGGTTCAGGAAGGACATAGTGGAATGGGGGGTTCAGGAAGGACATAGTGGAATGGGGGGTTCAGGAAGGACATAGCGGAATGGGGGGGTTCAGGAAGGACATAGCGGAATGGGGGGGGGGGGTCAGAACACAAGGACAGTCAGGTCATATTTAGGATTTGTACCATGATATCGAATAGATACAGAAGGGGAGGAATTGTCCAGGCGGGGGGGGGGGGTGACAACTCCTGGTGGGGGGGGTGACACTCCTGGTGGGGGGGGTAACGCTCCTGGTGGGGGGGTAACGCTCCTGGTGGGGGGGGTGACACTCCTGGTGGGGGGGGTGACACTCCTGGTGGGGGGGGTAACACTCCTGGTGGGGGGGGTAACACTCCTGGTGGGGGGGGTAACACTCCTGGTGGGGGGGGTGACACTCCTGGTGGGGGGGGTGACACTCCTGGTGGTGGGGGGGGTGACACTCCTGGTGGGGGGTTAACACTCCGCACGGATCGTGCATATATTTAGGTACTGAGCATCTGATCAGGAATTTACCTGGACTCCTCGGAGGGAGGGAGCGTCCGTCCGGGGCCAGACCTGGGCAGCCTGATTCAGTGTGTACCAGTCCTGAGCATCATCACCCGGAGCAGGTGTTGTGTCACATATGGTTCCCCATCGAATACTGCTCCAAGGAGCCCTCGCCAAAGATCGGAACTCCGCCTCCCCAGCCTCCGACACATCAGCCACACACTGCCTCCGCTCACAGACCCGCCCCCTCCACACAAAGCAGTGCCCTGAAACCACCTCCTGCACCACAGTAACCCCCTACCATGCAGCCAGCCAGCCCTGCAACACCACAGTAACCCCCCCCCCCATCCAGCTAGCCAGCCCTGCAACACCACAGATGCACCCCCCCCCCATCCAGCTAGCCAGCCCTGCAACACACTGACGCTGAACCTCTTCTGCTACTGCCCTCTACACCACAGATGCACCCCCTACCACCAGCCAGCCCCTGCAACACCATGCCCAGCCGCAGCTGACGCTGCTGAACCTCTTTTCTGCCCCCTGCGACACCATGCCCAGCCACAGCTGACGCTGAACCTCTTTTGTGCCGCAGCTGACCCTGAACCTCTTTTGTTCCCCTCAACCACCGCCGCCCCCAAACCTCTTTTGTTCAAATATGTGCACTCGTACAAAAAACTAGTAGAATATAACAATACACCTTGTCATTAAAGTGATATTCTTACATAGCTGATACATAAAACGATTAAAACTGTGTTTCCTTTTTTTATTCACCCTTTATCGTTTCCACCAAACATTTTCACTGATAATATAAATCACCGGTCAAAAAACAGATTGTTGAATAAGTTCATTAGTACCAATCAAAGGTTTAACCCTTTCGCTGCTGAGGCTTTTCCCGCCCCTATGCTGAGGTCATTTTTAGCGGTTTTGCTCATCATGTTTAAACGTGTTTTTAAGGCTTATTTTAGTATATGACCCAGACATATTATATATCGTTCTTTCCGTCAGACTCGGCAGATTCATAATATGTCATTATTATATGTATACGTCATGACCTGTCTGTATATTATAACAAAAAATGCAATAAAATATGTATTTTCAATAATTTACAACGTGTAAAGTGTTTTTTTCCACATTTTAACATGCGAGCAATTGCGGTTATATTTTGTATGGGGTGCGCTTGTTAAAAAAATTAGAGATGGGGTCTCGTTACATTTTTTTTTGGGGAAAATGACACTATTTTTAACAAACGCACCGCATACAAAAATCGTTAGTGCAGCATCATTGGTCACATTATAATTGAAATGGGAACAATATTGCTGCATTAACAAACCAAAAAAAAAAAAAAGTGTTTTTTTTTTTTTTTTACAAAATTTTTCACTTTCATGTTTGGTATCGTTGGAACGGCCATGCTCTGGCCGATCCAACCATGCCAAAATTTAACCCCTAGCTGCCACGGATCGGGAGATAGGGAGTTCATTGAACTCCCTATCTCCACCGTTGGTGGCAGTCAAGGGTTAAGTCCAGGACTGGCGTCATCGTGCTACGCACGATGACGCCAGTCCTCAGGGGGAGTTCCCGGAGGCTTGGCCGACATCCAAGATGTCGGCCAGCTCCGGGAAAGGATCGCGAACCGGCGCTTTTCAGCGCCGATTCGCGATCCAGCTCCCTAGGGGTTAATGCCAGGCATCATTTGGAAGGGCAGGCTGTGCCCTTCCAAATGATGCCTGGGTTAACCCCCGCAGAGCCGCCGATCGGGAGGGAGAGAGGTCCGAAGGACCTCCCCCCCTCCCTTTCAGGCGCCTCCTCCGCACATGCGGGGGAGGGCCTGAATTAGGTGTCATCGCGCCCCCGCGATGACACCTAATTCTGGTGGCTGCTGTTCCGGATGCCGGGCTGACATCCAGGATGTCAGCCCGCACCGGAGGGGCCAGCGATCGGCCGGAACTCGGCCGAACGCTGACCCCAATGAGAGGACGCGCTCAGCGCGTCCTCAGCACACCAGCGGGAATGCTGAGGACGCGCTGAGCGCGTCCTCAGCAGCGAAGTGGTTAATATTCGGCTGCTGTAAAATTGTAAAGAGGGGGTTAAATACAGCCCCAGCGTTTCCGGGGTTAAAATGCTTTACCCAATGTTTTTTCTACTTCTCCACACTTGTGCCTTCTCCTGTATGTGATCTGCACTGTTTGTACGAGCTTTCTTATTCTTATGGACAAGAGAAACCAATTCTGATGGAGGCAACTATGACTTGCTGCTCAAGTAAAGTTGAGATATCAAGCCCTTGGGGTAGGATCCTGTGAGGCATAGGCGTTTTGAATCGAGACAGAGAGGAAACCGCAGCCACGTTGACGTGAGAGCGGGTGGTGAAAGTTCTCAGCTGTAGATAACGAAGTGGGTGAATCAGGCAATCTGCTGTATGCAGTGGAAGATCTTCCATTCGGAGTAGTTTTCCCCGTGGGTATAGGTGACACAGTCGGCCAGGAAAACTAATCCCACAGTCCTTGACATAATGAGAGGAGAGGTCCCTGTTCCTCAGTATTGGGGTCATCGGAGATGGGAGGGAGGTGAGGTCGCGTTTAACTCCAAGCTTGTCCCAGAGTCGAATGGAGTTCACTATAGCTGGACAAGCCATACGCAGTAGTGGGCAGTGCTGTCTTGGGATCTAAATCCACATATGAGGGCTGTCCGGGGACATGAGCGCATGTTCAAGATCGACCCACCGTCTCGAACTCCGAGTACAATACCAGGCGACCACTTGGGCCAGCTGTGCGGCGTAGTAATAGGAGAACAGGTAGGGGAGGCCTAGTCTGCCTGCATCTTTAGGTCTGTACAACATGGATGTCGCTATGAGGTGCCTTTTGCCATTCCATATAAAACAATCAATCACTCTCTGAAAGGCTTGAACATCCCCCGGGTCTAGTGCCAAAGGGAGAGCCTGAAAAAATTAGAGCAGCTGTGGAAGAATGTTCATTTTTATGCAATGCACCTGTTCTGTTAGCGGCAATCAACTGGTTTGTTGGGGAGGAAGTTGGCACGGTGACAGGCCGGACACGGGTCAATGGCAGGAAAAAGCGTTCTTTATTATGACATCAAACTCGAGCTGGAATGTATCGCAAAGCTCAAGTGCAGACTTCAGGACAGAGATACAATTCTTATACATTGATTAGTAAAAAGGTACATCCCAGGTACATCCCCTGGGCAAATGTGCCCTCCCTCTAACTTTGACACAAAGAACATTCCGCAATTTGCCTTTTCTTTTACAATTAGGACACTTAGTTGATTTAGAAGCTTGTTAGATCCTGCCAAGTTCTTCCCACAGCAGGCCTGTCCCTCCCAAAACTGATAAGGCCGCAGCTGCACTAAGGGAATCCTTTGTTCTCGCTCTACCCAGGTCTGGGATTTTTTGTCACGGTTGGGGCCTAGCTCTGAGTGCAGGAGGGCTGGGTGTGAGCCTAATATGCAGTGAGAATTCACTAGACAGACAATGGGTAAACTAGACAGGGTTTATTCAATAGAGCGAGAATTAAATAGACAAGACTTGAACTGAACTAGAAAACATTGACAGAATGAAAACAAAGCAGAACTAAGCACAACGGTACATACAAGAAATATACTAACAGAATAGCAGACAAGATAAACAATAATAACAAATAATCCAGGCAAAGGTACAGCATGGGTTTAGGCACTAAGAATGGTCAAGTATACAAGCATAAGGTCTAAGTAGGTCACAGGCAAACAGAATAGTCAGGATGCTAGGCAAGAGGTCTGATACAACAGATATATATTCAAGATAACTGGGAACAGGGGACAGTGGAGGCAGTGGTGTATTTAGGCTTTGTGCTGCCCTAGGCCTGACTAAACTCGTGCACCCCCTAATTTAAATTTGAGGCACCCCTTCTTGGTTAATCCCCACCCTTCCTCTTTAAGCTCCACCTTTTCCTCTTAGAGCTCCGCCTTTTCTTCTCTTTATATTAAAAGTGGATACCAAGTGCCTATTTGTATATTTTGTATACCATTTCAAACGTATCTATTGACATAAAGAAAATTATGAAATGTTTAAATTCAAGCATTTTTACAAAGAACAGCCACGCATGTCAAGTATACTGGATCACAGCCGCTCTAATTGGTTGAACAATAAAATCCACAGAAACGTGCACTGCATATGAGCGTATCACAGAACTGCACAGCAATAAAACTCACAGTAATGTGCAGTGTGCATCACAGAATCCACAGCAATAAAACTCCCAGCAATGCAATGTGCAGTGTGTGTGTCAGCGTATCAGAATTCACAGCAATAAAACTCCCAGCAATGCAATGTGCAGTGTGTATGAGTGCATCAGAATCCACTGCAATAAAACTCCCAGTAAACCGAATGAATATGAGCACACAGCAATTATTTATTCTATATTTACCGGCCTCCGTCCGCGGTAGGGTTGTGTGCAGAGTCAGCAGGGACTGTGTACAGACTCAGCAGGAGGTCCCTCCAGGCCACATTAGGATCGCGGCTGTGCCTGTGCGTGGAGCCATCTTGTCAGCAGTGGGGTGCCACTGCCAGAGGGTGCACTCTGGCTTTGATGTCACGATCAGCCACAATGGCGGTACCTGGCATGTGCCAAGTAGGGCCCAGGTAAGAGGAAAAGCCGCTATACGCAGAGATGCGTGACACAACGATCAGGAAAAGTAAATAAACCACAGTAGACACTGGGGACCTCTGCACGGCTAAATACCAAAGGAGCCCTATACTGATAGATCGGTCCTTAGAGTGGCCGAATCTGCACTAATAGAAAAAAGGTTACCTTGTAGCCGTGCAGAGTCCTGGGAAAACACAGACACCTGAAGGAGAATATACTCAACAACTTGCAGGGCAGGACTTCAATATACTAAAGCCGTGGTTTACAGGGACACACAACATATAATCCGATAAGCGCACAGGACAGCTAGGGATATCCAGAAGAGTGGTCAATAAATAAGCCAGGGGTCAAAACCAAAACGTATACCTTGAGCCAAAGCGGGGATATAGCACCAGAGAAAATCCGTCAGCCAGGCCAGAGGGTCAATACCAGGAAGTCAATCAGAACATAAACCTCAGACAAGGGGGAAACACTGAGAAAGAACTAGGATGGAAAACAGGGCGCTCTCAGGAACAAATCTGTGGCTGAAGTGAACCAGGATGCAAGAGCATGGTGATATAGGCCCATGGTTTTATATAGGGGAGTAATCAGCCCATAATCACCAGCAGAAGCTCAACGAGCCATGAACTTAACCCCTGAGCTGCATGTCAGGGAAAGCAGTACAGGGAAACACATGGAAACACAGACATAAGGAATACAGAGGGCAGGGAGACAGGGTTGGAACGTGGGAACGTGACAGTAGCCCCCTCCAAAAAAGGTGACCTCAGGGCACCTAAAACAACAAACATGACAGACAAAAAATCAGGAAACCAGATTACGAACACCAATCACCAAAGTCCTTTGAGGTCCCATTCAGAGTCGTCATCCTCCTCCACAAGACGCCCCCGACTATGAGGGTTCCTTTGAATGGCAACCCAGTGGTCCTTCCTGAACACCAGTCCAAGGGGCGATTGCACATAGCCCTCAGGGACATGACGGGGTAGGGGGATCTTGGGATCAGTTAGACTGGACACAGAATCAGTGGGACCAGGGTTAGACACCTTTCCCCGTCTTCTCCTAGAACGAGGTCTAGAACTGGTGACCACCCCGCACGACACGGCAACAGTGGGAGTAGGCTCGCCTACCTGTGCCTTACCACGAGGGTTGGAAACCTCGGACTCTCTGTGGGGCATGGGTACAGTGGTGTTGCAATGTAGCTCTGGTACCGCTGACCCACAGCTTGAGACTGGTACCGCTGACCCACAGCTTGAGACTGGTACCGCTGACACACAGCTTGAGACTGGTACCGCTGACACACAGCTTGAGACTGGTACCGCTGGCACACAGCTTGGGACTGGCACCGCTGGCACACAGCTTGGGACTGGCACACAGCTTGGGACTGGCACACAGCTTGGGACTGGCACCGCTGGCACACAGCTTGGGAGGGGTACCGCTGACACACAGCTTGGGAGGGGTACCGCTGACACACAGCTTGGGACTGATTTGACTGGCAGTTTACCAGACATCACTACTGTCACCGCGTCTGGATCGGGCAGCACCGCTGCCATCGTGCCAGGATCAGGCTGGACTGGCTGCACATTGCCAGGCTGGACTGGCTGCACATTGCCAGGCTGGACTGGCTGCACATTGCCAGGCTGGACTGGCTGCACATTACCTATTGGAACTGGGGTTGCGGTTTCCCCATCAAATTCCTTGGTTGTGACTCCATCGCCAGACCCCATATTTGCGGCCTTGCCACCTGGCACTAGGAGTGCGGTGGGTAATGCAGAGAAACGTACAGCACCGCAGGTAATACAGCCTGTAACAATCTTACGCCCTGGACCACCATTAGGGTGTCTGGCCGTTTGGCGAGACCGCGTAAGAGAGGTAATAATGGGATTAACCTCCATGGCTTCAACCTCTGGCTCCCTGGCCGAGAAGGAGTCAAAATCCATTTGTGCCACGGGATCAGAAGAAGGGGAATACTCGACTGGGTCTGAGATGTCAGTTGCCCCCTCCACAGACCTGGTTACCCCTGGAAGGGCTCTCCTAGGCCTGGAGGGTAAAGGGGGTCCGACCTCGGATACCTGACTGTCACTGATACCATCTGACCCATCGTCGGAACATTCAGCAAGGTTATTAACATCAGTTGCCCCCTCCACAGGTCTGGTTGCCCTAGGAAGGGCTCTCCTAAACCTGGACGGTACAAGGGGTCTGATTGCTTTGGATTTATAATGGACCCTGGCTTTGGTGACCCGACTGTGGGACGTGGGCACAGCGGGCACTTTGCCAGCCTCGGCGCGCACTGGCATCTTGCCAGCCTCGGCGCACACTGGCATCTTGCCAGCCTCGGCGCGCACTGGCATCTTGCCAGCCTCGGCGCACACTGGCATCTTGCCAGCCTCGGCGCGCACTGGCATCTTGCCAGCCTCGGTGCGCACTGGCTTGAGTGGGCACCATGATATAAAATGCAATGAACTGGCACAATAAAAGCAGAGCTTGTCAGATCGCCTTCTATTCATTTCCTCAGGGGAAAGTGGACCATGTACCCTGCTTTCTAGAACAGCTTGATCTTTAGAAGGGAGAAAAGTAGTGTCCATTAACCCCTTCCACTTAGAAATGAAATCCTCAAACAGCCGCAGCATGGATTCAAACAAATTACGCAACTCTGCGGGCTTTATGGTTGGCTCTTGCATTATGTCACGATCAGCCACAATGGCGGTACCTGGCATGTGCCAAGTAGGGCCCAGGTAAGAGGAAAAGCCGCTATACGCAGAGATGCGTGACACAACGATCAGGAAAAGTAAATAAACCACAGTAGACACTGGGGACCTCTGCACGGCTAAATACCAAAGGAGCCCTATACTGATAGATCGGTCCTTAGAGTGGCCGAATCTGCACTAATAGAAAAAAGGTTACCTTGTAGCCGTGCAGAGTCCTGGGAAAACACAGACACCTGAAGGAGAATATACTCAACAACTTGCAGGGCAGGACTTCAATATACTAAAGCCGTGGTCTACAGGGACACACAACATATAATCCGATAAGCACAGGACAGCTAGGGATATCCAGAAGAGTGGTCAATAAATAAGCCAGGGGTCAAAACCAAAACGTATACCTTGAGCCAAAGCGGGGATATAGCACCAGAGAAAATCCGTCAGCCAGGCCAGAGGGTCAATACCAGGAAGTCAATCAGAAACCTAGAACTCAGACAAGGGGGAAACACTGAGCTAGAACTAGGATGGAAAACAGGGAGCTCTCAGGAACAAATCTGTGGCTGAAGTGAACCAGGATGCAAGAGCATGGTGATATGGGCCCATGGTTTTATATAGGGGAGTAATCAGCCCATAATCACCAGCAGAAGCTCAACGAGCCATGAACTTAACCCCTGAGCTGCATGTCAGGGAAAGCAGTACAGGGAAACACATGGAAACACAGACATAAGGAATACAGAGGGCAGGGAGACAGGGTTGGAACGTGGGAACGTGACATTTGATTCCCTTCCCGGTGGGTGTTCAGTCCAGAATAGAGTGAGAGTCCGTGTTAACGAAAGGGCGGGCAGCTGCGTGCGTGCGTGTCACGTGGTTCAGCCAGTCAGGTGGTACTGAGACTCAGTACCACCTGATTGGCCGGACCGTGTGAAGTGCACGCACGCAGCCTCACCAGGAGCCAGGCAGCTCAATGACAAATTTCTATCACTGCAGTGCTGGTTAAGGAAAGGTCCACTTTAAACAGCAGTAAGCAGACAGGGCTTCATATTTTGCTGATACCCTCCCTTTACCTGCCGTTTACTGTCATCTTCTCTCTCTGCACACAAAACACATCCCCTCCCCTCTCCTAGAGCTGCTGTGGGGCAGGGGAGGAGCTATGGAGGGAGGAAAGGGGGATTTTTATTCTATTTTATTTTATTCCGGATGCTAATGCCCTGCTCCGCTGCTCATTGTTTGAGAACACAGTTCAAAGCTGACTCACAGTGACAGTGGCACCTCCTAGTACCACCTAATGACACCCCAAAAATCACTGGTACCTGGGACGGCCCACCCCCCGCCACTCCCCTAACTACACCACTGCTCTGTGATATGCTCACACACAAGTATGGCGAACTGCCAGCAAGTACGGTGCTGTTTGAAGGCAGTGCAAATCCCCATAGAGAAGTAATGGTTAATCTATTCAGAGAATACCAAACAGCAGAGAAATGACAGTGAAATGCCCTGATGTTCGGTGGTTTCAATCAGCAGGTTTATTGAGGCGAACCCCATAGGTTTCAATGTTAAAAATATTCCCATTTTTAAGCAATATCTAATAAACCATTTATTATTTTAATCTGCAGTGAAAAGTCTTTATTGATTTTTTTTAGTACCTTTTAGTAATTTTTCAGATATTTTTTTGGCAAAATTCCCCCCTCCCTTTTTTTAATAGCGGTTTTTCTTTTTTCTGTAACAGAACTTTTTATTATCAATCATAGGATCTTATATGTAAATTCCAGACATTTTCGTTCAGTAGTTCTTTTGAAAACAGCAGGCCACGGGTTTGCGATGGCAGCATTCAGCGGCCGACTCCATGCACTTTGGAGACCCGACGGTGAATGGTGAATTCACTGCAGGGTGGGGAAATTTTATTCCCCGAAGTGCAGGGAACTACAGAACACCAAAATGTTGGCGTCATTTCGGTGCTCTGTGAGTAACCCATTTAGTGGTGAGTTTTTTTTGCTGCCCCCCTGGAAAGTGAAAGCCTAGGCCTTGCCTACCCAGGACTTACTTGAAAATTAGTGAAATCTCAATGTATCCTTCCTGGTAAAATACTTTGCAAAAGTAAAAAAATAATAATAATTTTTTTTAGGGGTGGGGCCACAAGGTGCGGGCCACCGCCCCCTGGAACGTGCTGCCCTAGGCCTAGGCCTTGTAGGCCTAGGCCAAAATACACCACTGAGTGGAGGGTACCGGTGCTATGGAAAGTACTAACCAGAAAACAGCAGAGGATAGGCGAGGAACATGACAAGAAAAAACCTAGAGGGAACTTGGTTTTTAATTTTATTTTCTCCTTCTCCCTCCTCCTCCCTTTTAATACGATGCGTATTCTAGTTCTTTTGATGTCCTTCTCCTGCTCCCCCCCCCCTTATTATGAGACGTATTGGGCACTTTGAGTATGCTTTTATTTCTATGAGACTGTCCTCTATCAAGGACAGGTTAGCCCTTCAGCGTGTTATTGCAGATGACTCATTATGACCATTGGTAGATGTTGTTTTATTTATACCGATGCCCTGTATTTACTTAGATGGCTTTATGCGGCCCTGCGTGGCCACTTTCTCAACGCTGGTTTTTTGTCTGACTATGCAAAACTTCTAAAATAAAGAATTTAAAAAAAGAAAAAAAAAAGAAAACAAGAGAAAGGAACCAAATAAAACACCGGATTTATGTCACAGTTCCTGCACAATGTGCAGCCTTAACACATTCTCCTTAACACCATGATCTTCTAGGAGGAAGTCCTAATAGGATAAAATTCCTTAAAATAAAAGGTCTTATAAAGAATAAGGGTCTCTATAGCCGTTTTGAATCTTAATAAGATAGAGAGGTCAAGCCTAATAGAGCCTAATGAATGACTTACAGAATAAATAGTGGACAAATTCCTACAGAGGGATAGACAACCCCACCTAAGGAGGAGGAAGATAATGAACTCAGAGATAAAGTAGAACTCTCTCAACAATCCATTAATAAAACATATGGAACTGACCATGTAATAAAAAAAATTTTTAAAAAAAGGGGGAAGAAAACCTTTACAGAAAATGGCATACTTCGAAACCTCTTGGGATTAGAGTATCAAACCGAAAGATCAATTTAATTTCCTCTTGATTGATCTTTTTAATAAAGTCCTCACCCCTCCAATCTCTCTCAACCTTACGTAATGCGAAAAAGGTGAGGCCTTCAGGGGAACTACTGTGTACAAGAAGAAAATGGGACGATACCGTATGTTTGTCAAAACCTCGTTGGATATTACGTATATGCTCCTGAATTCTTACATGAAGTGGTCTAATAGTCCTACCGATATAAAATTTTCCACAAGGACATACAAGGGCATAAATTACATTGGTGGAATGACATGAGATAACCTGTTTAATTTTAAACGTATCATTGATATCAAATACAGGGCAAAATTTTCTGTTCAGCTTCAATTTCTTACACGCAGAGCTTGCACCGCATCGATAAAAGCCTTCCTTAACTGTTAGCGTTTTGAACTTATTATCTTCATGGCGGGTGTGGCTTCTGACAATTTTTTGTTTAATCGTTTTTGCACCCCTATTAATGATCTTTGGCTTTTCCCCCAATATTCCTTGAAGAATCGGATCCCTTTGTAAAATATGCCAATATTTGCGTATCGTCTGGTTGTAGTACGTGTCTGGCTATTGTAGTTATAAATAAAAGGGATAGAGGAATTTTCTTTTTCCTCATAATTCCTATATTGAATAAGTGCTTTCCTATCTTTGCCTTGAATGTCTTTTAGGACATCCAGAAGACCTTCCTTTTTGTAGCCCTTTTTGGTAAAATCACTCATCAATTTATCTGCTTGGAAATCAAATACTTTCTTTTCCGTACAGTTCCTCCTAAGTCTCGTAAATTGACTTCTAGGGGCACTTTTAAGCCAAGCAGGAGCATGACAACTATTAGCCTCTATATAATTATTGACATCAACAGGTTTAAAGAAAGTCTTAGTTTTAATACTTCCTTCCTCAACATATAGGGTTAAATCCAGAAAGTTAATCGTTTTATCGCTATATTGGAGATCCAACTTGATCCCCCAGTCATTCTCATTTAGCAAACCATGAAATCTTTTTAGACCTTCCTCATCTCCCTTCCAAACGAAAAAAAGATCATCTATATATCTTTTATAGAGGACCAAGTTCTGCGACCAGCCACCCGAAACCCCCGACCACTGGGACTCCCAGTGTGCCATAAAGAGGTTTGCGTAGCTGGGCGCCAAATGGGTCCCCATAGGTATCCCCGTAAGTTGTAGATAGAACTGATCATTAAAGGAAAAATAATTATTCCGCAGGATAAAGAGGATACCCTCCAAAATGAAGTCATTCTGTTCTGCAGGATAGATGCTGTATTGATCTAAATGATAACGGACTGCCTCACAGCCCTTAGTGTGTGGTATTATACTATATAGAGATTGTACGTCACATGTGACGAGTAAGAAATCAGATTCCCATTGGAAATTTTTTAGAATTTGCAGAAGGCTCATAGTGTCCTTTAAATAAGACGTGGTTAATTTGACCATAGGTTGAAGAAGGACATCTAAGTATTGTGATAAATGACTAGTAACAGATTGGACACCCGATATAATGGGTCTCCCAGGCGGATGGACTGGATCCTTATGGACCTTGGGGAGGAGATAAAATACAGGAATCTTAGGGAAGGAGAGATTGAGGTATTTTAACTCTTGTTGGTTCAAGATCCCCGCATCACTCCCTTTATTAAGGAAATTGGACAGCTCTTGCTTAATCGCTGAAGTGGGATTGGATGGCAACATACAGTACGTGATATTATCATTTAGTTGTCTAAGGGCCTCCTGATCATATAGTTCCTTATCCATTACAACTATCCCCCCACCCTTGTCTGCCGGCTTTATGATGATCGTTGGATAATTTTTTAGATCCAACAATGCATTTTTCTCATCTTTAGAGAGATTGGGTACTATTTTCTTAGAATGAATTCTATTGATATCTGCCATGACCATATATTCAAAAATCCTCATCTCTTCCAAAATCATATTCCGTGGAAAGAAAGAGGAACCTTCCTTAAGGCCTGAATGGGTGAACTGTGACTGGACCACCTCTCTTTCAATAGGGTTTTTCAAGAAGAACTTTTTTAGGCACATCTTTCTTTGAAATTTTTTTAGAACAATGAATACACTAAATTTGTCTACCTTCGTGTTGGGTGCAAATTTTAGGCCTCTACCAAGGGCCTTGGTCTCATGTTCACTTAAGGCTCGACTACTGAGGTTAAATATGCCACTTGTACACAATGTCACCTCTCGTTTTGCTATTTTGTTAAGTCTTCTCATTTCTTTCCTTTCTTCCTGAGACCTTCCTCCCCTAGTCCCCCGTTTGTTTTTTCCCAACCTCTTTTGCGTGGTATAGCTCCTGATTGATTGACAATTTTTATAGTCGGTTCTAGGGGCATATTGGTGAGCTTTAGTTGTTTCGTGGCCGCTGGGCGTAATTGAAAAGGAGGTTCCTTAATCAACTTTGGCAATACCACACTGTTACTGATGGAGGGATTTCTTAAAAGTGGCTTGCCCTTATTCCAAGGGGTTTCCACGCATATTCAGAGGGGCTCATGGCAGATCCATAACTATCCTCTAAAGTATTTAGAATTGGATTAGTCAGTACAGTGTTAAAAATTGGATTGCCCACTGCAATATCAACATCCACAGTGGCCTCTTCGTTGTCCTTTTGTACTTGCTCTAGTACCGGGGAGAGTTCACACATTGATTCATTCTGACAGGAGCTTGAAAGATCAATTTCAGGCTCTTTATTCGGATCTATCCCCCTAGGGCAATAACGAATTAGATGGTCTGTCCTGATTAATTTTTCTAGAGGTATATTCTTAGGAGATCCCTCTTTTCCTTTTTTAGTCAAAACAACATCTTGCGGTTGTTCTATAGGGCACCCAAAACAGACTTTGGTAGACCTAAGAGTCATTTTAGGAATTACATTTTTATTTTTCTGTTCTAAAGGCTTGACCTGTCCTCGACTTCGAATTGGAGTTAAATTGGGGTTACCCTTAGGAGTGGAACTATCAAACCTCCTACTTTTATTATATCTGGAATACAAAGTATGTTGATTGTTGTGGTTAGGTCCTTGAGATCTATCATTCCATTGAGTGGAATATTGATGATTCCTCGGGCCTAAGGGTTTAGGGATATATACATATTTCTGTCTGATTTTACCACTTTTATAGTCCTCTATATCTCTCATATATTTATTTTTCTTAACTTCTATTATATCCTCTGATATTCTATCTAAATTATCTTTTAGTTCCTGAGTTAACTCGTCAAAACGGACCTTGTCCATATTTGACTTCAACTCATCCATCAAATTCTGGATGTCCCCATCCAGATTCTGGAGTGTCTCGCTTCTAAATCGAATAATATACTTCATAGTAATACCACACACTAAGGGCCGTGAGACGGTCCGTTATCATTTAGATCAATACTGCATCTATCCTGCAGAACAGAAGGACTTCATTTTGGAGGGTATCCACTTTATGCTCCGGAATAATTATTTTTCCTTTAATGATTGATCAGTTCTATCTACAACTTACAGGGACAGCTATGGGGACCCATTTTGCGACCAGCTACGCGAACCTCTTTATGGCACACTGGGAGTCCCAGTGGTCGGGGTTTCGGGTGGCTGGGCGCAGAACTTGGTCCTCTATAAAAGATATATAGATGATCTTTTTTTCGTTTGGAAGGGAGATGAGGAAGGTCTAAAAAGATTTCATGGTTTGCTAAATGAGAATGACTGGGGGATCAAGTTGGATCTCCAATATAGCGATAAAACGATTAACTTTCTGGATTTGACCCTATATGTTGAGGAAGGAAGTATTAAAACTAAGACTTTCTTTAAACCTGTTGATGTCAATAATTATATAGAGGCTAATAGTTGTCATGCTCCTGCTTGGCTTAAAAGTGCCCCTAGAAGTCAACGTACGAGACTTAGGAGGAACTGTACGGAAAGGGAAGTATTTGATTTCCAAGCAGATAAATTGATGAGTGATTTTACCAAAAAGGGCTACAAAAAGGAAGGTCTACTGGATGTCCTAAAAGACATTCAAGGCAAAGATAGGAAAGCACTTATTCAATATAGGAATTATGAGGAAAAAGAAAATTTCTCTATCCCTTTTATTTATAACTACAATAGCCAGACACGTACTATCAACCAGACAATACGCAAATATTGGCATATTTTACAAAGGGATCCGATTCTTCAAGGAATATTGGGGGAAAAGCCAAAGCTCATTAATAGGGGTGCAAAAACGATTAAACAAAAAATTGTCAGAAGCCACACCCGCCATGAAGATAATAAGTTCAAAACGCTAATAGTTAAGGAAGGCTTTTATTGATGCGGTGCAAGCTCTGCGTGTAAGAAATTGAAGCTGAACAGAAAATTTTGCCCTGTATTTGATATCAATGATACGTTTAAAATTAAACAGGTTATCTCATGTCATACTCATTCCACCAATGTAATTTATGCCCTTGTATGTCCTTGTGGAAAAATTTATATCGGTAGGACTATTAGACCACTTCATGTAAGAATTCAGGAGCATGTACGTAATATCCAACGAGGTTTTGACAAACATACGGTATCGTCCCATTTTCTTCTTGTACACAGTAGTTTCCCTGAAGGCCTCACCTTTTTCGCATTACGTAAGGTTGAGAGAGATTGGAGGGGTGAGGACTTTATTAAAAAGATCAATCAAGAGGAAATTAAATTGATCTTTCGGTTTGATACTCTAATCCCAAGAAGTCTGAATAAGGATTTCGAAGTATGCCATTTTCTGTAAAGGTTTTCTTCCCCCTTTTTTTTATTACATGGTCAGTTCCATATGTTTTATTAATGGATTGTTGAGAGAGTTCTACTTTATCTCTGAGTTCATTATCTTCCTCCTCCTTAGGTGGGGTTGTCTATCCCTCTGTCGGAATTTGTCCACTATTTATTCTGTAAGTCATTCATTAGGCTCTATTAGGCTTGACCTCTCTATCTTATTAAGATTCAAAACGGCTATAGAGACCCTTATTCTTTATAAGACCTTTTATTTTAAGGAATTTTATTCTATTAGGACTTCCTCCTAGAAGATCATGGTGTTAAGGAGAATGTGTTAAGGCTGCACATTGTGCAGGAACTGTGACATAAATCCGGTGTTTTATTTGGTTCCTTTCTCTTGTTTTCATATGGATCTCCGCTTCCCCGACCGCATTGAGGGATGTCAATACTGATTAATATATCTTTCTCATTTACTATGAATCCCTGCCGGCCCGAAATGTAAACGGACGTTTTGAGATATCTGCGCATGCGCGCATGCCACGGAGGGGAGGACACCACCTGACCGTCTAAAGTTCCGGAAGTGTAGCACATTCACACATGACTAACTGAAGTTCCGGAAGTGGAGCCCGTCTACGGCAGAGCCTATTAACAAAGCAAGCCTAGGACCGGAAGTGGCGCTCGTCTGCAGCGTGAGATGTGACACGCTGCGGACGGAACCTCCCCTTGTTTCTACCGGCGCGAAAACGGACGTATCATTTTCCAATCACTATGTGTGTATATATATCCACATTACTATGAGGAATGTAATTATTCCAATTTCTTTTTTCCTTGTTCCCACTGAAGAAGCGCTATACGCGCGAAACGCGTTTGGCCTCTATTTATTTTACTTTTATCGTTAAGACTTTTATTAAATGAAGAATGGCATCACATAAAACCACATAACAAGGCAATAATGTTAAGACTTTTAACCGATTAAATTCCACATTTAATTTTAATACTGTGGGAGTCCTGCTATTTTCTTGCTGTAGGCGGCTTTTCCAAATTGTGCCCCAAAAACAATTTGTATACTCTGGAACCCTAGCGCTCGGTGTAGCCCCTAAAAGGGTGAGTAATATTCCCTCCTTGGGTCGGTCTGGTCATTGATTTAAGTTGAGATACTACACCATGAGGATTCTCCCCTTTTATGTTTCGAGATCTAAAGGGGTGTTGAAGAAGGAGAGGACCAATAAAAGAAGTCTGGCTGACGGACTGGCCTGAAACAGTCCGTAAGGCGAACCAAATAGAGCTAGGAAGCTCTCTAAAAGTGTGAGTCCACTACCTCATTGAACTCTGGCTATATTCTATATATTGTGTGTTACCAATTGATCTGCACTATTATATTTTCCCTTCTGTTTGCCTA
Source organism: Leptobrachium leishanense (assembly GCA_009667805.1). Lineage (NCBI taxonomy): Eukaryota > Metazoa > Chordata > Amphibia > Anura > Megophryidae > Leptobrachium > Leptobrachium leishanense. The sequence goes on along the minus strand of CM019071.1, from coordinate 3,102,067 downwards.
TTTGAGATCTGTACTGGTCCATGTGGTTTTGCAACTCCATCCACGCCAATTACTCTGGGAACCATCTTTTCCCCAAATACATCTAGAAACGAAAGATCTTTGTCGTCCCGTTATACACATTGGTGGTGTTGTGGAGGGAATATTAAACCTTTGATTGGTACTAATGAACTTATTCGACAATCTGTTTTTTGACTGGTGATTTATATTATCAGTGAAAATGTTTGGTGGAAACGATAAAGGGTGAATAAAAAAAGGAAACACAGTTTTAATCGTTTTATGTATCAGCTATGTAAGAATATCACTTTAATGACAAGGTGTATTGTTATATTCTACTATTTTTTTGTACGAGTGCACATATTTGAACAAAAGAGGTTTGGGGGCAGCAGTGGTTGAGGGGAACAAAAGAGGTTCAGGGGCAGCTGCGGCTGGGCATGGTGTTGCAGGGGCACAAGAGGTTCAGCGTCAGCTGCGGCTGGGCATGGTGTTGTAGCGGGCAGAAAAGAGGTTCAGCGTCAGCTGCAGATGGGCATGGTGTTGTAGCGGGCAGAAAAGAGGTTCAGGGTCAGCTGCGGCTGGGCATGGTGTTGCAGGGGGCAGAAAAGAGGTTCAGAGTCAGCTGCGGCTGGGCATGGTATTGCAGGGGGCAGAAAAGAGGTTCAGGGTCAGCTGCGGCTGGGCATGGTGTTGCAGTGGGCAGAAAAGAGGTTCAGGGTCAGCTGCGGCTGGGTATGGTGTTGCAGGGGGCAGAAAAGAGGTTCAGGGTCAGCTGCAGCTGGGCATGGTGTTGCAGGGGGCAGAAAAGAGGTTCAGGGTCAGCTGCGGCTGGGCATGGTGTTGCAGGGGGCAGAAAAGAGGTTCAGAGTCAGCTGCGGCTGGGTATGGTGTTGCAGGGGGCAGAAAAGAGGTTCAGGGTCAGCTGCGGCTGGGCATGGTGTCGCAGGGAGCAGAAAAGAGGTTCAGCAGCGTCAGCTGCGGGTGGGCATGGTGTTGCAGGGGCTGGCTGGTGGTAGGGGGTGCATCTGTGGTGTAGAGGGCAGTAGCAGAAGAGGTTCAGCGTCAGTGTGTTGCAGGGCTGGCTGGCTGCATGGTAGGGGTTACTGTGGTGTTGCAGGGCTGGCTGGCTGCATGGTAGGGGGTTACTGTGGTGTTGCAGGGCTGGCTGGCTGGATGGGGGTGTTACTGTGGTGCAGGAGGTGTTTTTTCAGGGCACTGCTTTGTGTGGAGGGGACGGAGGCAGTGTGTGGCTTCTGTGGGGCTGCACAAGGGCGTGTGTTGGGGAGGGGCTGATGTGTCGGAGCTGGGGAGGCGGAGTTCCGATCTTTGCCGAGGGCTCCTTGGAGCAGTATTCGATGGGGAAGCATATGTGACAGAACAACGGCCGCATTGTCCGCATCAATAAAGTTGCAACAAAACAAGCCTATTGTGCAGAGCGGGATGGATTTTGGTCTCCTGGGTAACCGCAGCATTCTCCATCCTGAGGGCGGAAGTGCTTGTCAGAGAGTGTGGGGAGTGCTTCCGCTGTAGAAGGTCGATTCATAACACGCTTTCTGTGGCAGCTAAACGGTAACGGGTTATGGCGTTGTATGTTTCCCCCGTGTACCCCCCCCCGCCACTTCCCCCGTGTACCCCTCTTTCTGTACGGACAACAATAAGACACAGAGCAGCGAGCCGAGATACCCCCAGCCTGGCCCAGTGTGAGCTCTGTGAGGGACAGCGGCGGCCATTCCTCACGGAGACCTGCACAACACAACCCTCTGAGGGAATGAGCCCCCTGGGCCCGGGCAGGCCGTGTTTGTTTATGCCTGGACAGGCCAGGGGGAAAATGGGGTGACAGGAAGGGTTGCCATGTTTTCCTGGACACCTCACTATTTCATGGAGAGGGGAGCACAGCGAAAAGTGCTTCACTGCCCTGCAACATGTATAATTCATATGCTGCAGGAAGGAAATCCAAGGCAGGTCACCTGGGATTCCGCTTTGATCTCTTACCTTCAGCGTATGGATTCTACATGCTGCGGGGTGGCATTTTTCACGCACTGCCCATCAGCATGGACATTATATGTGTCCAGGAAAACCTGGCAAACCTAGTGACAGGCCTAACCTCTGATAACTGCTTCGGCGACTCCAAATTCATCAAATACGACAACCGTTTGATAAATAGTGAATTCACAAAGTTTAGTCAAAATGGGCCGAAATGCAAAGCTCCAAAAATTCGGTGCTTTCTGAATAGACCCCATTGTGTGGGATACAGTGATCCCTTTGACCTGTCTAGGAGACACATGTTCACTTTCAGTTTTGTGAGTGCATTTCATGAATCCCTTGTTCACATATTTATCATACAGAAAGCACTACATGGACTGCTTATTTTATTTTACAGATACATTGCACAGCAGCCGTTGCTAAAATTGTTTCTTGTTTTGTGTTTAAGTGACAACATTTGGGTGTGTTGTTTTGCAACACTGTGCACATTACTAGTATTTACCTACACAAGTGCTTTCCCTTCAATTATTGTATTGTATGGGCACGGTCAGTGTGCTATTATTTTTATCCACTGTTTTATATTGTTGTAAACACAGTGCATCTTAAGAAATAGTTTTGCTTAGTTTATGTGCTTTACGTGTTTAAAAAAATATAACTCTAAAGTGCGTCCGTCATGCCCAAAACAAGTTGGCTCGTTTCGCAGGGAATCACTCCCTATATATTTTTCTAGAATGTTTTGCTGACATAAGTAAAAAAAAGTTATTCCCTGTCAAAGTTTTGCTGTCCATCAAGTGAGTGCAGCATGCCCATAGAGGTTGAAAGATGGCAGCTTCTGTTGCTGGAAAGCACAATATGTCATCAACAAATCAGATGTCACGTTGTTGTACTTTAAAGGTTCATGCTACACACCCAGACCACTTAAGCATTTTAAAGTAGTCAAGCTGTGTAGAGTGCCCCCTCTTCCTCTGATGCCGTTTTGCCGAAATTGCTACGTGAAGCGGGGGAGTTTCCTTTGCCCACACAAGGAAGGGTAACCAGGCAGCCGGGATTTTCGCTTTCCCAGCTGCCAGTTACCAAACCACTCAGCATTATTTCTCACAAGATGTCCCAAAGCCGCAGAATGAAATATGCAAGGGCCAATAGTAAATTAAATTTTCTTCACATTTTATGTAAAACCATTAATACTTGTATTTCGCCTGTATAAATGGGGGAAGGGTGGCAGGTTGGATGATACAGCTGCTGACAATTGGATTGTTGATACAGTTTCTTTTTTTTGTGGGGGGGGGGGGTGTGTAAAACCCTTGGTTTAGGGCAATATACCAGTTCAATCACCCTCATTAAGGGAAATACTGTTCCTGTGTATAGTTTTGGATGCTCATAGTATACAAACAAAATTCATATTTACTAAACCGTTTACTCTTCGGTTATTAAAGGGCCAGTACCACCATAAAATGAAATGTCCTTATTGTGTTTAATGTTGCTGATAACCTACACGTGTTGTTGTTTTTATTTTTTGCTTTTTTTTTTTTTTACTCTTATAAGTAGGGCTGCAACTAACGATTATTCTCCTAATCGATTAGTTGGCCGATTTTATTACTTCGATTAATCGATTCATCAGATAAAAGAGAAAAACGTTTACTTAAAAGGAATTTTATGTAAAATAACCACAGCCCCTCCCCTTTTTTCATAAGCAATTTGCGTAGTGTACATAACTTTCGTACGTACATACGCAAATTGCGTATCTTGTGTACTTTTCACACAAGGTATGCAAGTGCTTGGTCAGAGGGATGGGTTGATGCTGCATGCACAGCTTAAGCCCATATTTGCTTTCCCAAATGAACGCAGCTACAAGCACTTGGTCACAGATGATGTCATCATGACGTGGGTTAATAGGCTAAAGTGGTCAGGGTGCGTAGGGTGTCCCTTTTTTATAAATAATTTTGTGAACAAACTGAGTGGGAGGAGGGACTGGTGGTGGAAGGGAGTGACTTTGCTCAGGTGACTTGACCTGATTGTGAGAGGGAGTGGGTATGGGTATGGACAAAAGACCGGATCTGATTGTGGGAATGAGTTTAGGGGGAAAAAAACTGACCGAAGGGAGGGAATGGCAGTTCCCGAGCAAAGAGAGTGTGGCAGGGAGGGTGGGGTGGTGCCACAGGACTCCATCTTCAAGGATAAAACACAAGCATACAGCTCCTTCACCCAGGGACAGTATCCTATTGTTTGTGTTATAGTTCTACTGTTGTAAACGGAATAAAAACAAACTGGTTGTGTCTGACATAAACCTAGAACTAAATCATACCTAGTAAAGCAGCGTCGCGTCTTCTCCAATCAGCTCCGAAGCTGAGGTTATTTACGTTTAACTCCGTCTGACTGTGTGCTGTACACAGGACTATTAATCAACACCGATTAATCAATAATGGAGATGGTTGACAACTAATTTATTCATCGATTAGTTGTTTCAGCCCTACTTATAAGTTTAGTTAAGAAAATATTTTACTCAATATGTGTCACTGGGTGCATCCATTGTGTGATATTTTGTGTTGTAAACAGCCTCCCCTACAGTATCTTTCCATCACTTGCTCCTCACTGTGTGACTTTGGCCATAGAATGGAGTGTATGGGTCAATCAACGACTCCCAACATTGTATTGTGTGGTTTGTTTTCAAACGACATCACCAGGGAGTAGAGAATAGATTAGAAGTCTTTTAAGATCCCTGTCATATCTCATTCAGCTGCCAGCTTTTATCTAAGGTAGCCGGGAGAACACAATACACCCCTGCTGCCTTATCTAAACATTCCCTCCCCCACCTCATTGCCTGTTAAATACTGTATAAAATAAGCCACAGCACTAAAGTAAAACCTTTGCACAGATTCTAGTAAAATGTTGCATCATGGGGAAAAACTCACAAAATGGAAACTTGTGATAAAAAGGACCTAAATTTATTTTTCCTTTTTACATGCAATTACTCAAAACCAAAGGAAGAAAATCCGTAACATAGGTGTTGTATAAGGTGGTTTGTGTTTTTGTAATGCACAATTAATTTAAAGTGACACCGCCTCTTACATAAGCTTCAAGTCCACTATCAGATCTCATCAGCTGCCACCTCTTATCTTCAGTAGCATCGGTGACACAATAAACCCCCTGCAGCCATGTCTAACTATTCTCTCCCCCCACCCATTGCCTCTTCACTACTGTTTATCTTAAACCACAGCTTTAATGTGAAATTCGCCTTAAGATTTTGGTAAATGTTGCATCATGGAAAAGGGGGATAAAAACCTAACTTTATATTTCCTTTTGACATGCAATTACTTGAAAGAAAGAAAAAAAAAAAACGTCAGCGTGTGTTTTTATGACGTGGTTGATTTGCAATGCACAGGTAATCTAGTTCCATTATATGTTGGTGGTTGTGTCCCTTTTAACTAGGAATAGAAATCTGTAAGAATTATTGACATGTTTTAACTTTGTAACTGCCGTGTCCTCCAGAGATCACGGCTGTGTATGGTTTGTTTTCAGTGTTGGTGACTCTCCGTGTTTTTATCTTCGGGCACAGATGGCAGCACAAGTCCAGGAGAAGTTACAGGGCGAGGTCACCAAATACCAACAGCTACAAAAAGGTAAATCCTATCCGCCTCACCACTTTACTGTCCTGTGAATCGTGTACAGACCTTTTACATGCGTTAAATTCTCTTCTTGTGATGTCTCTGCCATTAAATCCTGATCGCCAGTACCTCCTATGCTGTGTCCCCAGATATCAGCAACAGTATGGCCGCCAGGCAGAAGCTGGAAGCCCAACTCACAGAGAACAAGATTGTGAATGAGGTAAGTGATTAAGACGTGGTCACAGGATGTCTGACATTAAACTGCGTCATCTGTAGTTGGCCAGGCTGGTTACTAGCATGTGGTTCAGCTATTGGATCGCCAGATCAGCTGTGATTTCCTGGATAGATATTACTATTTCATACACTAGGAAGGTGCTGCCTTGTAACCTGTATAATTCATATACTACAGGAGGTAAAACCGTTTCCTAATCAAGGCCGGTCACCTGAGATTCCTCAATTGCAGCATATGAAGTTTTACATACTGCAGGGCTTGGTTTTTTTGTTGTTTTTTTTTTTCTTCTTTCTTCATGCACTGCCTATTATCACGCAGAAATTGTATGTCCAGGAAAACTTGGCCGATCTGGCAAGCATATTCAGTACACACATACATTTAATATGCTACAGTGAGGAATCTGTGTGTTTTTATTTGGAGGGGTGTTTATCTTAACATGAGGTAGATTCTCTTACCTATATTCTGATATATCAGAGGTTCCTTCACGCTTTCACTGGGTGATGTTCTCCTTGGTTTCTGGTCCAGTCTGTCCTCGGTGCAGTCACCATTCCGCTCATGCAAGTTATTTTTCTAAACTAATGGTCATTGAGGTCTTCTCACGCTTTCTCACCTTCTCTCCTTGTCCCACTCTACTTAAGGGCCCATTCACACGGAGCGACATGAAAATCGTGCTTTTTTTCCACGCGATTTTCATATACATGACATTGAGCAATAATATTGCCGTTATGAGCAATTATTGCACGACACCCTTAATGTGGTGTGCAGCAAATCGCGGGAAAAAAGGGTCATGGAGAAGCTACAGGTGACATTTGAGCTGTGAACAGCTCCATTGAAATGCTTTGGAGAAGCTACATAGAGCGATATCGCGTGGAAATATGCACGATATTGCGGCAAAAAACGTGCGATAAATCGCTTAATCTGTGACCTTCCAGGCATCAAACCAGGAAAATCCGTGATCGTGGCCGATATCTACGTCCCCTTCCACGAAAAGCTAACATTTCTTCCTGCACCCAATGAGGATTTCCAGTGTTTACGAAACATTCCCTGCCTCAATCATCGCTAGAGAATCTTCAGTTTTTCAGCTTTTTTTTTAATAAAAAAAAATAATCTCATGGGTCCTAATAACTTTAATGCTGGCTACTTTTTTTATATATACATCAATAGATGCTGGGAGTTACTCCATCTGGACCGCTCATCAGTGGATTTCATTTCTTTCAATAAGCCATTTCAGATATCCGGCAGATAAATTTCCATCCATTACTATCTTTTCAACGTGTGTTTAACTGTTCATTCAAACTCGAAGATCAGAGACGGAGAACGCAAGGCGTTATTCACTAAGCACCGGTCTTTCATTGCAAGGATGATTTAATGTCAAGGAACTATGGGGGATGAAGTGCAGAAAAATTTGCCAAAGTATATTCCCTGGTGTTACAAACAATGCTGACAGGAGAATAGCTGCGGTTTACACATTTTTTTATGAAAGAATATTGGTGTTAATGTGTTCAGTGTCATTGTTTGCAGGAACATCAGCCTATAGCCTTGCGAGCCAGTTTTGATTGGCTCTATGTGATTCGGTGGGCCAGTTAAAGCAGAGTTTATGGATACAGTGCAAATTACAGACCTATATAGAAAGATCAGCGTGACCGGGGTCAGATGAGTAGTTGATTCTGGATGGAGTCGTGCTTTACAGCTCTGCTTTCATAGAACAATAATCTCATGTTAATCATCAGAGAGGTTCAGTTAAGATTTCATCATCTTTTGCGTCCTTGATGTGCATATCTGTCACTCTCCGATACAACTTGGCAGACGTCGTGTTATCGGCCGCAGGAACTAAATCTCAATGTCTTTTAATTATATAGTCTCGTAATGAAAGAACAACAATTGCAGCTTGTACGCACATTATAAACCGTTAACGAGTGTCACCCTGCAGGAGCTGACTTTTCTGGATGACAGTAACACCGTATATAAACTGATTGGCCCAGTGTTGGTTAAACAGGACCTAGAAGAAGCAAAATCCACCGTGACTAAGAGATTGCAGTATATAAACGGCGAGATGTAAGTAAAGCTGTGTGTATAGTGTGGGGGATTAATGTATAAAGTGCTTGAATAAACATTCTATGTTTTCTATGTGAATAGATGGTGGGGTTATGAGCAGATCTGTACGTGCATTGGTCTCCAACCCTGGTCCTTAGGTCCCCGTAACAGGACAGGTTTGCAGGATATGTGAAGCACAGCACAGGTGATATGATTTGCTGCTCAGTGATTGTAGGATTCAGTCTGCTTTTCCCCAAGGGAATCTTTAAAACCTGGCCTGTTAGGGTTGACCTGATGACCAGGGTTGGGAACTGCTGATGTAGTGTGTCTCCATGTATTGAATGTGTCTGTGCATTGCTTGCTTTGTCAGTGGTTGATCATCTCCTGATCTGTTATAGTAAGCGACACGAGGCTCTGATGAAGGACCTGGAGCAGCGCTCAGAGCAACAGAGATCTTCCCTCGCCAAACTCCAGCAGGATTATCAGCAGGCACAAGGCAAAGGTCCGGTGAAAGCCTGAGTAGTCGCAAGTTACCCACCCACCATCCTGTGAGATTATTACCCGTGTACCCTTCTCATTGTTGCATCCCGGGTGAAGAAGGAACAGGCCGGCTATTTAACTATAAATGCTATTCTATGAGAATGGGACTTATCCTTTCCAGTGTGTCCAGGAGCCTTGCTTTACCCTTTTAAAACGAGATCAGGATTATTGGTTTTGTAAATAAACATGCCAAAATAAACGCAAATTGCTGTGTACTCTCTGGTCTCACTGCAGGTATAAAATGATGGTTTATCTGTATTTTAATGGAGATTTTGATGAAATCCTTTCACCCAGGCCCAGGGCACTGCGGGGGATTTGGTAATGGTTCTTATCTTGTTTGAGGTTTATGTAGTGAATGTTTTCTGATCATTCCCCCCTTTGTGCCGCTCTCTTTAGTACAGGCTGTGCTCCAACCTGGTGTAAACCTAACGAGCCATTTATTGGATGGAGTTGTTGGGCCGGATCACAACTGACGATAAAAGTCAGACGCAAATGGAAAACATTTGTACACGCTGTTTTTCTATTTGTGGCTTGTCTTTAACATCTATATTTAGACCGAACCGCATAATACTTCCAAGCTGCAACTTGATAACAGCAAGATGCTTATTGTCGCTGGTTATCAGCTCCAGGGTCCATAGGACTCCACGGACGGTCGCGAAGTTGCGCAAGTGATATCTGGCCAGGCGGCGGAGAGCTATGCTGAGCAACATTGGAAAATATTTGTTCCCACTGATCGGGGGATCGCGCTGCTGTCTGCAACGAGGGATCTGAGGGGAGTATGGGATTTGTTTGTGTTAACACCAGGGTCTAAAAAAAATTGTTATTCAAACCTGAATAATGTCCGATGAAGATGGGGAACGAGCTGGATGGAATAACTCTTGCTTCAGTTGCTGGGGTACATTAACCACTCCCATGCAAAGTATAGGCGATAGTAATGTACTGTAATCAGCCGCTATATCGTGCTGCAAGCTGAAGTTGCTTCTCGGATGTAATAAGATGTTGTAACGTGAAGCACAGTGCTCAAGCCCTTATGCTGTATATTCCCGGTTGTGATGCCCCCATTAAGTTTACACCACTGTCAGAATAGGGCCTACTGCATTCTGGTGTCGCGTGGCCCGCACCTGATGGTACTACTAACATGACTGGCTTTTGTGTCAGTGCCCTTCTCAACCGGGGCATAAGGTAATGATTTCTTCCTTCATAATTTGCTGCCATTAATGTGTATTTTTTTTCCCTAGGCTTTAGCCACACATTTAACAATCAGTATCTGTGTCCCCCCCCCCCCCCCCTGGCTTTTTAATTTTGGCCACGGTCTCCATCAATTTTTTTTTTTCTTTATATAACTCCAGTCTAACAATGAATTCCTTGTAAAAGTAATTGATAATTCCAAGAATTCTAAAGTCAATTAAAATTACAAGCTCCGAGGAGCCTAAAAATAAATCCATACAGGTTGAAATGTTTGCATATTTACTCATTCATGGTCCCAATGCACACAGAATGAAATACATAAAAATACATGTAAATACAGTTTCATTGTACATACAATAGTGTTTTTTTACTGATAGTGTATAGAAAGCAGCAGCATACAGTGTAATGTCCCTTTTTTGGGGGGTGGTAGAGCAGTCTCCTCTATTCAGTCCAGTTTGTTTTTTGCCGAATGTGCTAGCACCCATGTCTGGTCACGTTGAGTTCCCGCCCCACAGACGTGAACACGTCAGGAAGAGAGAGTTGATATTGTTTATTCCCGACTAGAAGATCCTTTCCTGAAGATCTGTTGCCCCTCCTAGTGTAAAGATCCTCAGGAGCTTGAATTGCCCCCCGATGAGCTATCCTCCAGGGGTCTCGCTTGTATGGGAATGATCCTTCAAAGCCTAGAACTCAGAAGAGTGCCCTCGCCAGGTCACCGGCCTTTGCCTTCATCTTGGGGAAGGTGGCGCTGATCTGTATCCGGGCAGCTGACCGTGTTGGTGGTGCAAGTGCTGGTTGGCTGGCCTGGTGAGGACGGAGTAGGAAGTCCAGGCTGGCCGAACTCATAGCGTAGAAAACGTTGGCTGTTCCAGGGATTACGAGCTCTGTAACAACATATGACACAACATCAACGCTTGATGCCAACATGATCCACCTTAACCAACCAGACACATGAGCAGCAAGCTGACCTTTGCCTCCTGGAAGTAGTTGGACCAGCTCATGCTGTCCTTCTGGATTTATGTAATGCTTCCTGAGGATCCGGTCAATAACGGCTGGTGCTTTTTCCTGGCTGTTGATCTGTGGTACAAAATATTCACTGTCATATGTACGTTTTTTTGTAATCTTGCACGGCTCCAACAGGCCGGCTACTCACCCGCACGCTCTTATAGACGCTGGTTTCCTCTGCTGGTTCCACTCTGGCCCGGATGATCCGCTGATCTCCCGTCGCGTCGTGGGATGTGTGCAGATCCATGATGCTGTTTGTGGGGGTACTGTTTGGCACACCGGTATTTATGGTGCTGCCGCAGGAGGCAGAGCGTTTGTGAGTGCGGCCAGGTGTCGGCAGAAACATTTTGGACGTTTGCAGCGGAGAGTCCTCTTTGTTGAGGGCAGGCACCGACGGACTCCTCTGCTGCTGTTTAGTGGGAAGGAGAAAAGCAGGAGTTGACATTGAAGGCTATGGATGATAATCCACATCAAGGCACGGACCACACAAAGATAAGCAGAGACGTACAGAGAGCCGGGCCGACAGACCGTACCTGGCCGAGTGGAATCAGCCGGTCACAAGGACTGTCCCAGGATACTAGATGCATACTGGGCCCAAACGGAGCAGCAATGGATGCCAGGAGACTGCAGGCAAGAGAATAAACAGGCCTATTATTCATTGCAAGATCAATACCAATCCTTATGTCCTTGGATTAATTCATAAAAAAAGCTGAGATTTCTCTTCAATTTGTATCATTTTTTTAACATTCAAGCTGTTCATGGTACGGCTTGCAGTTATCAATTCAAGGTTATTCACCGGCACGGCCAAGCGTCGCAGAGTCTAACTCAAACTCCCTTCAGGTGCATGTCATGAAGTGTACAATGATGTGTTGTCAGTATTACATGGTAATATCATGTCGTGAGCATTGCAGGAATTAACCGGCCAGGAGGGAGTTTTGGATGGGTTTTGCAGGGTTGAGAAACCTTGGCCTTATCGAGGGGAATCCCCTATTCCTGCCACCGCAAACTGTGCTTTTGTGGCTTTAGTAGAATTTCCCTGTGCGAGGTTACTGTAAGTTAACGTCTCCTGTACTTATTATAAGAGACGCGGAAGTACAGGCTATTCCAATGCAGCTGCACTTTTACGTGGGAGAAGTTATTTCACTGTGAAATAATGCCTCCTCGGAGCTGGTGTTAAGTGATTCTGCATTTGCAAAATCACTTAACCCATGGTGAACCCATCACCCTCCCATTAAGGCTAGGGTCAGACGAACGCATTTTTCACATCGTCCGCAAAACCGTGCGTCCGAACGCATGGACGTACTTTTTCACGGAATACGCAATAGCGGTCATACGAAGCGCAATTACGCCGGTGATTTTTTACGGATCCAAACCAGGAAACTTTGGGTGTCTGGCTGGACATGAGCAGCGTCTGACGTCTCCTAATCACGCACACACGCCGCTATGTGGACGCAGCGCACTCTATACGTCAGTACTAGCGGTTTGACATTCTTGCAAAAATGCTTTCGTTTGCCGCTTGCGTTGCGCGGCCGAACTTTCGTTCGGTCGTACTTTGTGTGTGGGCCTGCATTGGACGTCATTTGCTGCTACCACGGCCGTAATAAAGTGCGTCTAAACGCACTTTCGCTCTGCGTTCGTCTGACCCCAGCCTACATCCCATACTCGCCTCTCTTCCCGCGGTGGTGAGGGCAGTGCGATCTACTGCTTCTTCGCACCGGGAGCAGAGTGAGACTGGGAACAAATAGTTCTCAGCCACCCTCCACGATTCATCCACGGCGCTGCGAGAGCGAGCTCGCGGCTGGGAAGAGCAAGGCTCCATTTAGCCCGATGGACTCTATGAGCAGATAGACTGCCTTGCGCTCCATTCCGGGGCCAGGCGCTAATAAAGCGCCTGCACCGAAATAAAAATGGTTAACATGGCGATGGCAAGGTTCAGTCTCGTGGGAAATGAGGTTCCAAAATATCTGGAAACTGAGTTTGCCAACTCCTGGGCTAGAGATACTGTATTCTGAATAACCTCAATGGACGATCTCTAAATCGGAGCATCCTAGAGGTATGACACAAAAAAAATGTAAAAAAGTAGCATCTTTACAAAAACAAATGCTTCAATTCAGACGTGGCTAAAGCTATAGTAAATTCTGTGGGCCCCCCCCCTTGTCTCTGCTACAGGGCTACCCTTTTTTCTGATTTATGGGGTTTTTGGCAAGTCAATATTTTAATCCCTTTAACAAACTCCCAAAATGTATCTTCCTCTAATCAGAGCAATTGTTTCTTGGGTGAATTCTCCCCTCCTTATTGTCTAATCCTGTTTCCTGTAGTTAATTTTCTCCTAATCTCCCTGCTCTCTTCCCCCTCTCATTGCAGTCTGTTTAATGTATTTCATTTCCCATATTACATTATGAAGCTTCTTTTTAACCCCTGGTTATCCTTGTCTGTCATCTACACTCGCAGATAAGACCAGAATCCTGCTCCTGAGCGTGCAATGCTTCGTTGTCGCCGTCACGGGGCCAAAATCAACGGGTCATCAGCGCAGGATCCGAGGAGTATAATTCCACATCGGACAGCTCATATTTACGGCTTCATAGACTGGAGAGAATGATTTGCTTTTTATAATCTCCCATCGCTTCCTCCAGTTAATGCCGCGTAAATGAGAATAAATGACGAGACAAAAGCCACTGTAATACCTGTAACGACTAGGAATACAATGTGTCACTCACTCTGTGCAATGTGTGATGATCACTGTAGGTTTGACCGTGGTAATGATGGAGACGGCATCCTGAGTCGGCTCGATGTCACACGACAAGTGGTAACTGTGAAACACCGACACGGGTTATATATACTCGTGTGTATACAGAGACTTCAACATACATAGATCATAAGAATTACTGAAAGGACAGAGGATTTACCAAAGCAAACTTTGGGGAGCAAGGGTGGATCAAGTACAGTTATATGACGGTGAATTTTCTATTTGTTGAACCGCAGCATGGCTCTTCATGCTTTTTACCATAGAGTCTGCAGATGTTATTTAAAGGGACGCTCTACTCATCCTGACCAGTTTAGGGCTTCAAAGTGGTCAGGATGTGAGCAGTGCCTCCCCCGTCCCTCCAGCGGCAATCTGGTTTTATTGGGGGGTGAAGTAGACCCTGCAATAATTTTCTGGCTATCGGTCACTAGGATCACTAGTGACGGCGGCACACAGAGCCGATGTAACCCTCTTTGAGACCAATTGCTGTAGCTAGTGTTCTCAGAGAGGCAGCCTGTGGATTGGATCTCCGCAGCTCTGATCCATCTATTCGGGCAGCTCCGATCCAGTGGTCCGCGCAGCTCCGATCCATCGATCCGCATAGCTCTGATCCATGCAGCTCCAATCTATCGATCCACACAGTGTCGATCCAGTGGTCCACGCAGCTCTGATCCACCAAGCTCCGATCAATGCAGCAACGATCCAATGGTACGCACAGCTCCGGTCCGCACAGCTCCGATCCATCAATCCACATAGCTCAGATCCATGCAGCTCCGATGCACCGATCCGCGCGGCACCGATCTGCGCAGCTCCGATCCACACAGGCGCTATGAAACTTGTGTATGTAAAGTGCGCAGGTGCCGTAGTGGTGCGCAATTCATGGTTCCTACACTACGCAAGTTGCATTGGAGCACAAATTGTATTAAATAGCTGCAGGGACTTCCAGGTTCGGAAGTCCCTGAGCTGCAGCAGAGGAGTAGCAGCGCGGCGAGGGATAAAAGGTGAGTAAAATCATCTAGAAAGAAAAAAAATCATAAACGTTTGTCGGCAGCATCTGCCCAATGATTAGTGACACACAGACACATGTTACTACACAGACGTGATGCATCCTCACCTGTCGCTCTCGCTAATTGCCGGGAGTCTCCGGAACCAGCTGGCAAACTGCGGGTCAGAGTCGATGCGATAACCAAGACAGACAGATTGCAGGAGCCGTATCTGCGAGAGGGACTCAAACTCCTGAGGAGAGAACGTTTTATAGACGGTAACGAGACAAGATACTGCTGGCAACAAAAGCCTAAAGAATACTCAATGGAGACAATAAGATACGAAGAAGCCAAGTGTCCTCACATGGGTAAAAACCACAACAAATGCAATGAACCCCCAACTCTGCCGCACGTTACCCCTGGATCCCGCTCGCTCAGTGAGTAGTGATTTTAATAGAGTGCAAATGGTAAAAGTGAAAATAAGGCGCGTGGCCCAGACCGTTTTAATGTACACTATGTATACATAACACTCACCTTTCTTCTCTTTTCAAAGTTCAGATATTCGTTCTGGGAATTAAAGAGAAACATAGTATTTAAAACCCAGGACTACATCACTTCCGGCCGCGACATAACGTCCCCGCCAGGAAAATGGCTTTGTACGCGTCTCTAAGGTTTGTCGTCCACTGTTGGCCGTACGATTACAGATCCAGCGGGCGCTCAGCCTTATTATTAAGACGTCAGCTAATACAGTTATTAATAACATTTTTATTTCAAGAGGAACGTGGAAGTGGTGTCTTGTAATTATATATATATATATATATATATATATGTTTTCGCCCAGGGTCTCCTTTGCCGCTCACCTCCAGGTGGTCTCTGATGGCAGAATCCAGCATGACCAGGTCCGTGAGGAAAACTCCCAGGTATGGAATAACCCCCTGTGAAAGGAAAATGCAATTCAATGATTGAAATAGGCCTCTGTGACTTCATCGATTGCCAAGAACATGGCTGCGAATAAGGCAAATTATTTTATAGTATGACATCATGGATCTGTTATTCTGGACAGTAAACCTTCCCCGCAATCCCGGGGAGCTCGGGGGGGGGGGGGGACGCATTTATTTTAAGGTTTATTTATGATAAAGAAATACACTTTAAAGGGAAAAAACCTATAAAGATGGAGGACATGTGTATGTACATATATATAATGGAGAGGGCTCCGGGTTAGCAGAGGATAATCGTGTAACTGGATCCAGTGACTCACCGCTGCCCGTGGGTCCTTGGAGCGAGCGGGGTGTCTCTTGGACGGAGTGTCAGAAGAGTCCTGTGACTGCAGGGAGAATAATTTAAATGGGAAATTACTGGAGCTGGAAAAAGCAACACGGCCAAGCTATGTACACAATGCTTTGCACACGCTAATGTATGTCCCCCATGTATGCATCCCCATTCCTCCCAATTACCCCATCCCCTGCATCCCCATTCCTCCTGATTATCCCATTCCCTGCATCCTCATCCCTCCCGATTAACCCATCCTTGCATCCCCACCCCTCCCGATTAACCCATCCCCTGCATCCCCACCCCTCCCGATTAACCCATTCCTTGCATCCCTATCCCTCCCGATTAACCCATCCCCTGCATCCCCATCCCTCCCGATTAACCCATCCCCTGTATCCCCATCCCTCCTTATTAAAACATTCCCTGCATCCCCATCCCTCCTGATTAACCCATTTGTATCCTGCATGTATCACAGACAGGGATTTATTTAATGAAAAGACAAATTAGAGCTGAATTTTGACATTACCACTAAAATTGCTTGTATGAAGATGTTATCTTACAATTCAGACGCATTGGCTGGGAAAAAAATTATATACACACATATACACACTGCCTGGCCAAAAAAAAGCCCCCACCTGCATGCACCTCAGCCAACAGGTGCCCGCCTTCCATTGGATAATTACTGCAGTGATTAATATGTTTCGGCATAAAATGAGGTCATGTGACTACCGGAATATACTGAAGGAGCAGGTTTTTCCATCAATGGGTTTTTTCTCCCCTGATGGCACAGCGGGCATATTCCAAGATGGCAATGCCAGGATTCATCGGCCTCAAATTGTGCAAGAGTGGTTCAGGGAGCATGAGGCATCATTTTCACACATGGATTGGCCACCGCACAGTCCAGACCTGAACCCCATTGAGGTTAATCTTTGGGATAATGTGCTGGAGAAGACTTTACGCAGCGCCGCGACTCTCCCATCATCAACACAAGATCTTGGCCACAAATTAATGCCACTCTGAAGCAAATAAATGCTGTGACATTGCGTGAGCTTATCCAAACGATGCCGCGGCAAACGCGTGCCGCGATCACAGCAAAAGACGACACAACCACATATTACAGCGTGTGACTTTTTTTGGCTAGGCAGTGTATATATTTAATTCTAAATTATAAAAGGTACTGTGTTACAGAAGCCTCGGCCTCTCACCTGGAAAAGCAGCTCCCTCATCCGGGCGTAGTTGTCCCTCTCGGAGAAGACTTCGCTTATTTCCTGGTAACTGCGCTGGATCTCCCTGTGTGACGTCAATGAGCAATGAATGATCAGACTGTTATATAACAATAATATATACAATGTAGCCGCGCATTCCAAGAATCCTGCACCTCATGCCATGAAGGGGTGTGCCGGGTCTACAGCAATCTCTAGGTAGGTGGTGCGTGTCATGTGTGCACTGACACCTTTCTATCACAGCCAGCATTACATTTTTCAGCAGTTTGTGCTGCAGTAGCTTTCCTGTGTGATTAGTGCAGACGAGCTCGCCTTCACAGCCCATGGGCATCCATGAGTCCGTCTCTGGTTCACCAGTTGTCCTTTCTTGCACCACGTTTGGTAGGTATTAACCCCTGCATACCGGGAACACCCCACATGACTTGCCATTTTGGAGATGCTGTGACCCAGTCGTTTGGCCGTCACTATTTGGCCCGTGTCACAGTCACTCAAATCTTTTTGCCCATTTCTCCTGCTTCCAACACATGAAATTCGAGAACTGACGGTTCTTGCCCCGTAACAATATATCTCACCCCGTGACAATACATCCCTCCCCGTGACAATACATCCCTCCCCGTGACAATACATCTCGCCCCGTGACAATACATCCCGCCCCGTGACAATACATCCCGCCCCGTGACAATACATCCCACCCCGTGACAATATATCTCACCCCGTGACAATACATCCCACCCGTGATAATATATCCCACCCCGTAACAATACATACATCTTACCCCGTGACAATAGATCCCACCCCGTGACAATACATCCCGCCCCGTGACAATACATCTCACCACGTGACAATACATCCCGCCACGTGACAATACATCCCGCCACGTGACAATACATCCCGCCCTGTGACAATATATCCCACCTGGTGACAATATATCCCACCCGGTGACAATACATCCCACCCCGTGACAATACATCCCACCCAGGGACAATATATCTCACCCCATGACAATACATCCCACCCGTGACAATATATCCCGCCCCGTGACAATATATACCACCCCGTGACAACATATCTCGCCCCGTGACAATACATCCCACCACGTGACAATACCTCCTTCCCCGTGACAATATATCCCACCATGTGACAATACATCCCACCCCGTGACAATATATCTCACCCCGTGACAATATATCCCACCCCGTAACAATACATCTCACCCCGTGACAATACATCCCACCCAGGGACAATACATCCCGCCCTGTGACAATATATCCCACCTCGTGACAATACATCCCACCCCGTGACAATACATCCCACCCCATGACAATACATCCCACCCCATGACAATACATCCCACCCCGGGACAATACATCCCACCCCGGGACAATACATCCCACCCCGGGACAATATATCCCACCCCGTGACAATATATATCCCACCCCATGACAGCCACCATTGTAACCATATAATCAATGTGTTTCACTGCACCAGTCAGTGGTTTTAATGTTGTGGCTGATCAGTGTACAGAGATATTCAGAACCTGCCGCCCGGTTACCTGGATGTCTCAGCCCACACTTTCTTCAGGCGGTGCACGGCAGTGCTCTGCAGAGCTGAAATGATGGCGTAGACAGACGAGTAATTCCTGAGACTCCAGCATTCCTGTACAGAGCGTTACAGAGACGGGCATTAGGAGCAGGGCTGGACTCTTACTGAAGAGAGCACATGTTGAGGGGTCACAGAGAGAAAAGAGCCATTAAAAACAGAGGGTAATACAGTAGCAGCAATAATCCAGCAATGGGAAGCCAAGAGAGACGCGATAGACCTATTTCAACTTAACATTGCATCTGAATCGTGACGGAACATCAACACCCACGAGACAGACAGCAACGAAGACAATTATGGAGTCAAAAATCTGAATCGTGACCAATAGACTGCTCTGGCAGACACTGACGTGAGATGGAAGATTGCGTCCTTACCTCTGCCACCCTCACCCACTTCTCGATGACCCTGGCTCTCTGCTGAGGCCTGAGCTGTGGGTCACTGACGCACGATGAGGTCACGGCTCCCGACAAGCGGTTGAATTGTCGAACAGTCTCTCTGACGCTGTGGCAGCGGTCACACTGCTCTCCTCCCCTGTCTCTCCGAGACCACACGGATCCTAGGCACTGGTAAGGCACGACTCGCAGGAAAAGGGTCTGCCAAGAGAAATCGAAAAGGGAGCATTGGAAGACAAATAGAGAAACCTTTATCCCAGAGCCCAGGGCCATGTATACCCAGAACCTGGTTTTGCTCTACTGGCCCAAGTTCTCGTTGAGCTTTGCCAATGAGCAACACAAGTCTAGGACTTGAACTCCATGGTAATCTAAAGTCTATACCAGCAAAGACTTGGGGAAAGTAGAGCGAGACGATGACAGTAGTGGCTCCCCATTACAGACTCTTTCACGGCCGAGCCGCTGTATTAGCAGCTCAAGTCAGAATACTTAAGATACCAGCACCGTCACTGCTCTTTATGGTGAGTATTTGCTTCTGGAGTCCATTGGACTCCATGGAGCTAAGCTAGACCTTATGTGCGGGGGTCCCCCAGGAGCCACAGAAGGACACTGGGAACCATTTGTGCTTGAGGCCAGTGGTTGTGATGGATCGCGCCGCCCTCTGCACCACAGAATTAGGGGTAGAGGGTGTTACGGCAAAATTAGAATTGCCCCGTGCTCTTACAGCTTCCAGAGAGGTCAGTTGTTCGGCCACGTGCCCGGCTTGGTAGGTGAGGATGTCTAAAGGATCCGAGGCACTCAAGTCTTCGTCCACCGGCGTCACAGGCTCCTGGTCATCCACCTGCTCCACACTCAACTCCTGCAGTCTCGCTACCAAGTTGGATTTTAAAAGTCTCGACAGGCAGAGAGACAGCCGCTTCCTCTTCTCAGGGTCCAGGGATATAAAGTCATCGGGGTACTGAGACATCCAGCCACAAAAGAGACTGCTGACACTGAAAGTAGAGAGTGCAATGGAGGAGAGGAGTGAGGGAAGGATGCTGCGTCTGTATTACAATTCACATGTGTCATTTATTACAGCTCCTCTCTCTGAGCTGGTCATACTCACTCATCATCTTTCCCTCCATTATCAGGCCTGGGTTTATGGATATCAGCCTCCAACCTGCAAACACCAACAAGAGGACGGAGAGAACAGGTGAGCATAGAGGGACAGAGAGTGAACAGGTGAGCAAAGAGGGACAGAGAGTGTACAGGTGAGCATAGTGGGACGAAGAGAACAGGTGAGCATAGAGGGACAGAGAGAACAGGTGAGCATAGAGGGACAGAGAGAACAGGTGAGCATAGAGGGACAGAGAGAACAGGAGAGCATAGAGGGACAGAGAGAACAGGTGAGCATAGAGGGACGGAGAGAACAGGTGAGCATAAAGGGACGGAGAGAACAGGTGAGCATAGAGGGACAGAGAGAACAGGTGAGCATAAAGGGACGGAGAGAACAGGTGAGCATAGAGGGGCGGAGAGAGCAGGTGAGCATAAAGGGACAGAGAACAGGTGAGCATAGAGGGACGGAGAGAACAGGTGAGCATAGAGGGACGGAGAGAACAGGTGAGCATAGAGGGACGGAGAGAACAGGTGAGCATAGAGGGGCGGAGAGAACAGGTGAGCATAGAGGGGCGGAGAGAACAGGTGAGCATAGAGGGGCGGAGAGAACAGGTGAGCATAGAGGGGCGGAGAGAACAGGTGAGCATAGAGGGGCGGAGAGAACAGGTGAGCATAGAGGGGCGGAGAGAACAGGTGTGCATAGAGGAGCAGAGAGAATAGGTGAGCATAGAGGAGCAGAGAGAATAGGTGTGCATAGAGGAGCAGAGAGAACAGGTGAGCATGGAGGGACAGAGAGTGACCAGGTGTGCATAGAGCAGTGTTTCCCAAACCTGTCCTCGGAACCCTCAACCAGGCCAGATTTTGCAGATCACCTTGGGGAAATGCAGACTGAATCCTGCAATCACTGAGCAGCAAATCATATAACCTGTGCTGTGCTTCACATATCCTGCAAACCTGGTGAGGCGGAGGGTCCTCCTGAGGACAGGTTTGGGAAACACTGGCATAGAGGGACGGAGAGTGATCAGGTGAGCATAGAGGGGCGGAGAGTGACCAGGTGTGCATAGAGGGGCGGAGAGTGACCAGGTGTGCATAGAGGGGCGGAGAGTGACCAGGTGTACATAGAGGGGCGGAGAGTGACCAGGTGTGCATAGAGGGGTGGAGAGTGACCAGGTGTGCATAGAGGGGTGGAGAGTGACCAGGTGTGCATAGAGGGGCGGAGAGTGACCAGGTGTGCATAGAGGGGCGGAGAGTGACCAGGTGTACATAGAGGGGCGGAGAGTGACCAGGTGTGCATAGAGGGGTGGAGAGTGACCAGGTGTGCATAGAGGGGTGGAGAGTGACCAGGTGTGCATAGAGGGGCGGAGAGTGACCAGGTGTGCATAGAGGGGCGGAGAGAGACCAGGTATGCATAGAGGGGCGGAGAGTGACCAGGTGTGCATAGAGGGGCGGAGAGTGACCAGGTATGCATAGAGGAGCAGCACAGTTATACTAGATCATTCAAATATGGCTGACAAACCTGTCCAGCAGTATACTCAGCACCTCGGTGGTGCTGGTGAAGGCCCGGTACGTGGCGAGGAATGTAGGGATGTAAGTGCTGTCCCCCAGGGCGCGGGCATCCAGCAAGTGAAGGATGAGTCTCACGAGAGTACCGGCACGAAGGAGCTTAACCGTAACCGGAGCCTGACAACAAGAAGGAAAATCAATCAAGTTAGATTTTTATTAAAGCATAAGAGGTGATGGTGCCCCCCCACCCGATTATTATAACCTCCCGAATATCTTCCTGCTACTCGACTGACGTATGAATGATCTTCCTTCCACCGGCTTATAATTATCAGTCACACGTGTCAATGCTCCTCGCCCTGTTAGGGATAGGGTTGTCAGGTCCCCCATGTTTACCGGGACACAAATAATGTATGCATGCCAATGGGCAGTGTATTACAAATGCCACCCCGCAGCATGTATAATACATATGCTGCAAGTAGGAAATAAAAAAGGAATCCTAGGTGACCTGCCTTGATTTCCTCCTTGCAGCGTATGAATTATACATGTTGCAGGGTGGCATTTTTCTCTGTGTTCCCCTCTGCATGAAATAATAACATGTGTCCAGGAAAACATGGCCGACCTGGCAACTCTAATCAGAGAAAGTCTTTGCTTCCTTGAGGTGTTCTGCACATAGCAGAAGTCCTTAGAAAACGTGATATTTTTTGCGTTTGTGCGCTGCGTGTCCAAAATGTGTGTAAAAGGGGATTACATTACAGATACACAGCTTCAGCGAGCAGCGAGCGGATTCAATGCTCCAAGGAAAATGCAGATTGTTAAACTTAAAGGATAATGGATGGGAAAACATAGTTCTGCAATTTCAACCAATAGGATGCGATTTCCACAGGCACACGGCCTATGAGTAACCGGTATGACACACTGGGTTCGGTGACTAATGTTTATTTATGGGTATGTGACTGTGCATTTCATTCTATTTTCTTTTCGTCTGAATTGCTAAACGGACATAATATTGGTATTTTGAGAATTCGGACGGACCCGACATTTTGAATCGCCGACTTGAACGAAAGTGACAAAACGTTTTGGACCAATTCGGAATAATTTTGATTCATTCTGAAAAAAATTGCACTCCTTTTGCAATACTAACCCTAACCCTAATACAAGAAACCGTAACCATAATCCAAACACAACCAGTAAACCTAACACTAACAACCAACAGTAACCCACCCCGAGAAGGAACCTTAATCCTAATCCAAATTACATTTAGGGATATAAGGGTTTGCATACTGGGTGGAGGGGGCTTGGAAGAGGTAAATAGGTGGGGTTTAGAGAGGTTATAGGGGCCATACAAGCACTGCCAAGATTTTGGACATCTCTGAATTTTTTTCAGATTTGTCCAAAATTCTGGATAAATCTGAAAATTCAGAGAATTCTAGAATCTGAACCTTTTGCATTCTGGAATTTGCCAAAATCAAATGAAATTTTGGCCCGGCCAGAACTCATCTTCAATGGCCGTCACATTTGCTATTGGCGCAATGATATGGGCTGTGACAGTGTGATTAGGGGCAGGGTGGTGGAACAAAGGTTTATTAGCAGGCGAATGGAGAATGCCATTTTCTCCCTCTAGGGTTAACTCACAACTAATGCCTGATTAAGTCTGCCCTGCTCTTATAGGAGAGGTGGTCCCCTCTTAGGCTAGGGTCAGACTAACGCATTTTTCGCGTTGTCCATGAAAAAGTGCGTTCGAACGAATGGATGCATTTTTTCACGGAATACGCAATAGCGGTCATACCATGCGCATTTCCGTCCGTGATTTTGTACGGATCATCAATAAAACACTTTTTGTGTCTGGACGTTATGTTGGCCGGACGTGTGCAGCGTCTGACGTCTCCTAATCACGCACACACGCCGCTAGAGCGGACGCAGCACACTCTGTACGTCAGTACTAGCGGTTTCACGTACTCGAAAAAATGCGTTCGTTTGCCACTTGCGTTGCGCAGCCGCACTTTTGTGCGGCCGTTCTTCGTATGCAGCCCGGCATTGGACGTCATTTGCTGCTAGCACGGCCGTGATTTAGTGCTGCTAAACGCACGTTGATACTGCGTTAGTCTGACCCTAGCCTTAGAGAGAAGTCTTGGTGCTGGATGCAACGAGGAAGGAAGCGCAATCCTGAGCCCAGAAAAAAAAAAGATACATTATATTTTGTTTTCTCAGATTGGTAAGCGGCTTAGCCGCCCAATATGTCAGGAATTCTGAAATGTTTCGTTCGCCTCAAGGAGTAGGCGTTTGTCTTGTATTTGTTTATTTTTCTGCTCATCATATACCCTGCAATGGCCGCACAATAAAGAGAAGCAGAAGCACTGACCTCTGTGTCCAGTGACTCTATCACAATACTCATAACAACACATAAAGCAGAGTATCCACGTCCCGGCTACACACAAATACCGTGTTTGTGTTACCTGCTGTGTGTTGGTGGTGCGCAGGTACACACTGTATATGACACCGTCCTGCTCCTCCTCTCCCACATGTTGTAAACTCTGCAAGAAAAAGCACACAACAAAATTAACACAATACAAAATAACAAACACACAACTATTACACAACACACCCATACAGAAAGCTACACACTACGTTGATACAAATAAAGTGACACACATGTATCCAGTTGCGAAAACACAATTAATGCAGATCACGATATGAAACAGCTATGATTTTTGGCGCCGCTGCTGGAGTAACAGCTTGGCACAGCTTAATCCCCAAAATACGACATTTCTCATAAGTGTGTTCAGATCCTGTAGACTGTATATTGTGCAAGCATACTGAATTTTGCACTTCCACATCCAGTGTTACTGGTTTGTTGTCACGTAAGCACAGTCTCAGACAATACCTGGAAAGCTCTGCACACGCTGGTTCATTAAATGGTTAATTCTTTGGGTCGGAGACATTTTTGCCGTTGGCTTATTGTTACATTCATTGAGTCCGCTGACCCATCCTTATAATATTTAGCATCATAAATTGTGCGAAAATACCATTTTTAGATGGTTTGCAGTGGAAGCTGCTTTGTGACAGCAAAAACAGGTGCATGTCTGTAGGTGTATGTCTGATTAAATGTCCTGATCCAAGTACCAAGGGAGGACAAGAAATGCCACAAAAAATATATAAAACTGGTGAAAAAAAAAAGGTACTATATAATCCAATTGATCTCAAATGGTGCAAGATTAATGGCAGCGCATAACAAGGATAGCGCAACAAGGTACACAAAGAAGAAATGGTTTGCGCACACTTTTATTTAGCTTCCACATTGAAGCTCATAAACACTGATACAACAACAACAAAAGGATCTGAAAATGAAACAGTAACACAATAGTGTTATACTATGCAGGAGATGGCTGGCAAGGGAGGCATGGTGGCAAATGCCCTCTGCGCCACTCACACACACCTAGTCAAATGATTATATTATAGAATTGTCTTTTTTCGGAATAATCAATAGTTAGAAGGTCTGATACACATATTTAAATGTATCCAATCCTAGGAAAAAGCAGGACACTGTAAAGCGGGTATTCAATAAATGCTGAACTTGCCACCGAATGGTGAATTTCATCGTACGGTGCAATTTTAGGGCAGCTCATCTATTCACTAAACGGTCAATTCACCAAATACTAGTGAAATGACATCAAGATACAGTACAATTCACCACAATTCGGCGACCTCCAGTGGCAGCGAAATTGTCCCATAATGGTTAATCTATTCACAGAACGCCGAACTGCACCTAAATGTCAGTGAAATGCCCTGATTTTCAGTGATTCAGTTCGACAGGTTTGAACAGGCAAATCCCATAGGATTCAATGTAAAACAATATCAGGGGTTTTACTTTATTTTTATTTAACAGTTTATTTTTTTCATTTTCAGCGAAAAGCCGTTTTATTTTTATTTATTTTTCTAATTTTGGGGTATTTTTTTTGTGGTGAAATTTTTGATTCCCAATTTTTTTTTCGGACCTTTTTTATTATTTCCGTGCATTTTTCTTGTTTTATACACCTTTTAAAGAACAGCAGAGTTTATTTTATTACTCTGCAGTTTGGCGGCGTTCTGCGGTTTGATCGTCAGATCCCGTTTGGGGCACTTGGGGGACCCCAAGTGCATAAAAAATTCACTGCAGGGTTGGCGAACTGGAAGCGCACGGAAGTGCGCCGAACGAGAAAGCACAAATTTTCCCAGAAATTTTGGTGCTTTCTGAATAACCCTCTGTGTACGTATATGGGATTTAATGGGTTTCTTTGGGTCAAAAATGGTATGTTTGCTTGTACTTGCCCCCAAGCAAAAACTTGCCAGCCCTCTACTGGTACTATGTATAGTGTTATCTAATAGTGTGCGCAAACCATTTATTTTGTACAAGAAAGGTCACAGTGATCCCTTCAGACTCAGCCCAAGGTATCACAAGCACCTAGCAGCACCAGCTGATACAGTTTCCTTATTTACCAATCAACCCACTGACATGACAATACATCAGCTTGATTTACAGCGAGCTCCGTGTTCTTTCATGCAATTTACTATTATTTATCCTCTAGATTGTAAGCTCCTATGAGCAGGGCCCTCTACACCTCTTGTTTCCATCATATGTCCGTTTATCTCGTTCCCTTTGGTTATTGTAAAGCGCTGCGGAAACTGTTGGCGCTATATAAATGAGGACTATAATAATAATTTATAAAGCACCAACATATTCTGCAGCGCTGTGCAATGGTTAGGACAATACAAACAAGCTTCAGACACTGGAAAAAAGATGGGAAAAGAGGGCCCAGCTCAAGAGCTTACATTCTAATCTAAAAGAGGGCCCAGCACAAGAGTTTACAATCTAATCTAAAAGAGGGCCCAGCTCAAGAGCTTACAATCTAATCTAAAAGAGGGTCCAGCACAAGAGCTTACAATCTAATCTAAAAGAGGGCCCAGCACAAGATTTTACAATCTAATCTAGAAGAGGGCCCAGCACAAGAGTTTACAATCTAATCTAAAAGAGGGCCCAGCTCAAGAGCTTACAATCTAATCTAAAAGAGGGCCCAGCACAAGAGCTTACATTCTAATCTAAAAGAGGGCCCAGCTCAAGAGTTTACAATCTAATCTAAAAGAGGGCCCAGCACAAGAGTTTACAATCTAATCTAAAAGAGGGCCCAGCACAAGAGCTTACATTCTAATCTAAAAGAGGGCCCAGCACAAGAGTTTACAATCTAATCTAAAAGAGGGTCCAGCACAAGAGCTTACATTCTAGAGGGTCAGCTCAGAGTTTACAATCTAATCTAAAGGGCCCAGCACAAGAGTTTACAATCTAATTAGAGGCCGCTCAAGCTTAAGAATCTAGGGGGTCCAGCTCAAGAGTTTACATCTAACTAAAAGAGGGCCCAGCTCAAGAGTTACATCTAATCTAAAAGAGGGCCCAGCAAAGAGTTTACAATCTAATCTAAAAGAGGGTCCAGATCAAGAGTTTACAATCTAATCTAAAAGAGGGTCCAGCACAAGAGCTTACATTCTAATCTAAAAGAGGGTCCAGCACAAGAGTTTACAATCTAATCTAAAAGAGGGCCCAGCACAAGAGTTTACAATCTAATCTAAAAGAGGGTCCAGCACAAGAGCTTACATTCTAATCTAAAAGAGGGTCCAGCTCAAGAGTTTACAATCTAATCTAAAAGAGGGCCCAGCACAAGAGTTTACAATCTAATCTAAAAGAGGGTCCAGATCAAGAGTTTACAATCTAATCTAAAAGAGGGTCCAGCACAAGAGCTTACATTCTAATCTAAAAGAGGGCCCAGCACAAGAGTTTACAATCTAATAGGGAAAAGAGGACCTTGCTCAAGAGCTTACAATCTAAGACAGGTACTACCAGCTGCACGAGAGCAAATGAGGAATTCCATTTAATAGAGCTGGATCTGCCAGGCTTCGTGATGTTCTCTTTCACTTGCACTTTGAAGAATCTCTTTTGGAGTTCGAAGCGTTAATGACGGCATCAGACGTGGAGCCACCAAGCCCAGAGAAAGAGACGCTGCTGACCATGACGAGACTGAATAACACAATCGTTAAAACACTGGTACCTTCATGTCACGAAGAAAATTCACCCCAAATTATTAAGCGGGTGATAGAAAAATGAAGGTGGAAAATCTCAGAATTCCACAAAAATATCACAAAGGTTTATTATTTCTTTTTCCTGAAGATCCATTGTTTTCGTATAGAAGATGGGCAAAAAGCAGGTTGTATCCTACATGGACTATACACCGCCCGGCCAAAAAAAAGTCACACACGGTGATATGTGGTTGTGTCGCCTTTTGCTGTGATCGCGGCACGCATTCGCCGCGGCATCGTGTGGATAAGCTCATGCAATGTCACAGCATTTATTTGCGTCCAGAGCGGCATTAATTAGGGGCCAAGATCTTGTATTGATGATGGGAGAGTCGCGGCGCTGCGTAAAGTCTTCTCCAGCACATTATCCCAAAGATTAACCTCAATGGGGTTAAGGTCTGGACTGTCCGGTGGCCAATCCATGTGTGGAAATGAGGTCTCGTGCTCCCTCAACCACTCTTGCACAATTTGAGCCCGATGAATCCTGGCATTGCCATCTTGGAATATGCCCGCTGTGCCATCAGGGGAGAAAAAACCCCATTGATGGAAAAACCTGCTCAATCAGTATATTCAGGGAGTCACATGACCTCGTTTTATGCTGAGTATGGAAAAAGGACTGTTTGCACGCAGTGTATTGACCAACAATACATCAAGGGTGCACTCCAGAAATACAGCCTCCCTCTATGGCTGTTAAAGTATAATAGCAAGAAAAGGAACCAGATGCACTCCAACTAAAATAATAATCTATATAATAAATTTTATTGAAAAAATAAAACACAAAGTACAGTTTTCAAGAGCAAGAGGACCTGATATTAAACCAGAAATTCATATACATTGCCATAAAGACTGTCAGGAGACAATAATAATGGAAAAAATAAGTAATGCCACCAGGGTGTAAGTTATAAACCCACTAATAAAGTAAACAGAACATAATATGGCAATGAAAAACTGGGAATCTGAGACATAGCAGTATCCTACGCACCAATAAACGCTCAGAAATACCTCAAGTAAATAAAGCCTGTAAGACAAGCATCCCAAAAGTCACTAAGGAGAGGCGCAGAACCTAAGACCAGGTACCCCTGATATTTCCAGGTACCCTTGAGAAAGGCAATACGCCGAAACGTCGGGGGTACCTGGTCTTAGGTTCTGCACGTCTCCTTTATGGCAATGTACAGTTGTGTTCAAAATTATTCAACCCCCAATGCTGTAAAGGGTTTTAGGGAATTTAGTGTACATTTGTAATTGTATTCAGAATGAAATCCTACAAGGACTTTTTAAAGAACCATATGCAACTAAAATGACATCAATTGGTTTTGTAATACAGTAGTAAATGTTTCTTTTGTGAATTCTTCATTGACACAATTATTCAACCCCTTAAAGACTACCCCTCTGAAGAACAGAGGTTCATTCAAGTGTTTTCAATCAGGTATTGAAAACACCTGTGGATGTCACGGAGCAGCAATAAAGCATAATAAGCACCAATTAGGCAGCTTTAAAATGACTGATGATACTCAGCTCCTTCTAGACATTTACTGGTGTGGTTACAAACATAGTGAAGTCAAGAGAATGGTGCAGGAAGACAAGAGAAGAGGTGATTACTCTTCACAGGAAGGGCAATGGCTATAAGAAGATTGCAAAGATGTTAAACATACCAAGAGAGACCATAGGAAGCATCATTCGCAAATTCAAGGCAAAGGGCACTGTTGAAACGCTACCTGGTCGTGGCAGAAAGAAGATGCTGACTTCGACTGCTGTGCGCTACCTGAAGCGTAGAGTGGAGAAAAGTCCCCGTGTGACTGCTGAGGAACTGAGAAAAGATTTGTCAGATGTGGGTACTGAAGTTTCAGCTCAGACAATACGGCGCACACTGCGTAATGAAGGCCTCCATGCCAGAACTCCCAGGCGCACCCCCTTGCTGTCTCCAAAGAATAAGAAGAGTCGACTGCAGTATGCCAAAAGTCATGTGGACAAACCACAGAAGTTTTGGGATAGTGTTCTGTGGACTGATGAAACAAAATTAGAACTGTTTGGGCCCATGGATCAACGCTATGTTTGGAGGAGGAAGAACAAGGCCTATGAAGAAAGAACACCTTGCCTACTGTGAAGCATGGCGGGGGGGTCGATCATGCTTTGGGGCTGTTTTGCTTCTGCAGGTACAGGGAAGCTTCAGCGTGTGCAAGGTACCATGAATTCTCTTCAGTACCAGGAGATATTGGATGACAATGTGATGCAGTCCGTCACAAACCTGAGGCTTGGGAGACGTTGGACCTTTCAACAGGACAATGATCCCAAGCATACCTCCAAGTCCACTAGAGCATGGTTGCAGATTAAAGGCTGGAACATTTTGGAGTGGCCATCGCAGTCACCTGACTTAAATCCGATTGAGAACCTCTGGTGGGACTTAAAGAAAGCAGTTGCAGTGCGCAAGCCTAAGAATGTGACTGAACTGGAGGCTTTTGCCCATGACGAATGGGCGAAGATACCCGTAGATGGCTGCAAGACACTTGTGTCAAGCTATGCTTCACGTTTAAAAGCTGTTATAACTGTAAAAGGATGTTGTACTAAGTACTAAGATTGAATGTCACTTGGGGGTTGAATAAAACTGATAATGATGTGAGCACAGAAAATACATTTGTGGTTATTTCATTATAAATGTTATGTTATATTTGTCTGACCTACACGTGCCTCTTTGATTTAATTGTAAGCAAGATGACTGAATGATCAAAATCAATGTCAAACTGGCCAAAACACTCAATTTCAGTGGGGGTTGAATAATTTTGAACACAACTGTATATGCATTTATGGTTTAATATCAGGTCTTCTTGCTCTTGAAAACTGTGTACTTTGTGTTTTATTTTTTCAATAAAATTTATTATATAGATTATTATTTTTGTTGGAGTGCATCTGGTTCCTTTTCTTGCTCATTTTATGCTGAAACATATTAATCACTGCAGTAATTATCCAATGGAAGGCAAGCACCTATTGGCTGAGTTACCTCCAGGTGGGGGCTTTATTTGGGCCAGTCAGTGTATCTACTTTATGCCATCTGCTCCTCTCTGCCACCAGACAGCCCTGATACAGACGATTTTTTTTTCATTATTTGGCATCTGGAGGGTCAGATTTACAGAATCCCTACATGTCAGCACGAAACAGACATTAGAGAAAGAATATAAATATTTATTCTTCTTAAAGGTTTCCATTCTGGTTTGCACATTTTTCCACTGGTTCACACGGCTCTCCTTCCTTTATACTTTTTAGCTCTTACGGTGTATTACAGTATTAATGCAGCGCTACGGAACTTGTTGGTGCTTTATAAATGCTTGTAACTGTAATATAGCACACGGAGCGCCCAATACCTGCCCTTGGTTCTGTTTGTTTTTCTTTGCTGCTTAACAATAACAATACGTCCAAAATAAAATTACTGTTTATTTTACAAAAAGGAAATATTTTGTTTCTTTAGTAGAAAGGGGAAAACAAAACAAAACATGGATAGCGTGACCGTACGTCTCGTACATGGAAAATACCCCCCCTCTGACTTACAGCCTGGCATGGCGACACGAATCACAAGGATTAGATCAACACTTTCCACAAGTCGCGATAAAATCAGGGATAATACAATGTATCGCGCCGCACAATCTGCTGAATAGTGCCGGAATTCCACATGTTTACGTGTAGCGCACACGTGAATACAGCGGGAACGGAGGATGGTTTACCATGGGGTCTATTCAAAAAGCACCGAAATTTAACACAATTTTGGTGCTTTTCATTTTGGTTCACTTTAGCAATTCTATTTCACTGGAAATTCAGTGAATCCGCCGCTTATCGAATGCTCACTGTATTTTAGCGAAATTGGAGTCGCGGACACAGTTACCGGACGTCAGCGATAATCACCGAATTGGCATCGGCGAATTAAACCGAACTGGAAAATAAAAGGAAGTTTCATATTCTCCGAACAGCAGCTTAAACCAATAAAAATGTATTAAAAACGTGCCCAACTCATAAAAAGGTCCTTTAAAACATAATAAAATGATCGGTTACAAAATAAATAAAAACGTTTTCTAAAAAATATATATATTTTAAAAATACAAAAAGAATAAACAAGTGAAACCATTTCTCTATTATATCTTCCAAAGGTTCAGATCTAAGGGGAATATTCCCCATTATTCATCTCAACCCGTTGTTATCTTTTTCCTACTAATATCCCTCTTTTTAGGGGCTCCCCCATAATTTGCAGGGTGTGGGTGTCTTTTTAGGGGCTCCTCCATATATTCAGGGTGTGCGGGTGTCTTTTTAGGGGCTCCTCCATATATTCAGGGTGTGCGGGTGTATTTTTAGGGGCTCCTCCATATATTCAGGGTGTCTTTTTAGGGGCTCCTCCATAGATTTCAGGGTGTGCAGGTGTCTTTTTAGGGGCTCCTCCTAATATATTGAGGAGTGGGGTGGCTTCTTCGAGGCTCCTCCATATATTCAGGGTGTGCGGGTGTCTTTGGGGCTCCTCCATATATACAGGGTGCGCGGGTGTCTATTTAGGGGCTCCTCCTAATATTATGAGGAGGGGGGTGGCTTCTTAGAGGCTCCTCCATATATTCAGGGTGTGCAGGTGTCTTTTATGGGGCTCCTCCATATATTCAGGGTGCGGGGGTGTCATTTCGGGGCTCCTCTATATTCAGGGTGTGTGGGTCTCTTTTTAGGGGCTCCTCCATATATTCAGGGTGTGCGGGTGTCTTTTTAGGGGCTCCTCCATAGATTCAGGGTGCAGGGTGTCTTTATAGGGGCTCCTCCATATATTCAGGGTGCGGGGTGTCTTTTCAGTGCTCCTCTATATTCAGGGTGTGTAGGTGTCTTTTTAGGGGCTCCTCCATATATTCAGGGAGTGAGGGTGTCTTTATAGGGGCTCCTCCATATATTCAGGGTGCGGGGGTGTCATTTCGGGGCTCCTCTATATTCAGGGTGTGCGGGTGTCTTTTTAGGGGCTCCTCCATATATTCAGGGTGCGGGGTGTCTTTATAGGGGCTCCTCCATATAGTCAGGGTGTGCGGTGTCTTTTTAGGGGCTCCTCCATATATTCAGGGAGTGCGGTTGTCTTTATAAGGGCTCCTCCATATATTCAGGGTGCGGGGGTGTCATTTCGGGGCTCCTCTATATTCAGGGTGTGCGGTGTCTTTTTAGGGGCTCCTCCATATATTCAGGGTGTGTGGGTGTCTTTATAGGGGCTCCTCCATATATTCAGGTGTGCGGTGTCTTTTTAGGGCCTCCTCCATATATTCAGGGTGTGCGGGTGTCTTTTTAGGGGCTCCTCCATATATTCAGGGTGTGCGGTGTCTTTTTAGGGGCTCCTCCATATATTCAGGGTGCGGGTGTCTTTTCAAGGGTTCCTCCTAATATATTGAGGAGTGGGGTGGCTTCTTAGGGGCTCCTTCATATATTCAGGGTGTGCGGGTGTCATTTTAGCCCCTACGGTGAAGACTCCAATCCCCCCCATTAACACCATGATCACACTGGACCTTGAATCCCACCTAGAAAGGACACGAGGTAAATCTATGAAGTCCGCACAGTTAGCATCGCTTACCTTACCCGGCAGGCAGTACCACTTTGTCTTGGAGGTGACAGCGGGGACCCCCCCCGACAAACACAAACTGAAGGCCACATTCATAGAAAGATGAAGGAAGAGAGAGGACGGGAGACACGGTGAGGGTGAGGAGTGGGCATACGGATGGCACTACGTGGGGTGAGGGGGGCTAAGATTAATGGGGTCAGTATCAAGTGAGGGCTCCATAGTAAGAGGAAAAGAACGCAGATTTGGGGAAGAATATAAAGGACAGAGAAAGGAGACGGAGCGAGGCAGATGTGGAGGAGAAGCAGATGCGTCCGGGACGCAGACAGCTGGCCGGGACAGGAGGCTCCCTTTTTCCTGGGTGTTTGGATTTGTTACTTCCTGAATTACACACTCGCACATGGACAGCCGAGCGAAACCTCGCAGAACCGGTTTTGTGTTTAACTACTTGCATATGTAATTTATACAAAGTGTGTGCCTATACATAGCACAGGCGTAAACACACACGGGCTCAGCGACGGACTCATACCACGCAAACAAGGCGTCCGAGGGACTCTCCAACCCAACACTCCCTCCAAAAACCAAATTAGAAGAAGGATTACATAAGAGTACAACATGTATCGGGAATCCCTGCTGTGTCATCGATTGCCAGAGACGCCCAGTTTCGAAGATGCGCCCCTTTAGCAGTGATGCGGTACGGCAGGTTTATCTTCCATGTTGTGAGTAGAGTAGGACCCATCAATGTTGGGGTCTTTCAACGTAGTGGTAGTCTTAGTCTGACAAGGTCATTCGGTGTGACTGAACCCCAGATTTTGTTGAATAGTTTTGGGGTTCAGTCTATGTAACTGCAGGTGTCGGTGCCTTTTTAACATGCAACCCCTAGTTATAGCATCCTAGAGCTAGGATCAGCAACCATGGCCCTCCAGATATTTTGCAAAGACGTCTCTCATGATGCTCAGTCACTCGTTAGGTTTGCAGAGCCTCAAGGGAAATGTAGTTACAGAAGATGTGGAGGGTCAAGGCTGCCGAACTCCATTCTAGAGCATCCTGTATAATCTAAGCTTCCTGATGGCGTCTCTTCTTCTCTGTTATGTTCGCCAATACCTCAGGGATCCAGAGCGCCTTCCCCATGCACAAACCCATTAAAGGCGTCCAGCGTCAGACAAGGAAGAAGGATATCTGTAGGTGGGTTCATCAGAGGACGGACGAAGGTCTCATGTTACGAGACTTTATGGTGTCTTCAGACATAGAAACATAGAAAAATGTCGGCAGATAAGAACCTTTCGGCCCATCTAGTCTGCCCAATTACATGGATACTTTACCTGGATTTATCTTTTGTTTAGGATAGCCTTATGCCTATCCCATGCTTGCTTAAATTCAATTACTGTTTTGGCCTCTACCACTTCTACTGGAAGACTGTTCCATGTATCCACCACCCTCTCCGTAAAATAATGCTTCCTGATGTTACTTTTAAACCTTTGCCCCTCTAATCTAAGACTATGTCCTCTTGTTTTGCTACTTTGTTTCCTTTTTAATATACTCCCTTATAGAAACATCATAACCACTTCTTACCATTGTGAAGCTGGAATGTGAAGCCCCCCCCCCACCTCCCGTCCCTGGGCCCTGTTCCATGGTTATCATTAGAAGTCAGACGCAACGGAATAATTCTGCACCTGCCGTTAACCATTAGCGTCTCTCCAGTAACATCCGTGTTCCAACCAAGACGCTAAAGTTGGCTGGAGACGTTAAAATCTCTTAGCGAGACGTTACACAGTGTGTGGAGCGGTGAAATTACCGGCTGGCGCTGCTGAAAGTGGCTGCGGGCGCAGCTAATGCTAATTAACCCCCTGTGTGTGTGTATTCCTGCTGCTCAGGTGTAAATGACGTAACCAGAGCTGTAACAGCTCCACGGATGTCACCTGCTCAGGGATTTACACCAGGGTTACGTGTCGTTATGAGCGTCACACCAGCTTTTTAGGAGGGGTTACGTTTGGTTTGCACCGAGACGTTAAGTTTATTCACCTTGGAATAGGTCACTATTCTTGCACTTCATAACGACTTGCGCGTCCCGTGTTAAGTATAGGAGACGCCAAGTACAGTAAGGAACGCGAGCTGCGAGACACTAAGGTCGGAACGTCTGCTTTAATGTCAAGGTTGGAGCAGGACATGTTATGTTGTGCATCTCGAACGTTAGCGTAACTACAACTGTGGAATAGGGGCCCTTATCTCCAGGATAGGAGTATTAAGTATGAACAAGCAGCCCTATATAAGTGGCTATATATTACGCTAGGTCGCAAAACACGCATTGCCAGCCACAGGGGGTAACCCCAAATGTAAACCAAAAACACGCCGGTAGTGGGACTCCAACGAGTAACTCAATATAGCAAATATGGAAAAATAAAAGGAAAACGTGACATTTAGTGAAATGGTTAAAATTGAAGAAGGATCCTGTTTACAAGAACAGATAAATAAATATACACGCCGGATCACAATATAAACCTATATACAATGGTAGAGGGAAATGTGCAAACGCGCTACTACACCATATATACATAGAGAAATGATAAAAAGCACTAAAAGAGGTACTGACGATACCTCTGGGCTAAGTACAGGAGCCGACCTGTAAAGAGGCCATATTGGATTTAATACGCACAAATGGAGGTTTGGTATCGGACGTTGTTGTAGGTGAAAATTTGGGATCTAGTGATCACCAGTCAGTATGGTTTAATATAAGAACAGGGATGGAGCCGCACCACACAAAAACAAAAGTTTTAGACTTTAAAAAAAACAGATTTTTCTAAAATGAGATTTTGTGTGAAGGAGTCATTATCAGACTGGAGGAGTTTAAAGGGAGTCCAGGAGAAATGGGATTATTTAAAGGAGGCATTATTGAAGGCCACAGGCAATTGCAATCGGCTTGTTAGCAAAAACAAAAAAGGGAAGAAACCACTGTGGTACTCTGCAGAAGTGGCCAAAATAGTGAAGAACAAAAAGATAGCATTCAATAATTATAAAACAACTCAGAGTGAAGAAGATAGAAACCTATAAGATTAGGCCGAAAGAGGCAAAGCAATTTATAAGCTTCCAAAGCACACGCAGAAGAGAAAATAGCTCAGTCAGTAAAAAAGGGGACAAAAAACATTTTTTAGATACATAAACGAGAAAAGAAAAGTAAAACAAGGATTAGTTAGATTAAAAACAAAGGAAGGAAGGTATGTAGAAGAGGATAAAAGTCTCGCTGACTGCCTCAATGAATATTTTTGTTCAGTCTTTCCAGAAGAAAAGGAAGGAAAGGGACCTCAGTTAGGAGGAAACACTAACGAGACAATTACATATCAGTTTACAGAGGAGGAGGTTCTACAGCAGCTGTCTAAAGTAAAGACAAATAAGTCAATGGGGCCTGATGGGATCCACCCTAAATTATTAAAAGAGCTCAGTGATGTAATAGCAAAACCGTTAACAGATTTATTTAACCAATCCTTGCTAACGGGAGTCGTCCCAGAAGACTGGAAATTAGCAAATGTTGTGCCCATTTACAAGAAGGGTAGTAGGGAGGAATCTAGGAACTATAGGCCAGTTAGTCTTACGTCAGTAGTGGGGAAATTAATGGAAACCATGTTAAAGGAAAGGATTGTTGAACATCTAAAAACACATAGATTACAGGATCAGAAACAACATGGGTTTACCTCAGGGAGATCATGCCAAACTAATCTTATTGATTTTTTTGATTGGGTAACAAAAATAATAGACACAGGTGGTGCAGTAGACATTGCTTATTTAGATTTCAGTAAGGCTTTTGATACTGTTCCGCATAGAAGGCTTATCAATAAATTGCAATCTTTGAGCTTGGATTCCAATACTGTTGAATGGATTAGGCAGTGGCTGAGTGACAGGCAACAGAGGGTTGTGGTAAATGGAGTTTATTCGGCGCAAGGTCTTGTTACCAGTGGGGTACCTCAGGGGTCAGTACTTGGACCCATTCTCTTTAATATTTTTATTAGTGATATTGCAGAAGGTATTAATGGAAAAGTATGTCTTTTTGCTGATGACACAAAGATTTGCAACAGGGTTGACGTTCCTGGAGGGATCAGCCAAATGACAAATGATTTAGGTAAACTAAAACAATGGTCGGAGTTGTGGCAATTGAGCTTTAATGTGGATAAGTGCAAGATAATGCACCTGGGACGTAAAAACCCAAGGGCTGAATATAGAATATTTGATACAGTCTAACCTCACATCTGAGGAAAGGGATTTAGGGGTTATTATGGCAGAGGATCTAAGGGTAAGTAGTCAATGTAATAGAGCAGCAGGAAATGCTGGCAGAATGCTTGGTTGTGTAGGGAGAGGTATTAGCAGTAGGAAAAGGGAAGTGCTCATGCCACTGTACAGAGCACTGGTGAGACCTCACTTGGAGTACTGTGTGCAGTACTGGAGACCGTATCTCCAGAAGGATATAGACATCTTAGAGAGAGTTCAGAGAAGGGCTACTAAAATGGTGTACGGCTTGAAGGAGAAAAGTTACCAGGAAAGGCTTAATGATCTTAACATGTACAGCTTGGAAAAAAGACGAGACAGAGGAGATATGATAGAAACATTTAAATACGTAAAGGGAATCCACAAGGTAGAGGAAGGGAGTATATTTAAAAGGAAACAAAGTAGCAAAACAAGAGGACATAGTCTTAGATTAGAGGGGCAAAGGTTTAAAAGTAACATCAGGAAGCATTATTTTACTGAGAGGGTGGTGGATACATGGCACAGTCTTCCAGTTGAAGTGGTAGAGGCCAAAACAGTGATTGAATTTAAGCAGGCATGGGATAGGCATAAGGCTATCCTAAACAAAAGATAAATCCAGGTAAAGTATCCATGTAATTGGGCAGACTAGATGGGCCAAAAGGTTCTTATCTGCCGAAATTTTTCTATGTTTCTATGTAATGGTGCACCCCGTAACCTGAATACTATATATTCAGGTGGAAAAGACCACATGCAAAGACAGGTAGAAACAGGCGCTGGGGGGGGGGGGGGGAGTCTGTGGGTATCGGAAAGTAATGAAAGTCCTAGTATATAACATGCAATATCCCGACAGACAAGATAAGGGTGCACTATTACCCATGTTATGTCACTGGTCTTATCTGGGAGCGCTCAACAGATAAAGACAAAGTAAACAGACGACACAACAATCACTGTCGCTGATTTCTAAGACTGTTCAGAAGAATAAACAGTTTCACTCTGCGCTTTCGCTGTTATTGCCGCGTTATCAGGAGTGTATGAACGCACGTGTACAAAGCATAGTAGAGGCAGTATGAAAATAAAGGCAGCCGTCAATCATCCCCACACTATTTACACAACACGCACAGCTACGAGTCGCCCTCTCAGACCCACTTTATAAATTCCTCCCCTGAATGTGAGGGAGCCTGAGCCGCTGGCCGTGAACCCATGAATATGTGAGTTACAGCTAGAGATCCTCCATGTACAGCTTTACACCAGCCGCCTGGAAGCAAGGACCGGGAATTGTTGTGGTGCTGCCAGCTCCATGAATCACTGCCTGGCGCTGACGGACGCAGCGAAACTCACGTCATATTAAGATCAGCACAAACGGGAGTCTGAATCATGTATAAAACACGCAGGGACAGGGACTTGTACAGAAAGAGAGAGGGTGGAACTCGGAGAGAGGAGATCAGGGAGAAACATGGTGGATAAGGATTCTATATAGAGATCAAAGGTCAGTAAGTATCTGCAATAGGGAGATGGGCAGGCAGTGTGTGTAATAAGGAGAGACGGGCAGGCAGTGTGTGTAATAAGAAGAGACGGGCAGACAATGTGTGTAATAAGGAGAGATGGGCAGGCAGTGTGTGTAATAAGGAGAGATGGGCAGGCAGTGTGTGTAATAAGGAGAGACGGGCAGGCAGTGTGTGTAATAAGGAGAGACAGGCAGGCAGTGTGTGTAATAAGGAGAGACAGGCAGGCAGTGTGTGTAATAAGGAGAGACGGGCAGGCAGTGTGTGTAATAAGGAGAGACGGGCAGGCAGTGTGTGTAATAAGGAGAGACAGGCAGGCAGTGTGTGTAATAAGGAGAGACGAGCAGGCAGTGTGTGTAATAAGGAGAGACGAGCAGGCAGTGTGTGTAATAAGGAGAGACGAGCAGGCAGTGTGTGTAATAAGGAGAGACGAGCAGGCAGTGTGTGTAATAAGGAGAGACGGGCAGGCAGTGTGTGTAATAAGGAGAGATGGGCAGGCAGTGTGTGTAATAAGGAGAGATGGGCAGGCGGTGTGTGTAATAAGGAGAGATGGGCAGGCAGTGTGTGTAATAAGGAGAGATGGGCAGGCTGTGTGTGTAATAAGGAGAAATGGGCAGGCAGTGTGTGTAATAAGGAGAGATGGGCAGGCAGTGTGTAATAAGGAGAGACGGGCAGGCAGTGTGTGTAATAAGGAGAGATGGGCAGGCAGTGTGTAATAAGGAAAGATGGGCAGGCAGTGTGTAATAAGGAGAGATGGGCAGGCAGTGTGTGTAATAAGGAGAGATGGGCAGGCAGTGTGTAATAAGGAGAGATGGGCAGGCAGTGTGTAATAAGGAGAGATGGGCAGGCAGTGTGTGTAATAAGGAGAGATGGGCAGGCAGTGTGTAATAAGGAGAGATAATCAGTATGTGTAATATGGAGAAAAGCTGTATAGAGCGAGTAACCAAAGTGTACTTCTTTATACAGACACACAATACTTTAGCTGTGGTTACATTGTTATACAAGTTACAGCCAGTGAATGATACACATTATATCCAGAGATTCATAAACTCATGGGCCTGATGTTACACGACTCCTTTCTCTGACACATTCTCCGACACAACCTTCTCACCTCCCAGTCCCATGTTCACATTTATTCCCGCACTGAGGCCTCACCTCGGTCTGTGCCTCTCGCGCTCGGTGCTCTCGCCTCGCCTCCTCCAACGCTCTCCTCAGTGTGCGCGGGATCATGTGTGTAAACACACGCTAAACAAAACAAGACAGACATGTGAACGGACACGCACTGAGACATCAGATCCCAAAGCAACATGATGGCACAAAACACAGGAATGTCACCAAATGGGGATAACGGAAATAAACACTCCGGGCGGTAACAGTATCTGGAGAATTATCGTACTGTAACAAAATACACTAAGCATGTACCAAATTTTTTAAAATTCAGCGCATGAGTTGAAAAACATATAAAAAGATAATTATTTAAAAACACGGCAAAACATCCAAATCCTCGGAGATCTCTCCATTAGGACCAGGTGTAAAACAATTTATCAAATCGCTTCAATTCAGGGAATCGCTTAAAATAAATTCTTTACCCTACAAAAAATAAATCATAAACATTAAATCAAACCCACTAAGAGGCCGTGTTATCAAGGACACAATTCTAAAGTAGTGGTCAGCATCCTTGGTCCTCCAGATGTTTCCAAACTACATCTCCCATGATGCTCAGCCACTTGTTATGTTGGCAGAGACTCATGGAAGATGTAGTTCCAAAACATTAATAAATAAAAGTAATTTCAGAGTCTAAATTCACAGGAAAAATATCCACAAAACAGGAATTAGTTTAACGAGCTGTAATATAACCATTATTATTCATTCATGTAATAAAAATAATAAATATATAATACCCCTTAATATATAGTTATATCCCTCGATTATATATATATATATAAAATGAACTCATTCAAGTTAACTAGGATTGGGAATTGTAAATTTTACGTTAAAATATTAGCATTTGATTATTTTCCCCCGACTTGCTATGCCTTTGTTTTGACTTAATATTTTTTCTGTATTTTATTGAATCAAAGCAAATATTTAATATGGAAGAATTTTCTTAGAAATCACCAGGTATCCGAGGACGAAATAGAAATCTGTTTATGGTCGAGTCTCCTGGGAAACCCCGCAACCCTTTTCCTCTTCCCTTTTTTTCGTCTTCTTCTTTTGTCTGTAACCCATCCCTGAAAATGTTGCCGCGACGAACACAACACAATAAGCTAAAAATAAACTTAATAAAAGTGAAATATCCATTTCCAGCAGATCCACAACATTCAGCGCGTGTGTTATCATTTTTGTATATTCATTGTGTTTTGTATCATTTCAGCAAAGTTCAAAACCAGCGAAGCTTTATGTATATTGCCGAATAACCAAACTGACAAAAATACACATAGAACGTAACGTTTACAGTTTTATGTTACATTGTATTTCTGTGTTTTGATTTTCCAGCTGAATATTTGTGCTCACGTCGTCTCTGAAAGTATCGTTTCCTGCCAGCTTTGTTTAAAGCGATATATATTGTATTCTTTATTTTAACCTTTGATAGTTTGTGGCAAGAATAAGAAACGCAAGATGAAACGATCACATTTAAGATGTTAAAGAGCAGATAATTTTTGGGGTTTTCCATTTTTTTTCATCTGCTTGATACATGTAAGAAAGTGTAGTGATCAGTGGTTAAATTTTATGGGTTTCC
This sequence comes from Leptobrachium leishanense, assembly GCA_009667805.1. NCBI lineage: Eukaryota > Metazoa > Chordata > Amphibia > Anura > Megophryidae > Leptobrachium > Leptobrachium leishanense. The sequence continues at coordinate 3,060,557 of CM019071.1, read as the reverse complement.
ATGGTGATCGCTCTACTTTGCAGAACTTTTCTGTGTAGGCATATCCGCCATTGTATTGTCTAAGTCCGCAGTGACACAATAACACAATAAAGACCACACTCACAGGGTTAACTGGCATCAACGGAAAATAGCAGAGACATGAGGACTTGGGCGCTCACGCTCTTCGTAGCTCCGGAGTATGAGGCATGAGGACCGGCGATCTCTCAAAGCTCTCCTGATCCCGAGATCGGGTGTGAGCGAGGAAGACCTTTCACCGTCTCCAAGTTGTGTCTTCGGTGCTCGGCGGCGACGGCTGTTCCTTGGTCGTATCGTCTCAGTGTGACGGTCGTATCAGAGCCATGCTAGAGGGACGTCTCGCAGTAGGTGGAGATGTCTCGGGGGGTGGCAACGCCTCACAGTAACTAAAGCGTCCGCTAAGCCTCACCTTATCCTCAGGCTTGCGTCACATCCTGGGCAGCAGGAAGAAAGTCAGGAAATCTGCAAGAATGGGCTTCCTGCGTCGCGAGAATTAGCAGTAACTCTTTCTTGGTGAAAGGAAGACGTCATTTTCAGTTGGGTTGCAATGCGCGTTACGACTCTCTCGCTGCAGCGTTTTTACTCAAAGAGACACTCGGTGCTGATTGCGTAGTGCAGAGTTTTGCATCATATTATATATATATATATGTCACGGGTAGAATCAGAAATTGGGCAACCCCTTTACCCGGATAAACCACACAAGACCCAAAAGGCACAGGGTAAAGCTGCAAAAAATAAAAATGAAATTTGAGCTTTACCCGGGCGAGGCTGGCGTCACATGAGCGGATTTTTTGCGTCCGTCTGTGCGTGCAATTTGCCGTCCGTGGTAGCTTTTTTGCTGGAGTCAATGAAGAACACCGCACGATGCACCTGCGCACTTGTTCACGCACGGCCTTTGCGTATTGCTACGGACGCAAAAATGGCACGGACGTGAAAAAGCTACTGTATGTGCTGCTTCCTGTGTGCGTGAATATTTGCGCAAGAGCGAAGGTCGGCACACTGAATCATCTGCCATCTTCTGATCCACGTTTATAACAACTTCTGATCGTCTGTTGAACACAATATCTCCCATCAAAATGTGCGTCCGTTACGGAGTACGTAGTACCTGTACGCTCGTGTGCCGCCAGCCTGATCTGCAGACCACCCAACCCCCATTGGTCAGAGGAGGCCATTGCTATGAATAATCTTAGGTTTGTGGTGACTTGTCAGACACTCAAAAGTCTTAGAAAACACATTACCCAGAGGCGTTTGGGCTATACCCAGGTAAACGGATCTACTCAGCGTCTGATTTCATTTCAGGCTTTACCTAAAGCTGCTGAGTAATGTAAATTCTATCTGGGTTATCCTTGGTTTATCACCGTTTTGGACTTTATATATGGTTCCTGATCTCAAAATTCCTTTACCTTGGCCAACATGGCCTCATCGGTGGACGTGCGGGGGCGTCTCCCTCCCCAGGTTCATCACAGAAGTCAAAATGTCCTGCCTTGAATCCGCTAAACCAGGCTACTTTGGCAAAAGACAATTTTCAAGGTTAATTTGAAAAGTGGGTGCATTGAATAAAATGCGGGGAGATTGACGTTGATTATGTTGAGAAATGATGAATAAACAAGCTTTGTTTAAAAAAAAAAAAAAAAAACATCACGTATGCATCATTTAATTTATTTTAACATTAATTTTAGATCCTCATGTACCAACACCCCCCCCAAAAAAAAATACACACAAAAAGGTGCCACCATTCAGAGAAGTGTGAGGTTTAAGGCTAGGGTCAAATGAACGCATTATTTGCAGCGACCGTCAAAAAGTGCGTCCGGAAATATGACGTATTTTTTCACAGAATGCACGAAAACGGTCATGCGATGCGCATTTTCGTGCTTGATTTGTTACAGATCCAAACCAGGAAACTTTGGGTGTCTAGCAGGGTCTGACGTCTCCTAATCAAGCACACACGCCGCTATGTGGACGCAGCGCACGCTGTACGTCAAGACTAGCGGTTCTGCGTTCTCGAAAAAATGCGTTCATTTTCCACTTGCGCTGCGCGGCCGTACTTCGTATATTGGCTGTCTTTGGGCGTCATTTTCTGCTACTGCGGCCGTGATTAAGGCTAAGGTCAGACGAAAGCAGTTTTAACGTGCGTTTAGCCGCACGAAATCACGGCCGTGCTAGCAGCAAATGACGTCCAATGCCGGGGAACATACGACGAACGGCCGCACGAAAGTTCGTCCGCGCAACGCAAGTGGCAAACGAACGCATTTTTTCGAGAACGTCAAACCGCTAGTACTGACGTACAGAGTGCGCTGCGGCCGCATAGCGGCGTGTTTGCGTGATTGGGAGACGTCAGACGCTGCTAATGTCCGGCCAACATAACGTCCAGACGCAAAAAGGGTTTTATTGAAGATCCGTACAAAATCACAGACGAACATGCGCATCGTATGACCGCTATCGTGTATTCCGTGAAAAAAAATACGTCCATTCGTTCGAATGCACTTTTTCACGGACAACGTGAAAAATGCGTTCGTCTGACCCTAGCCTTAGTGCACCTAAACGCACGTTAAAAATGCGCTAGTCTGACCCCAGCCTAAAGCAGTGACCTGTCCACTTCAGTATTATATACCCCCCCCTCCGGTGCTCCATCTGTGGTGAACATATAGTTCCTACAAATGACCGACAAGAGACAGACATCCCTTCTAGACTCGTAGAACTTCAAAAGGTTATGTGGCGGCCATTACTAAGCTATTTAGGCCTACAAAGGCCCGAGCCAAGCCACGCCCAACTCCAAACACAGGAGTGCATTGCTGCGCTGCAGCTTCAGGCTGTCAAACCTAAGCGGAGAATTTTACAGATATTTTCCTTTTATTTTGTTTCTGTCACAATAGTCGACTCGACTCCTAAAAAATTATATTTTATTAGAACACAAGCTTCAAAGGGATATTTCAATGTACTTATTGTGACTAGAGGTTGTCCTGCAATATGAGTTATGTGGTGTTTGTGTAATTTATTATTAATTTCATTATGTAAAAGGTGGAAAAAAAGTAAAATTTATAACATGTATACCGGTACAATAATTAAATTTATCTGCAGTATGAGAGAGAGAGATATTATGGATTGCACTTCAGGAGGTCATACAAGACACATCATGAGGCCAGGGTCAGACGAGCGATTTTAAGAGCAGAAGGAACGTTCCTTCCACTCTGACGCCCGTCTGCCCATCTGGCACTGCAAGGCTAGATCCCCCTATGGAGGAACTATTTCCCCCCCAGATTTCAATACCAACAGGCTCTTAAAATGTACAGTAAATCCAGCCCTGGTTAGGTTTCGCACCAGTCGCTGTGACGATGTTACCGTGATGTGATCAATCTGCACACGCGGTGTATCTTATTTACTTATGACATTTGGGGTTTATGGCAAAATTACCTGATTTTTTGATGGTGAATGCCATAGGTTTCAATGTAATTAATGGAATACTGGTTTTTAATTTTTTTTTTATAGACCATAGACAATTACATTTTTTGCAAAAATCCCATCTTTTAATTTCTTTTAAAGATTTTACTTTTTTTAACAGACTTTTCTCTTTGTTATTATTTGGACACGTTTTTGTTGAATTATTCTCTATTAGGAGAATAGGACACCTACTTTTTCATGCTAATTTAGGCCCGTGTCAGACGAACGCAGTGATCACGTCCGTGTTGCCGCACAGTTTAACGTCCGTCGTAGCATAGAATCATGAGCAAGAGACCCACACACGAAGTGCGTCCGCACCGAACTGCGCACGCACAGGGCACGTGGCAAACGGACGCAATTTAGGCAAGAACGTCAAATCACTAGAACCGACGCGCAGAGTGCGCCACGTCCGCGTAGCGTTCTGTGTGAGTGATGAGATGTCAGACGCAGCTCATTTGCGACGTCCAGCACCTTGACGTACAAAATGGCTTTTCATATCATGTATCAATTTTTATCACTTTTCATATTAATTTTGTTTCCCATAATTCCCTTTTTTTCCTACGTTAAGAAAAACGGATTGTGTGGGGTCTGCAGTATCTTCCATCAGTACGTCCGTCAACTGTGCAGTGCACGCACGCACCGTGCGCTCAGAATGTGCTCGTCTGACTCTAGCCTAAGGCTAGGGTCAGACGAACGCATTTTTCATGTCTGTCAAAAAGTGCGTTGATGCGTCCGAACGCATTGTTTCACGAAAGACGCGATAGCGGTCATACGATGCGCAATTTCAGCTGTGATTTTTTACGGATCCAAACCAGGAAACTTTGGGTGTCTGGACGTTATGTTGGCCGGACAGGAGCAGCGTCTGACGTCTCCTAATCACGCACACACGCCGCTATGCGGAAGCAGCGCACTCTGTATGTACTAGCGGTTCGACGTTCTTGCGAAAATGCATTAGTTTGCTGCTTGCGTTGCGTGGCCGAACTTTCGTACGGCAGTACTTCATGTGTGGGCCTGCGTTGGACGTCATTTGCTGCTACCACGGCCGTAATAAAGTGCGACTAAACGCAAGTTCGCACTGCGTTCGTCTGACCCCAGCCTTAGCGGTTACCGGTGAAATTCGGCCATGTCTGAAAACTGCTTCAGCGACTATTCTTTAAGTAGTGAATTCACCGAATTTTAGATGAAACGGAATCACTGAAGGGAGTGAAAATGGGCTGAAATGTAACGCACCGAAATTTTGTTCCATGTCGGTTGATTGTGAATAGAGTTATGAGTATGAACCCGAAAAGAGGATAATGGTTTGAAAAGGGAGGGTTACAGTGAAAATATCATGAGATTGGGGGTGTCTGGGGATGGGGTGTCTGGGGATAGGTCAGATCTGGAGGGAGATAAGCAAGGATCCCTGTCCCCCCCCCCCCAAAAAAAAATAAATGACACAGGTGGAGGAGACCTGGGCCATAGGGGAAATCTGAAGCATAACCTGATCCTCGGTGCACAGGTTTTAGATTCCATACATATTTGTTATACATCACCCTGTATTTACACAGCCGTGCAAAAGTGTTTGTCAGTGCTTGCTGTGTTAATGCGACAAAACCAGTTCTTATTGTGTAGGAGTGTCATGGAAAAAACGAAGAAATCAGGTCTTTTTATTCAGCTGCAAAAGAAAAAGTAAATTAATTGAGAAAGTAAAAAAAATAAATAAAAATTATTTGTACAGTCAGGTCCAGAAATATTGGGACATTGGCATAATTCTAACATCTTTGGTTCTATACACCACCACAATGGAGTTGGAATGAAACAAACACAATGTGCTTTAACTGCAGACTGTCAGCTTTAATTTGAGGGTATGTACATCCAACTCAGGTGAACGGTGTAGGACTTACAGCAGTTTGCAGATGTGCCTCCCACTTGTTAAGGGACCGAAGGTAATGGGACAATTGGCTTCTCAGCTGTTCCATGGCCAGGTGTGTGATATTCCCTCATTACCCCAATTACAAGGTGCAGATAAAAGGTCCAGAGTTCATTTCAAGTGTGCTATTTGCATTTGGAATCTGTTGCTGTCAACTCTCAAGATGAGATCCAAAGAGCTTTCACCATCAGTGAAGCAAGCCATCATTAGGCTGAAGAAACAAAAAACAAACCCATCAGAGAGATAGCAAGAACATTAGGCGTGGCCAAAACAACTGTTTGGAACATTCTCATAAAGAAGGAACGCACCGTGAGCTCAGCAACACCAAAAGACCCGGGAGACCACGGAAAACAACTGTGGTGGATGACCGAAGAATTCTTTCCCTGGTGATGAAAACACCCTTCACAACAGTTGGCCAGATCAAGAACACTCTCCAGGAGGTAGGTGTATGTGTGTCAAAGTCAACAATCAAGAGAAGACTTCACCAGAGTGAATACAGAGGGTTCACCACAAGATGTAATCCATTGGGGAGCCTCAAAAACAGGACGGCCAGATTAGAGTTTGCCAAACAACACCTAACAAAGCCTTCACAGTTCTGGAACAAGAACCTATGGACAGATGAGACCAAGATCAACTTGTACCAGAGTGATGGGAAGAGAAGAGTATGGAGAAGGAAAGGAACTGCTCATGATCCTAAGCATACCACTTCATCAGTGAAGCATGGTGGTGGTAGTGTCATGGCGTGGGCATGTATGGCTGCCAATGGAACTGGTTCTGTTGTATTTATTGATGATGTGACTGCTGACAAAAGCAGCAGGATGAATTCTGAAGTGTTTCGGGCAATATTATCTGCTCACATTCAGCCAAATGCTGCAGAACTCATTGGACGGCGCTTCACAGTGCAGATGGACAATGACCCAAAGCATACTGCAAAAGCAACCAAAGAGTTTTTGAAGGGACAGAAGTGGAATGTTATGCAATGGCCAAGTCAATCACCTGACCTGAATCCCATTGAGCGTGCATTTCACTTGAAGACAAAACTGAAGGGAAAATGCCCCAAGAACAAGCAGGAACTGAAGACAGTTGCAGTAGAGGCCTGGCAGAGCATCACCAGGGATGAAACCCAGCGTCTGCTGATGTCTATGCGTTCCAGACTTCAGGCTGTGATTGACTGAAAAGGATTTGCAACCAAGTATTAAGAAGTGAAAGTTTGATTTATGATTATTATTCTGTCCCATTACTTTTGGTCCCTTAACAAGTGGGAGGCACATCTGCAAACTGCTGTAAGTCCTACACCGTTCACCTGAGTTGGATGTACATACCCTCAAATTAAAGCTGACAGTCTGCAGTGAAAGCACATTGTGTTTGTTTCATTCCAACTCCATTGTGGTGGTGTATAGAGCCAAAGATGTTAGAATTGTGTCCATGTCCCAATATTTCTGCACCTGACTGTATGTATGTATATACAGTATGTTGAGGTGAAGGGCAAAAAAAAAAAAGTGAGATTAAAAGCCTCCACACTACAAATAATAAAAAGGTTTATACAGTAGTTGCAGAGGACATTTAGGCTGGGGTCAGACGAACGCATTTGTCGCATCGTCCGTAAAAAAGTGCGTCTGGACGCATTTTTTCACGGAAGACGCGATAGCGGTCATACGATGCGCAATTACAGCGGTGATTTCATACGGATCCAACCGGGAAACGTTGGGCGTCTGGACGTTATGTTGCCCGGACATGAGCAGCGTCTGACGTCTCCTAATCACGCACACACGCCGCTATGCGGACGCAGCGCACTCTGTACGTCAGTACTAGCGGTTCGACGTTCTTGCAAAAATGCATTCGTTTCCCGCTTACGTTGCACGGCTGAACTTTCGTGCGGCCGTACTTCGTGTGTGGGCCTGCGTTGGACATCATGTGCTGCTACCACAACCGTAATAAAGTGCGGCTAAACGCACGTTCGCACTGCGTTCGTCTGACCCCAGCCTTACACATACCAGCAATTCAGAGAACCGTTCTACTTTCCCCGTATGCAGCAAAGAAGTCTAGAATGTAGCTGTGGACTTCATTTACATATCCTACCCAGAGTTCTTTGCTGCGCATGAGGATTGCAGCTCTGTAAGCGGTTCTCGGAATTGCTGGGATATGAAAATGTCCTCTACAACTATAAACTTTATTATATATAAAATAATCTGAAGGGGTTATTCAATAAGAGGTGAACTTGCCACCGAAGAGCACCATGCGGTGAGATTTTGTGGCAGTTTGTCTATTCAGAAAGCTGTCAATTCACCAAATACTGGCGAACTGACAGCAAAATATGGTGCAGTTCGCCGCAATTCAGCGATCTTCGGCAGCAGCGAAATTGTCCAATAGAGAAGTAACGGTTAATCTATTCAGAGACGCCAAACTGCACCGACATTTCAGGGAAATGCCCTGATTTTCGGTGATTCAGTTCGACAGGTGTAAACAGGCAAATCCCATAGGATTCAATGTGAAAAAAAAACTTTTTTTTTAATTCTACGGTTTATTCTTTTCATTTTCAGAAAACCGTATTTTTATCTATTGATTTTTGGAATTATTATTTTTTTGCCAAAATTTTTGATTCCCAATTATGTTTTAAAGGCCTTTTTGTTTCCTATAAAAAATTAGAACTGTATTAAAGGGAATTTTTTTTTATTAATTTTCACACATTTTCATTGGTTTAAAACACCTTTCAGAACAATAGTAAAAGTTCCTTTATTTTTTTTCCTGCAGTTCAGCGAACAGGAATCGCACCAAAGTGCGCCGAATGAGAAGGCACCGAAATGTCATTAAAATTCCAATGTTTTCTGAATAACCCCCATAGTAAATATTGAGCGAGTCACATTGTGTGGATACAGAAATACTCGTATTTCTTTCAAGTTTAAACATTTGAATAATGACGTCAAACCGCATATCCACACACACCCCCGAGGTGACAAGTGCACACGTACGGGACCAGCTTCAGGTTGTATGTGACATTTAGGGGTAAATCAAAGAAGACGGTGTTTGCAATAATTATTATTATTTGCAAACAACAAGGTTGATCTGGCAAACAACAGTGTTAGTTTTGCCAGATCGACCATGTTTTCCTGAACACATTACTATTTCATGCAGAGGGAAAACTGCTGCCCTGCAACATGTTTAATTCATATGCTGCAGGAAGGAAATCAAGGCAGTTACAAATACTTATACAGCGCCAACAGATTCTGTAGCGCTTTACAATGGGGAAGCACGAACAGGCGACATAATAAATAAAACAGAAGGAACAGACGGCCCTGCCCAGAGGATAATTGTCCTGCTAATGCAGCACTTTATACAAGTGCTCGGCCAGACGTCCCATGAGCTTACAATCTAAGGCAAGTGAAACAAAAAGGGAGCAGGGGGAGTGTGGAGATAATTACCAGAGAGAGTATAGCAGACACTGCATAAGGATAGACCAAGAACGTTGGGATTCCTTATCTGCAGCGTATGGATTCTACATGCTGCAGGGTGGCATTTTTTCACGCAATGCCCATCAGCATGAATAAATTATGTGTGTCTGGGACAACATGCCTGATCTGGCAATCCAAGCTTTGGATGTCTTCTATTTTGTGGACCATCCAAACCGTGACAAGAGAAGCTTCAGGTGAGGCTTCCCCGGCTTGGATTTCCCTGTTTGTTACAGGTGAACTTTCTTACCATTGTTTGCAACGTCAGCAAATACCAGAGTTCTGTGACTAGAACCCCCAAAGAGTAAACAAAAGCGGGGGATTCTCCGCACAGAATACAAACATCACTTTGCTTTTCTAACCAGGAGGGGATCCTCACACTTGTGCTTAGGTTTTCCGGACCGGCCGTGCGTCCCTGGACACATTACTAGGGTTGCCAGATCGGCCATGTTTTCATGGACACATACAGGTTATTCAGAGAGCGGTGAAAAGCAGGAGAATGACTGGAGAAGTGAAAATTCTAGGTCAAAATAGCCAAACCAGAAAAATTCTCCCATTTATCTCACTTTCCAAATTGGCTATTTGGCCTAGAATTTTCCATTCTCCAGCTTTTCACCACTCTCTGAATAACCCGGATAGAATTCATTCACGTTCATGGGCAAGTGCATGAAAAATGGCACCCCGCAGCATGTATAACATGCAGGTAAGAAATCAGAACGGAATTCCAGGTGACCTGCCTTGATTTCCTCCCTGCAGCATATGAATTATACATGTTGCAGGACAGCACTTTTCCCTGTGCTCCCCCTCTGCATGAAATCAATGTGTGTCCCTTTAAACATGGCCGGCCTGGCAACTCTAATTAAGGTTTCATTCCGAGGCGAGCATGTGGAAAAGTGCTGCCCTGCAACATGTAAAATTCATATGCTGCAGGAAGGAAATCAGGGCAGATCACTTGGGATTCCTCTGTGACTTCTTACCTGCAGCGTGTGGATTATACATGCTGCGTGGTGGCATTTTTCATGCATTGCCCATCGGCGGAATCAATTCTATGTGTCCAGGAAAACATGGCGGATCTGGCAAACCTGCTTGTGGGAGACGAATCCACTTTAAATGTAACCTGGGGTTATAGAAAAGGAAATCTCTTAATTCCAGGAAACTCTATGAAACTCAAACTGCCGGATTAAAGCGGATCCTTCAAATAAAGAGCGTTTGGCATAAATATTATCGCAGCGCAGAGGTTATGAATTCATACCTGCCAGCAGCCCCTATTTAGGCAGGACAGTCCCTCTCTGGCTCATACTTACATCTCTGCTTTTTAATCTTAAATGTATTCATGCTCAAAGCAACCCACAGCGATAAAACTCGCAGGGGCGTGTATGTATATGTGTATTTTAAATTAACCCCTTTGCGACATGCATCCTTCCAGCGCAGATATAAAAGGAATCTGTCTGACCCCGCGCCATGAAGGGGTTAATTTGGCACCAGACATGCCCGTACATTAAATAGTGTAAATGAAAAGGGCTCTGAGACTTACCCGGTTGTATGAACAGCTGTGAGCAGGTCTCCAAGACTTCTAAGCATTCTCCATAATGTCCCCACCCTCTCGCCACATCCCCAGCCACACCTGCCGGCACTCCCCCTGAAAGCCAGCGTCCCTCCTCGGCCACACGAAGGCCTTGGAGGTGACAGATTCCCGGCTTAGGTGACGCAGAGCACCGACTGATCCGGGCGTAGCGACAGAAAGGGACACCCCGGGCACTGGCGTCTCTGTGTACAAAGCGTCATTCATTGATACTAATTAGAAAAGAAGCAAAAGCGACACTCGTTACATTCCGTCAGACGGAACAGCGTCACTTCTGACCCGAAGAAGAGCGGAATCCCACCCGCTGGCGATATACACAGAATACCTATAGGATATTGTATATATTTACTGTATATATATACGTGTTTATTATTATTATTACTGTCATCATTTATATAGCGCCAACAGTTTCTGCAGCGCCTTTCATAAACAGTATTTATGGCACAAGTATAAAAATAAATATAAAACAGTAAATTAATTCACCGTAGCCTGGAACGAGTTTTAGACTTATGAATTAAGCCAGTGATGGCGAACCTCAGCACCCCCCAGGTGTTTTGAAACTACATGTCCCATGATGCTCTGACAGGTTTAAGGCCGACTAGACATCATGGAACATGTAGTTCAGCACTGCGGAATATACTGGTGCTACATAAATAATAATAGACAGGACACATCTGGGGTGCCGAGTTTTGCCATCACTGAATTCGGTTATCTGGTGACAGGCTGCGGTGAGGCATCCAAATCTCTGCCCCTTTCTAAAGTAATTATTTTTAGATTTAGCTTTTCATTTTATATATTTGTTACGGTTAAAAGACAAAGTCCGCAGTGCGGTTAATCTTAAAATTACCCGGGTAATCCTGACATTACTCAAAACCGCCGGGTAAGGCTGGGGTCAGACTAGCGCATTTTTAACGTGCGTTTAGGCGCACTTAATCACGGCCGCAGTAGCAGCAAATGACGCGCAATGACGGCCAATATACAAAGTCCAGCCGTGCAACGCAAGTGGAAAATGAACGCATTTTTTCGAGAACGCAGAACCGCTAGTACTGACGTACAGAGTGCGCTGTGGCGTGTGTGTGTGATTAGGAGACGTCAGACGTTGCTAATGTCCAGCCAACATAACGTCTAGACGCAAATAGTATTTTATTGATGATCCGTAAAAAAAACACGCATGAAAATGCGCGTCGTCTGATTGTTTTCACGCATTCCGTGAAAAAATACGTCAATGCGTTCGGATGTACTTTTTAACGTTCGCTGCGAAAATGCGTTCGTTTGACCCTAGCCTAAAGCTGCAAAAAAAAGAAAAATTCAGATTTTATCCGGATAATCTAAGGACTAACCAACTGCCCTTGGGTAACAGTCTGGAAGAGTTGAAAAATCCGCACTTTACCCGAATGATCGGCACACTGTCCAACCCCGTTTGGTTAAAACCGAATTTTGTTATCGTTCAGATAAAAATCCTGAAGCTTTACCCGGGTAATCTGAGGACTGTCCACAGCTTCATTTGGGTAATCTGAGGACTGTCCATAGCTTCACTTGGGTAATCTGAGGACTATCCAACCCCGCTTGGGTAACAGTGAATGTTGCTATTATCTATGGCTATTATCCATGAAAATGGCAAAAGACAAACATTAAAATGTATTAAAGATAAAATGAATATACAGAGTGACAGGATATGTTTCTTATATGAATGTGAAAGCGTTACATGATCTTTATTATGTGTCATATGTGCTTATATACAGTTGTGTTCAAAATTATTCAACCCCACTGAAATTGAGTGTTTTGGCCAGTTTGACATTGATTTTGATCATTCAGTCATCTTGCTTACAATTAAGGCTAGGGTCAAACGAAAGCATTTTTACACGCGAACGTAAAAAAGTGCGTCCGAACGAATTGACGTATTTTTTCACGGAGTGCGCGAAAACGGTCATACGATGCGCATTTTTCGTGCGTGATTTTTTTCGGATCGTCAATAAAACTCTTTTTGCGTCTGGACGTTATGTAGGCTGGACATTAGCAGTGTCTGACATCTCCTAATCACGCACACACGCCGCTATGCCGCAGCTGCGCACTCTGTACGTCCGTACTAGCGGTTCGGCGTTCTCGAAAAAATGCGTTCGTTTTCCAACTTGCGTTGCGCGGCCGGACTTTCGTGCGACCGTACTTCGTATATTGGCCGTCATTGCCCGTCATTTGCTGCTAGTGCGGCCGTAATTATGTGCGCCAGAACGCACGTTAAAAGTGCGCTGGTCTGACCCCAGCCTAAATCAAAGAGGCACGTGTAGGTCAGACAAATATAACATAACATTTATAATGAAATAAACCACAATGTCTTTTCTGTGCTCACATCATTATCAGTTTTATTCAACCCCAAGTGACATTCAATCTTAGTACTTAGTACAACATCCTTTTACAGTTATAACAGCTTTTAAACGTGAAGCATAGCTTGACACAAGTGTCTTGCAGCGATCTACGGGTATCTTCGCCCATTCGTCATGGGCAAAAGCCTCCAGTTCAGTCACATTCTTAGGCTTGCGCACTGCAACTGCTTTCTTTAAGTCCCACCAGAGGTTCTCAATCGGATTTAAGTCAGGTGACTGCGATGGCCACTCCAAAATGTTCCAACCTTTAGGCTAGGGTCAGACGAGCGTGATTTCTACGGACTGTACGTCCTTGCAGTACGGACATCGTCAGTACGGATGACGCAGTAGTGGTCACACAGTCCGTTTTTTCACTGAAGTTATTTTTTGACGGATGTAGGAGGGAAAAATAAATTACAATGAAAAAACATTCTGTCCGTCAAAAATGCTGGACGTATAAATGCAGTCCGTCTGACCACGCTCCATCACTCACACACAAAGCTATGCGGACGTTGTGGACGTGGCGCACTCCGCACGTCCGTTCTAGCAGTATTACATTCTTGCCTAACCTGCGTCCGTTTGCAGCGTCCGTCATGCCTCCGCACTTTTGTGCGGACGTACTTCGTGTGTGGGGCTTCATTTAACACAATTGTATGCTATCACGGACGTACTTATGTGCGGCAACACGGACGTTAACACTGCGCTCGTCTGACCCTAGCCTTAAGCTGCAACCATGCTCTAGTGGACTTGGAGGTATGCTTGGGATCATTGTCCTGTTGAAAGGTCCAACGTCTCCCAAGCCTCAGGTTTGTGACGGACTGCATCACATTGTCATCCAATATCTCCTGGTACTGAAGAGAATTGATGGTACCTTGCACACGCTGAAGCTTCCCTGTACCTGCAGAAGCAAAACAGCCCCAAAGCATGATTGACCCCCCGCCATGCTTCACAGTAGGCAAGGTGTTCTTTTCTTCATAGGCCTTGTTCTTCCTCCTCCAAACATAGCGTTGATCCATGGGCCCAAACAGTTCTAATTTTGTTTCATCAGTCCACAGAACACTATCCCAAAACTTCTGTGGTTTGTCCACATGACTTTTGGCACACTGCAGTCGACTCTTCTTATTCTTTGGAGACAGCAAGCGGGTGCGCCTGGGAGTTCTGGCATGGAGGCCTTCATTACGCAGTGTGCGCCGTATTGTCTGAGCTGAAACTTCAGTACCACATCTGACAAATCTTTTCTCGGTTCCTCAGCAGTCACACGGGGACTTTTCTCCACTCTACGCTTCAGGTAGCGCACAGCAGTCAAAGTCAGCATCTTCTTTCTGCCACGACCAGGTAGCGTTTCAACAGTGCCCTTTGCCTTGAATTTGCGAATGATGCTTCCTATGGTCTCTCTTGGTATGTTTAACATCTTTGCAATCTTCTTATAGCCATTGCCCTTCCTGTGAAGAGTAATCACCTCTTCTCTTGTCTTCCTGGACCATTCTCTTGACTTCACCATGTTTGGAACCACACCAGTAAATGTCTAGAAGGAGCTGAGTATCACAGTCATTTTAAAGCTGCCTAATTGGTGCTTATTATGCTTTATTGCTGCTCCGTGACATCCACAGGTGTTTTCAATACCTGATTGAAAACACTTGAATGAACCTCTGTTCTTCAGAGTGGTAGTCTTTAAGGGGTTGAATAATTGTGTCAATGAAGAATTCACAAAAGAAACATTTACTACTGTATTACAAAACCAATTGATGTCATTTTAGTTGCATATGGTTCTTTAAAAAGTCCTTGTACGATTTCATTCTGAATACAATTACAAATGTACACTAAATTCCCTAAAACCCTTTACAGCATTGGGGGTTGAATAATTTTGAACACCACTGTATCATTTATAAAACATAATATCCATCAGGTTACTCTTTATATAATATCTTTATCTTCATAAATTAATTTTCAGACAATTAACGCACAGAGTAACATGACGGTTATTTAGTGTGGTTTGTGACTGGATACAATTTGGTTAAAAATAACAAAATTGTGATTTTTTTTTTTTGTTATTAACAGTTTGCAGCTTTACCCGGGTAATCCTCGGAATTCAGTCAACTGTAACCTGCTGAAAACCCAAGAAAAGCGGAGTACCCAGAGGCGTTTGGATACTTTGCAGATTACCCGGATAAAGTCCAATGTTTCATTTCACATCACACTTTATCCAACAGCACTAGGGTTATGTGTGTTTTACCTGGGTAAAACACAGCAGAAAAGCGGAGTACCCAGATACCTCTGGATACTTTGCAGATTACCCGGGTAAAGTCCAAAATTGAATTTCACTTCGGATTTTTGCTAATGACGCCTGGGTAATGTCAGGATTATCCCGGTAATCCTAGGATTAACCGCACTTCGGGTTTTAACCATAATATATATATATATATACACAGACGTCAAAACAAAGTAGCCACCTTCTTTTATTAAGAAATCTATGTGGTACAGGGGCGCAGACTGAATAATATGCCACGTGATGACGTTACTATCTGGAGGATAATATTACCCTCATATTAGCAAAGAATAATCTGGTTTTGATTTTTAAATAAAATGAGGAGATTAAAAGAAGAATTATACCTAAAATACACAATATAAAGGAGCGCACAAACGTATCACATGGACACTAACGTTATACTGCTTAGTTACTATATATCTCATGCAACATGTAAGAGACGTACATAACATTACACAGGGACACGTGGAATATGCTCCATGCAGAGACGAGGCCTAGTGACCCGAAAAAACAAATCTGTGAGTTTTGTGCGAGACTTGCAGCCGATTCTTCAAAATCCCCGATTTCCTCCTCTTTTGTTCCTGCAGGAAACGCTGGGAGCGATTGGATTTGTGCCAGAGTGAATATATCCAGAGTCTGGCAGCGCCGGGCAGGAATACGACAGAAGAAACCTCCAATTCTTACAGATATGGAGGCAGGAGATTGACCAGGTTTTCTGGGTTCTATGTAAACTGAGCTGCGCTTGATGTTTATCGCCCTGTAGTATGTATAATTCATAAGCTGCAGCGTAATCAATTCGCTAATTAAAGGCGGCCCTCGTGGGACCTGTCTATAATGAAGCCACGCTGGGATTTCCTTCCTGCAGCAAACTGATTCTAGACATTGCAGGGCAGCACTTTCATGTGCCGCCCATCGGCCTGGATCATAGAAAATGCAGCCAGTCGAGCGACCCTGTGCATTAAGCAGCGAGTTTATCCATTAATCCATAGAGCAGGATGATAGTTTCATTTAGATCAGGGATCTCAAACTCCAGCTCCCCCCCCCCCAATGTTGCTTCACTACAATTCCCAGAATTCTTTGAATGCAATAGATGACCAGGGAATCATGGGAGTTGTATTTCAATAACATCTTATGGGCAGCGTTTAAGGCTAGGGTCAAACGAAAGCATTTTTACACGCGAACGTAAAAAAGTGCGTCCAAACGAATTGACGTATTTTTTCACGGAGTGCGCGAAAACGGTCATACGATGCGCATTTTTCGTGCGTGATTTTTTCGGATCGTCAATAAAACTCTTTTTGCGTCTGGGCGTTATGTAGGCTGGACATTAGCAGTGTCTGACATCTCCTAATCACACACACACGCCGCTATGCCGCAGCTGCGCACTCTGTACGTCCGTACTAGCGGTTCAGCGTTCTCGAAAAAATGCGTTCGTTTTCCACTTGTGTTGCGCGGCCGGACTTCCGTGCGACCGTACTTCGTATATTGGCCGTCATTGCCCGTCATCTGCTGCTAGTGCGGCCGTAATTATGTGCGCCAGAACGCACGTTAAAAGTGCGCTGGTCTGACCCCAGCCTAAGATCCTCCCGACTCCAGGTCATAAATTCTTCTGCAACAGCGCTGTCAAACTCCGCCCTCCCCCATGTTTCTGAACTACATCTCCCATGATTCTCTCATTGCATTCAACGAATTCTGGGACTTGTAGCCTACCATTAACATAGGGGGGAGGGGTGTTGACAGCCCTGATCTACACCTTCTGTATGCCTTCATACAGTCAGTTATTTATAAAACAAGTTCCGTAGCGCTGTACAATGGGTGAGACAGAATAACAAATATACAAACAAGTTAAACACACAGAACGCAGGGGACCCCGCTCCAGAGCTTACAATCTAAGAGGAGAGGGGACCCTGCCCCAGAGCTTACAATCTAAGAGGAGAGGGGACCCTGCTCAAGAGCTTACAATCTAAGAGGAGAGGGGACCCTGCCCCAGAGTTTACAATCTAAGAGGAGAGGGGACTCTGCTCAAGAGCTTACAATCTAAGAGGAGAGGGGACCCTGCCCCAGAGCTTACAATGTAAGAGGAGAGGGGACCCTGCTCAAGAGCTTACAATCTAGGCTGGGGTCAGACGAGCGTAGTGTTCACGTCCGTGATTGCGCCTAAAAGTACGTCCGTGATAGCATGACAGAAAGTCCATTGGAGCCTGACACATGAAGTACGACCGCACTGAACTGCGGACGCACAACGGCCGCGGCCCACGGACGCAAGGCAGGCAAGAACGTACAACTCCTAGAACGGCCGCACAAAGTGCGCTGCGTCCGCAACGTCTGCATAGCTTTGTGTGTGAGTGATGGAACGTGGTCAGACGGGCTGCATTTATACGTCCAGCATTTTTCACGGACAAAATGGTTTTGCTTTTTAATTTATTTTCCCTCCTACATCCGTCAAAATATACGTCAGTGAATAAACGGACTGTGTGGCCACTACTGTGTCTTCCGTACGTCCGTGTGCACGAACGTACAGTCAGTAGAAATCACGCTCGTCTGACCCTAGCCTAAGAGGAGAGGGGACCCTGCTCCAGAGCTTACAATCTAAGGCTAGGGTCAGACTAACGCATTTTTCGCGTTGTCTGTGAAAAAGTGCGTTCGAATGAATGGATGCATTTTTTCACGGAATACGCAATAGCGGTCATACGATGCGCCTTTTCATCCGTGATTTTGTACGTATCATCAATAAAACACTTTTTGTGTCTGGACGTTATGTTGGCCGGACATTAGCAGCGTCTGACGTCTCCCAATCACGCACACACGCCTCTAGCGGACGCAGCGCACTCTGTACGTCCGTACTAGCGGTTTGACGTTCTAGAAAAAATGCGTTCGTTTGCCACTTGCGTTGCGCGGACGAACTTTCGTGCGGCCGTACTTCATGTGTTCCCCGGCATTGGACGTCATTTGCTGCTAGCACGGCCGTGATTTTGTGCGTCTAAACGCACGTTAAGACTGCTTTCGTCTGACCCTAGCCTTAGAGGAGAGAGGACCCTGCTCCAGAGCTTACAATCTAAGAGGAGAGGGGACCCTGCTCCAGAGCTTACAATCTAAGAGGAGAGGGGACCCTGCTCAAGAGCTTACAATCTAAGAGGAGAGGGGACCCTGCTCCAGAGCTTACAATCTAAGAGGAGAGGGGACCCTCCTCAAGAGCTTACAATCTAAGAGGAGAGGGGACCCTGCCCCAGAGCTTACAATCTAAGAGGAGAGGGGACCCTGCTCAAGAGCTTACAATCTAAGGCTAGGGTCAGACTAACGCATTTTTCACGTTGTCCGTGAAAAAGTGCGTTCGAACGAATGGACGTATTTTTTCACGGAATACGCGATAGCGGTCATACGATGCGCATTTTCGTCCGTGATTTTGTACGGATCATCAATAAACAGTTTTTGCGTCTGGACGTTATGTTGGCCGGACATTAGCAGTGTCTGACGTCTCCTAATCACGCAAACACGCCGCTAGCGGACGCAGCGCACTCTGTACGTCAGTACTAGCGGTTTGACGTTCTCGAAAAAATGCGTTCGTTTGCCACTTGCGTTGCCCGGACGAACTTTCATGCGGCCGTTCGTCGTATGTTCCCCGGCATTGGACGTCATTTGCTGCTAGCACGGCTGTGATTTCGTGCGGCTAAACGCACGTTAAAACTGCTTTTGTCTGACCTTAGCCTTAGAGGAGAGAGGACCCTGCTCAAGAGCTTACAATCGAAGAGGAGAGGGGACCCTGCTCAAGAGCTTACAATCTAAGAGGAGAGGGGACCCTGCTCAAGAGCTTACAATCTAGGCTGGGGTCAGACGAGCGTAGTGTTCACGTCCGTGATTGCGCCTAAGGCTAGGGTCAGACTAACGCATTTTTCACGTTGTCCGTGAAAAAGTGCGTTCGAACGAATGGACGTATTTTTTCACGGAATACGCAATAGCGGTCATACGATGCGCAGTTTCATCCGTGATTTTGTACGGATCATCAATAAAACACTTTTTGGGTCTGGACGTTATGTTGGCCGGACATTAGCAGCGTCTGACGTCTCCTAATCACACACACACGCCGCTATGCGGACGCAGCGCACTCTGTACGTCAGTACTAGTGGTTTCACGTTCTCGAAAAAATGCGTTTGTTTGCCGCTTGCGTTGCGCGGCCGCACTTTTGTGCGACCGTACTTCGTATATTGGCCGTCATTGCCCGGCATCTGCTGCTAGCACGGCCGTGATTAAGTGCGCCTGCACGCGCGTTCGCACTGCCTCAGTCTGACCCTAGCCTAAAAGTACGTCCGTGATAGCATGACAGAAAGCCCATTGGAGCCTGACACATGAAGTACGTCCGCACTGAACTGCGGACGCACAACGGCCGCGGCCCACGGACGCAAGGCAGGCAAGAACGTACAACTCCTAGAACGGCCGCACAAAGTGCGCTGCGTCCGCAACGTCCGCATAGCTTTGTGTGTGAGTGATGGAACGTGGTCAGACGGACTGCATTTATACGTCCAGCATTTTTCACGGACAAAATGGTTTTGCTTTTTAATTTATTTTCCCTCCTACATCCGTCAAAATATACGTCAGTGAAAAAACGGACTGTCTGGCCACTACTGTGTCTTCCGTACTGACCTACGTCCGTGTGCACTGACGTACAGTCCGTAGAAATCACGCTCGTCTGACCCTAGCCTAAGAGGAGAGGGGACCCTGCTCAAGAGCTTACAATCTAAGAGGAGAGGGGACCCTGCTCAAGAGCTTACAATCTAAGAGGAGAGGGGACCCTGCTCCAGAGCTTACAATCTAAGAGGAGAGGGGACCCTGCTCAAGAGCTTACAATCTAAGGCTAGGGTCAGACGAACGCATTTTTATGTTGTCTGTGAAAAAGTGCGTTCGAACGAATGGACGCATTTTTTCACAGAATACGTGATAGTGGTCATACTATGCGCATTTTCGTCCGTGATTTTGTACGGATCATCAATAAAACACTTCTTGCATCTGGACGTTATGTGTTGGCCGGACATTAGCAGCGTCTGACGTCTCCTAATCACACACACACGCCGCTAGCGGGCGCAGCGCACTCTGTACATCAGTACTAGCGGTTTCACGTTCTCGAAAAAATGCGTTCATTTTCCACTTGCGTTGCGCAGCCGGACTTTTGTGCGACCGTACTTCGTATATTGGCCGTCATTGCCCGGCATCTGCTGCTAGTGCGGCCGTGATTAAGTGCGCCAGAACGCGCGTTCGCACTGCCTCAGTCTGACCCTAGCCTAAGAGGAGAGGGGACCCTGCTCCAGAGCTTACAATCTAAGGCTAGGGTCAGACTGAGGCAGTGCGAACGCGCGTGCAGCCGCACTTAATCACGGCCGCACTAGCAGCAGATGCCGGGCAATGACGGCCAATATACGAAGTACGGTCGCACAAAAGTCCGGCTGCGCAACGCAAGTGGAAAATGAACGCATTTTTTCGAGAACGTGAAACCGCAGGTACTGACGTACAGAGTGCGCTGCGTCCGCTAGAGGCGTGTGTGCGTGATTAGGAGACGTCAGACGCTGCTAATGTCCGGCCAACATAACGTCCAGACACAAAAAGAGTTTTATTGATGATCCGTACAAAATCACGGACGAAAATGCGCATAGTATGACCACTATCACGTATTCTGTGAAAAAATGCGTCCATTCGTTCGAACGCACTTTTTCACAGACAACATAAAAATGCGTTCGTCTGACCCTAGCCTAAGAGGAGAGGGGACCCTGCTCAAGAGCTTACAATCTAAGAGGAGAGGGGACCCTGCTCCAGAGCTTACAATGTAAGAGGAGAGGGGACCCTGCCCCAGAGTTTACAATCTAAGAGGAGAGGGAACCCTGCTCCAGAGTTTACAATCTAAGAGGAGAGGGGACCCTGCCCCAGAGCTTACAATCTAAGAGGAGAGGGGACCCTGCCCCAGAGTTTACAATCTAAGAGGAGAGGGAACCCTGCTCCAGAGTTTACAATCTAAGAGGAGAGGGGACCCTGCTCAAGAGCTTACAATCTAAGAGGAGAGGGGACCCTGCTCCAGAGCTTACAATCTAAGAGGAGAGGGGACCCTGCCCCAGAGTTTACAATCTAAGAGGAGAGAGGACCCTGCCCCAGAGCTTACAATGTAAGAGGAGAGGGGACCCTGCCCCAGAGCTTACAATGTAAGAGGAGAGGGGACCCTGCCCCAGAGCTTACAATGTAAGAGGAGAGGGGACCCTGCTCAAGAGCTTACAATGTAAGAGGAGAGGGGACCCTGCCCCAGAGTTTACAATCTAAGAGATTCCTTTATCGCTTTTGCTGTTTTGTTTTTTTTCTATTTAAATGCGCTGCAGAAAATGTTGGTGCCATATAAACACATGTTATTAATAATTATTATAGTGTCATATTGAGCATGATCATACAGTATATGGACCCACTGTGCCAGTCAATGTGCCGCCCAGGGCATCGCCAGTATTTGCCCGCAGTAAAAGCAGGATTGAAGGAGCCTGGCCTCCACATTCAGTGGGTATAATAGAATATATTTTAATTAATGGTGCAGCAGATCGCGGAGCATTGTCAGCGCGTCGCTCAGCAGGCACAGACACAGAAAGGAATGTAAATCGTGGTATGCGCATCCTGTATGTTCATTTACACGTCTGTGCCTGCACTGGGAACAACGCGTGGGATTCGCAACCCCGACATGTGGATATAGCCGCATTACTTTCGCGTGGGATTGCCAGGTCGGCCATGTTTTCCTGGAAATATATTACTATTTCATGCACAGGGAAAAATGCTGCCCTGCTACATGTATAATTCATATGCTGCAGTAGGGAAATCAAGGCAGGTCACCTGGGATTCCTCTTTTATTTAATTTCCTACTTGCAAGTTATGGATTATACATGCTGCGGGGTGGCTTTATTCGTGCACTGCCCATCAGCATGAATAAATTATGTGTACAGGAAAACATGGCTGATGTAGCAACCCTGCATTCAGCGCTTCACAGCTCTATAACTGCCTGGTCTGGCATGATTATGGTAGCCAGAGCTGCCATGTTTTCCTGGGCACATGTTATTATTTCATACAAACACAGGGAAAAGTGCTGCCCTGCAACATGCATAATAAATATGGTGCAGGAAGGAAATCAAGGCAGGTCACCTGGGATTCCCTTTTGATTTCTTACCTGCAGCGTATGGATTATACATGGTGCGGGGCGGCAGTTTTCATGCACTGCCCATCAGCATGAATAAACTATAAGTGTCCAGGAAAACATGGCTGTTCTGGCGACACTAGTTGGGAACCATTGCTTTAGGGGGTTATTCAAAGAGCGCCGGTGTTTACCGTTGCTGCAATGTCAACAAACGCCAGTGTTTCATAAAACCAAAACAGCAGCAGCAGAAGAAGCTTCATAGTTCGGCTAGGGTCAAACGAACGTATTTTTCGCGTCGTCCGTAAAAAAGTGCGTCCGAACGCATTGACGTGTTTTTTCACGGAATGCACGAAAATGGTCATACGATGCGCATTTACGTGCGTGATTTTTTACGGATCGTCAATAAAACACTTTTTGCGTCTGGACGTTATGTTGGCCGGACATTAGCAGCGTCTGACGTCTCCTAATAACGACGCACACACGCCGCTAGCGGACGCAGCGCACTCTGTACGTCTTTCTGCGTTCTCGAAAAAATGCGGCCGTACTTCGTATATTGGCCGTCATTGCCCGTCATTTGCTGCTACTGCGGCCGTGATTAAGGCTAGGGTCAGAGTGGGGCAGTCGGAACGCGCGTGCAGGCGCACTAAATCACGGCGGCAGTAGCAGCACATAACGGCCAATGACGGCCAATATACGCAGTACGTGCGTACAAAAGTGCGCCGACACCACGCAACCGGCAAATGAACGCATTTTTCTCAGAACGTGAAACCGCTGCTACAGACGTACAGAGTGCGCTGCGGCCGCATGGCAGCGTGTGTGCGTGATTAGGAGACGTCAGACGCTGCTAGTGTGCGGCCTACATAACGTTCAAACAGCCGGATTTCCCTAGAATTGCATTGGTGAGTACCTGCGACTGTGCGACTGTGGTCGTCTGACCACTTAAGCGTATTCCGTGAAAAAATGCGTGCGCACGCATCGACGTACATTTTGACGGTGGCTGCAGAAAATGCGCTCATCTGTCCCTAGCCTCAGTGCGCCTAAACGCGCGTTTAAAAATGCGTTCGTCTGACCCCAGCCTGAAGCTTCTCCTGCCGCTGACCGGATGTCCCATTTGTGAAACGCAGACGTTTGCTGTCGGTGTTTGGATCTTCGGCATGCACCGGCACGTGTTCAATAACATACTTACTTGACATACTTGAAAACGAGAGAAATCTCAATGTATCCTTCCTGGTAAAATCCTTTTCAAATAAATAAATAACCCCCTTAGCGTCTGGGCGTATGTATCCCCCCAATTGTAGGACAGATCTAAAACCTGTGGTGGTCCGCCTGGTGTCACCCATATGTTCGTTGCGATTCTGCTCTCGCTGCGATTCTACACGCGGCGCATTAAATAAAGATGGATTGTGGTCAGCAGATACGCACTGCGGGGAGACTCACCCGAGAGGACACCCCGATGCCGCGCCGCTATGAAAACCACGCCAAATCCAGGATAGCGCATCAATCCTTACAGCCCCGCGGAAAGCATCACTGCGTCTTCTTCAACAGATAAGCGGTGAAAAACGAAGGGAGGAAGAAAAAAATACGAGAAAGCAAAAGGCCTGGCGCGCCGCGCGCACATTGCTGGTCCAGGCGTTCACTCCTATACATTAGCTGGAGTTATGACTCTGCAGGCGGCCGGACTCTGCCAAGCTTTCAGATGTTGGAAGAAAATCAAAAAGGTGTAGCGGAAAATAATTAAGCTAAATGAATCAATAAATCTTTTCAAACCGCGTTGGAGCCGCGCCCCAAACATCAAAGGAATTCACCGCCGTCACCGGGAGAGCCGGAAAACAGGCTTTATTTCCAGCAGCTTCAGGACCTTCTCGCTCCGATACGCAAACTTATATTTATACAAAGTACGCCACGAGGCGGGCGGGCGGCGCGGTGACAAAACGAAGCGCAAAATGCCTGGATGTTACCAGTGATTTAAGGGGTTACCGGATCCGGCGTGTTCTCCTGGACACATATAATTTCTACATACTGACGCCGGGTGACACGTGAGAGCGCTCCCCTGCAGGATGAAGGGTTCACATCACATAATGACAGGAGAATCCCAAAACAAGAGAATCACATAAGGGGTTATTCACTAAGCAGCGAAATTCCGGTGCTTTGCACTTCGCCACACTTTGGTGATTCCATTTCGCCGAAACTATGGTGAATTCACTATTCACCGTACGGTAACCGTAGTGTGAGGAAGATGGAGCTGCCGAAGCCTCATGAAAAAGTCACCGAACGTTGCTGAACAGCATCGAACTGGCCTTGGTGAAATCCACCGAAACGGGAAGAAAAAAAAAACAGAACTCTGCTATTCTTCTAATAGGTGTTTAAACCAATAAAAATGCATTAAAATGTGTCTGAATAATAAAACCGGTCCTTTAAAAAAATAATCAAAAGGTCCGGTACAGAATTTTAAAAAGACGCATTTAAAAAAAATTGGGAATCAAAAATTTTGTTTAAAAAAAATACAAAAAGGTGTTTTAACAATAAAATATAAAAAGGCTTTTTGCTGAAAATGAAAAGATTAAAAAAAAAATGTAAAAATTTATTGTTTTACATTGAATCCTATGGATTCGGCTGTTTAAACCCGTCAAACGGAATCATGGGAAATCAGGGCATTTCACTGACACTTCGGTGCAGTTCGTCGTTCTGTGAATAGATTAACCATTACTTCTCTATGTACAGAGCTGATCTGATTGCGCAGAGGCAAACAAATCACAAAACATAAGTGACAAAGTGAATATAAAAATATTACATTTTATTCAGGCGCATAGCCAATACTAAAAACTGGGTGAGTATGATCATACTGGACAGACATAAACACAGAAGGTTAAAAAGTGTTCAATGTGATTGGAACGCTTTATGCACAAAAGTGTAAAAAATACACTATATACATTTAAATCAGCTAATACTGACGTATAAATTTCAAATTCGAATAAGGATAAAGCGCCAAGGAACACATAAATGAAATGAGCGCACGAATCCTTAATTATTGTTGAGCATATATATACAGTTGTGTTCAAAATTATTCAACCCCCAATGCTGTAAAGGGTTTTAGGGAATTTAGTGTACATTTGTAATTGTA